>OX439486.1:38032-244839 GCA_949320155.1 Melangyna quadrimaculata
TAGTGAACACCTTATACGGGCTACTTCGACATATTCAGAGCTTAGGCCTATAAGGAGCTGGAGCGGTTAATCCGGCTCCCCGTCCTTGGAGTTATGCTAAGGATCTGGGGTCCTCCAGGTTGGGGGTCGTGCCGTCGAGGTAACTTCCCGGCCACATAAAGATTATTTAGTTGCGAAGCAATAACAAGCCTCGGGTACGGACGGACCAAGCAAACGAAAATAAAATTAATATCAAATCAAGGTGTAGTTTATTTTTAAGTATAAATGAGTTACAATAAAATATATTTATGGATTTAAATATGAAAAATTTAATGAAATTGGATTTGATAGTAAAATTATAAAGATAAATAATTTGATTTTAGCTCTAAAATATGTACATATCGCCCGTCACTCTTGTTATTAAAATAAGATAAGTCGTAACATAGTAGATGTACTGGAAAGTGTATCTAGAATCAATTTAAAGCTTATAAAGGAAAGTATTTCATTTACATTGAAAAGAATTTTGTGCAATTTGTGCACATCTGTAAAATATGGTCGGAGGAAAGCATGCCCGATGAATGGGTCCTCGGCGTTGTTTGCCCGTTCCACAAGAAAGGAGACCCTCTAAACTGCGCCAAAAAATCTGAAGAAATTGTTGTTGTATTTTGGTCGGAGCAAAGCATGCCCGTTGAATTGAACCTCAGCGTTTTTTGACCGTTCCACAGAAAGGAGACGCTATAAACTGCCCCAAAAATCTGAAGAAATTGTTGTTGTATTTTGGTCGGAGGAAAGCATGCCCGGTGAATGGAACCTCAGCGTTGTTTGCCCGTTCCACAGGAAAGGAGACCCTCTAAACTGCGCCAACAAATGTAAAGAAATTTGTTGTTGTATTTTTGTTTCCAGTTTTGGGTGTTTTTTCCGTTTTTTGTTATATTTATCTAGATGAAACAAAGCCCAGCATTTTAAGTAGAAATGAAATAGACAATCTGGAAATAATGCACAAAAAAAATAGAAATATTGCCAAAAACAATTACAAAATAACGAATTTACGCCCAAAAGGAAGAAAATATCGTCCAAAAAGCCTCTGAACAAAAGGTCAGTCACCAGGATCGCACCTATGTTGTCAGTTGGTGTACTTTAAGATTATGTGTAATAAAGAGTACATTGGGTGGGTCGCTCCGCGGGTTCACGGATTTTAACTACATTTTTGGGTCCTCTGTCCCGCTCACGCGACTCCGTCACTCCGCTAAGAGTATGCTCAGTTGCTAGCGACGGACTCGCGTGAGCGGGACAGAGGACTCAAAAACGTAGTTAAAATCCTTGAACCCGCGAAGCAGGCCACCCAAGGTATCTACTCTTGTTAAATAAAACTATTGACAATAAATTCCATAGAAATTTTGTTTGGACAAATCGCCTAAAATTGAGGTAAGAACCCCCAAATTTTACAAAAACAATTCAGATTCAAAATATTTGGTTGATATTTTCATTTTATGATTTTGAGCAAACGTAATTTTGGATCATATTTCCAATTTTTCTTCGGTTTCTTTGGCGATAAAAAATATTTGGGTTATAGTCCCAATTTGATTTGGGCGCTTATTCCTTTGGTGTTGTTGCCTAACGCCTGCCATTGGAACTCGGTTATGTTATGCTAGTTTATACAAATATGGTAACTTTTTCCGGGGTGTTGCATTACATTTATTTTGGTTTGGACACTAAATAATACCCTTAATTCATGTATCATATGCTCAGATTATACCAAGACAAAATATATATCGTTTTCCACATACCCCTCTCCACCACTGGAAAGTTATTATGCCGTAGATTGTGAATTTCTGGGGTGACATTCTGTATCGCAAATCGAACAAACGTTTTCGTTTGTGCGAACGATTTTGTTCATGTAACTTAAAAAACGAAAAGCTTAGTTCTTGCATGCGCAAGAAATTAAACGACCAAAACAACGCAAAACTAATGTCACATGAGATCTAGAAATGTTTTTTTTACCACGAAAGAAGCTATGAAAATGTTAAAAAATGAAACTCAAATTTTATCGAATAAATTGAACCTATTTTCGTTGAAGTTATATGTACATTGTACTAAAGTATATATTTAATCAGACCTTTTTGCCACTTTATGCATCCATCCCTAACCCAAAGCAAACGGATGTGGACTATTAGTGTACCAAAGCTCATCCCGTCAGAATAAAGTGCAGGGTTTGACCTAAAATATGGCCTTAACGCCCTAACTTTCTTGAATTTTTGTGTAGAAAATCCATTCTCTGTTGTCTGTTTTTTAGTAACTAAATAAGTGATGAGCCAGTGCAAGCAATATTTGTGTTGTGTAGTCGCAACTCGGTAGTGTCAGCTCTCTAAGCACTCTACGATAAAGATTTGATAGTGTAAAAAAGGAACTTTATTCGCAAAAAGATATGAACATTTCAAGAGTAGCAAATACATATATATTTTTGGTTCTACGGCTTATATGGAAATAAAATAATGTGCTTCAAACCTCAATTAATAATTGAATTTTACATACCAGATTCTCAACAGACAATTATTGACGTATTACAAAATTAAGAAAATTAAAAATGAAATGGACACCTACAAAATGAGTATATAAAATCCATTTGGTTTTCCAGGTTTCCCTTACAGCAAACAAAATGGGTTAAACACGATATCTAGAAACCAATAATCCAGAAAACAAAAATCCCTAAAGTAAAAATCTCGAAAAAAAAAAATCTAGAATTGAAAAAATCTCGATAACAAAAATCTAGATAGCAAATCTCGAACTGCAGAAATCTAGAAAAAAAAATCTAGAAAAAATATTAATTGTTGAGACAAAGAATGGTTACAATTCGCGCGCACGAATTAATTTCAATTTTTAATTAAATTTATATTAAATTAAAATTAAATTAATATTAAATTAAAATTAATATCCTAATATAGAAATTAATATTTATTCTAGATTCGGAAAGTCTCCTTAAGAGAATCAGTACACTGCACTGCACAAAGTGCACATGCACCCATCCAACTATACAAGAAGGTGACTAAATTTAGTGTTTCTAGGGACGGTCTCTTATAACAACGTAAGTTTTCTTATGAAAAAAAAGTGCAAGTACAAGGTTCCATCGAAATTGAAATTGATGGGTTTATTTATTATTTAAATAAAACTGTAAAAAATAAGTTTTACTGGCTGTGTGAACTGAATAAATCTCATTTTTGTAGTGCCAGGGTAACTACAGTCAAGCATAATGATAATGAATAATGATAAACAAAGTTCAAAAAATTCAGATCGGTCAAGAAACTAAGGTAAAAGGGAATATTTAAAAAAAGAAAAGCAAATCTTAAAAAATACTGGACGAACAAGAATAAAAAAGTTATGTAAGCTACCTTAGGAGTCTTGCGTATAACTCCAGTTTATTTAGTTATTTAGTTATTATAGTTAGAGTTATTTGTTTAATTTTGTTATATTTTGTCGATTTTCCTTTATATTGAGTAATTACTGTACTTTTTTGATATTTGTTATGTTGTAGTAAGAGTATACATATACATTTATACATATCCTACAAAATATTTGATTTTTGTTAAAATCATTTTTGATTGTTGTTCTTTTTTGACCAGAAAAATATTTTTTTTGATAAATTAAACATATTATGCGTTTTATTTTCGTTTAAACTATTGAAAAAGGTAAAAAATATCGTATATATAGATATCGTCTTTCGTGATTTTTGTACGTTCTAGATTTTTGTACATTCGGGATTTTTGCATTCGACATTTTCTTTTTTGTTTTTTTTTCGAGATTTTCGCCATTCGAGATTTTGGTCATTCTAAATAACGTCATGATCCCAAACAAAATACTATGGTGTTACTCCAAAACCAAATATGGTTTTATGTTTTTTCTTATTTTTTTTATTATCTATATATAATTAGACACATGCCAAATTTGAATATGTCTACAACAAAATAGCACTAAACATTACAATGATAATTTACATTTACTTACGAGTACATACAAATATATTTTTATATCATTACAGAAAACGTTGTTTCGCATTTAAAAACAATACCTGCGGTGATAGAATGTAGTGATGCAGTTATAATTTTAAAATACTAAATATTTCTCACAAAATATATTTTTTAAAAAAGACCAAACTTAGGTTATTGGTCTATGGTGAAGTGAAAGAAAAAGCGAAAGAAGTCGAACACTTTGAGGCTATTTCTTTAAAAGAAGCAATTTTTAAAATATCTGGTATGTTTTTTTTAAGTTTTAAGATTAAATCACGATTAAAGAATTTGGTTTGAAGAAACTAAGGCAACACAAAGTATTAAAATAACGATTTCGGAGCTATTGCTGTTTTTGCTGTTCATTCGAATCCATTGGGCGAAAGGACCAACTACCCTGTCCACTAAATTCAAGTATATGTGTGTGGAAACGCCTGCGAAGAAAAGAAATAATGACAAGATACGTCTTTCGAATTCATATTCGATTGTTTTACCACAAACTTGGCCTATGAGTGATGGTTAATAAAGTGATTCCCATGTCTTTAGCATTTTCATAGATAGAACTTTCAACGTCAATAGAAACAGCGCTTGTACATTCGTCAAGAAGGGCATATTTCGGCCTAAATGAGTAAAATAATTTTGTTAACTTTGAAGATATGATAAAATCAGTTTAAAATTTACTTATGGTAAAAAAGCCGCGCCACAGCCATACGCTGCTTTTCACCACCCGACAAGATGTCTTTCCAATCTCGTATATTATCAAAGCTATCCCTTAATATAAACAAAACGAATGAGATAACTATATATGAACAATGACTATCAATGCAGTTTGTTTTACCTCTGGGCTATATGTTCCAAGCTAACCATTTTTAAGATGTTCTTTAGTTGAGCCTCAGTTACTCCCTTTCTTAGCATATCTTCTCGACATTCTGGATAAATGATCTGATCGCATAAGCTCCCAATGGACATATACGGTCTTTGTGGTATATAGAACATACAAGGCTTGCCCTCAATGGGTCGCGGTATATGTAATTCTCCAGCATAAATTGGCCAAAGACCGCTTAAAATGCGGAATAAACTTGACTTTCCACATCCATTTGGACCTGTGATTAGTAAGTGCATTCCGGGATCGATACGAAGCGTTAGACTTGGCACGACCACGTCACAATTAGGTGTTACAACAGGTACTCTATTTAACATTATGGACATGCGTTCGCTATCGGTGTAAATAATTTTACCCTTAGGGACAGGACGGTTATTTCTATACTCTACAATTCCATGTGCTTCATTTTGAGGATCTACGGTGACAGTGTTCTTACTGTAAATGCCCTGCGCTGTCTCTTCAAATACTTGTAGCATACCAGCCACTCGGTAAGTATATCCTGCTAATGCAACTATTTCTTTATATGATGACATCAGGCGTTCAATAGCATCAGCAGCAGAAATTAGAAGATTCCTAGCTGTCGTCAGGTACTGCGTTCGCTCACTAACTGAACTTTCAATTAGGGTGACATTGCCGCAGTGATCTTTAACATTAGCGTTTTAGAAATAAAAAAATTTATGAAAACTCAAATCTTACCAGTTTTTGGTTTGGCTGAAGTAGTAAGTATAGGCAACGATACCATCACCATTCCGGTTCCAGACCAGACGTATTTCATAAAAAACTGTTCAAGCATTACATACCACAGGCGTTGGGTGAAAATTGTGTTCATTTGGTTTACCAGGCGGTTGTACGATTGACGAAGTTGTGATAATTCAACCTTTAAAGAAATAATTTGTTTGCTTTAACATATAAGAAAGATGCCAAATATAACACAAAAATATGTTTTAAAAATATACTTTCCTACCTTATGTCCACCATAGAACGCAATTTCTTCGGCATTTGTTATGATACGCGAATGAATATGTCTCAGGTAGCCATAGCGGTTTGCCTCTTCTGAGACAAGCTGCCCAAATTTAGGTGATACGATTCGAAGAATGTGAGCAGTCAGTGATATCACACCTATCGAAAAAACTGGTCCTATAAAACATAAACCTTTGTGAAGCAGTTGTTGGAGGTTATTAAAAAGCAACAAAAAAATATATACCGGAAAAGATATTAGCATCCATTTTCTGTGAGGATCGCATCAAAGCAAATCCAATGAGCATAAGATCAAAACATGGCTTTGTCAAACTGCTGTAAAGGTGTGCAATTGAACTTGCAAATACTGCAATATCCTCAGTCAATCTATATAAAAGGTAAAATGCTACATTAAAAAAAAAAAAAGATGCGAAGTATTTATTTAATTCGGAAAGTTTTCCAATTAAGTCGGATTCATTCAAAACAATATAAAAGCTTATTTGAAGCTCAATACAAATATTTTACCTATGGTCAGCGTTCTCGATCCTCCCATCCAAATTTGATACACGATAATAGTTTTGGTTTTTGAAATATAAGCGATACGAATGTCTAACAAGTCTTGTTCTAGAAAATGTAAATTTCAAGAGATCACATTTTCTGATCTATTAATAAGGCACTTACCTAAAAGCTAAAGCTAATTTATTTTCCAAATATCTTATCATTGAGTTAATAAAGGTAGCTGGTATCGCAATACCAAACCATTTCATTAGCATTACTGCAAATTGTTTGACATCCTTTCTCACGATAAATTTTACAATCGCGCCCTCTAGAGATGCAACATAAATACTGAGAAAAGTTCGTGACACCAAACACACAGTATGCACTCCTAGCAAACCAGTTTCATAGCAGACTGGCCTTGGGATCATAATCTTTAGCAGCTGTTGCAACTGCGCGAGAAATTCTACGTTTAATCCTGGTAGTACCTCTTGCTTCTCCTTTTTTGATGCTAATAATAGTTTTTCAACCTCAGCAATTTTAGCTTCTTCATCATTAAGAATGATTGTATGTTGTCCATTGTTTGGTTTGTGCTTCACTGTATTATTGTTTTCCTTGTTTTCCCTATTGACAGCATATTTTTCTTTACTGAGAGCAGACTGGCTAGCATCAGCTTGGGCAACGGCAAGATTCTTTTTTATCAATGGATATACCATTTTCAGAGCATAAGCAAGAATGGCAACACCTACCACAGCTTGGCTAAACCCATGAGTTGTATAACCAAGTTCCTCATATTTGTGGATTGTTTGGTGGTAGTATTTTGATAAAACTGCCATAACCAGATGCTAATTTTTGATTAAGTTTCCAGAATATGTATATATTTTTGTTTTGAGAACTACTTGTGCCTTTTCTATATGGCCTTATGGAAGAATTATTTATAGAAAGATAGATTTGAAATGCGTTGATTTTCAATGGATATATACATTACAAATTTCCTTGTGGCCTTTATTTAAATAAATACGAAGTTAGATATAACTGTAGAGAAATGGAAATGAAAATTGATAGGTTATTGCAAGTTTTATAAAAATTATGTTTTTACAGAGAAAATTCAACACTTTTGTTGTTTCACATTACAAAAATAAACTCAAGTTCTTTATCCTGTTTTTTGAAAATAATTGTGGCTGACACTATGCTAAAACCTATAGTTTCAAGTTTCACATACATTTAACAAAGTTTAACAAGTATACCATTAATACTAGCTCTATAGAATATGAAGAAACATAAAATAACAATTAAACGCTGACAAGATTGTGTTTATATCGATAAGATACAATTTACTACTAGGGAATTAAAAATTATTTTCGTCTAAGAATTCAATGCTCAACTGGATCGCACGAACTGGCTCTCGAAGCTTACAATAAGAATTGTTATGATATTGTTAAAAAGAAAGTGCTAGGAACAAGTTCAAATATAAATTATGACTACCAATTCGTTATTTAGACAGCTGAAAAGTATGTCATCTAATTTGTTAAATAAATAAATGTACATTTATTAACGAAAATCGAAGAAATTTTATACATAAAATATCTTGAACATTTAAAAAAATCGGTTTGTATTGTAAGTATTTGATAGAATAGTATTGTAAGTATTGTAAGTATTAAATAGAATTGTAAGTATTGAATTGAATAGCAGAATAGTATTTAAGTATTTAATAGTATAGTATTTAATAGAATACAAGTATTAACCAATATTTAAAAAAAAAAATTTTTACCGTTTGCGCGGTAGGTACAAAAATCCAAAACTTATTTTTTTTTTGTAATTTACAGATCTTCTTAATTGTCATAAAAACTTAATGAACTTTTTGTACACAAAATTTGATTGAAATCGGGTCCACAGCTGTTAACGATAAATCTGAAAATAAAAAAGGACATAATTGACACCACTAATAACCGTTATCAGTAAATTTTGCTAGCTCAAAATATTTAACATGTCCATAAGAGTGATCCACAATTTTTGTATCAAAAATGTGAGAGACGTTTTTGAAATAAATAACTTTTCTCCTAATGGTTGTATGGTAGGTACCGTTATTTTTAAAGCTAGACAAAATCAATTTTCCCTTTAGGAAATCGCCTTAAAACTTTAAGTTCAAAGTTTGAGGAAAATCGCTTCAGATATATTGAATTGCGGTTCCTAGTTTTTAATATTTCGAGTTTGATTTTTTTACGAATCCAAAACTTACCCTATAGTAGCTACCTATATCGCAGGTAAAAATATAGGTACCTAAACCTACATATTTATTTAATTTTTATAGTATATTTAAGTGGTAGATTAAAGTTGAAATGCATATGTATTAGCCCTTTATCGCTTATACCTATGCACCAGTGGCGAGGCGTCATATTGTTCATTTCGTTCATGAACGCCCAACTTTATAAATTTTCTCACCATACTAAAATCCCACTATTGTTTTACCTATTTGTAAATTCGCACTCACCAACCTTTTCCATGCACTCAATTTAAATGAAACAAAAAACAAACACTGCTAGCAACACCAACATCCCTTCTCTTTTGACTTTACACATCAATAGTCCATTGAAATGTAACAACATTTTGCCTGAACATTGCATTTTTAGCATTACAAGATTTGTTTTTGGTTTGTGTAGGAGGGGTCGGTGAACGTATACCATTTGAGTTTCGGGGCTAAAAGCCCATCTTGAAAAAGGGGGGATCCGTTTTTCTGCGATATCTTGCGTACCGTTAACTTCATAAAAAAAATGCTGTAATCTTCTTTGTAGAGAACTAAATTTCCTACAATTTTGTTGCTGAAAATTTTGACCGTTAAATCAAAGTGAAAAAGTTATAGTTAAAACAAGATGAACATTTTCAAGAAAAATATAATTTAAATGGTCATAACTATAAAATGAAAACAAAAATCACTTGTCTTTTGAAGATAACCACAGAAAAGCTTTTTTCTACACTTGTTTTTCAAAATTTTAAAATTTTAGCATGGTAAATTGGATTTACACCAAGTGGTAACAATTAATTACACTGAACACTCTTTATGAACACCACTAACGATTAAATGAAAAAAAGTCCACTAACTAGTTTTTTGAATGAATGGCCTACGATGATGGGAATAGTGTGTACACGTACAGGATAGTTATTGGATGTTGATTTTGTACCATTCGTGTTGGAAGAATATGAACGAAATGGAAACTTCGTTTGGAGCTTTTGCAATGAATTGAGTTTATTTTTGAGTGGACGTAAGTAACGATTTTTCTTTAAATTGTTAATTAAATATTGGAAGTGGTTTCAGTTAACTGAACTTTTGGTTTCATAATTTGCTTGTAAAATTTAATAAACAAAATGGCATCAACTAGTGAACAAGTTGTTAATAAAAACGTTTGTGATTCCATTATTGAAAATTTTATAAGCAGGCCCTATTACAAGTGGTATTCAGGAGACAAATCTGCAATTATAGCGACTGAAAAACCCTTGCTGTCAGACTTAACAACAACAACTTTGCAATAAAAAAAGAAGTGTTACTAAAGAAACTATTCGTAACTTTCACACCGAAAACCAAAAATAAATTATTACGCTGCCATGCTTATTATTTAGACAAGAAAAGTACCTATACAAATATTTGAAATTTCTGATTTGAATCATTTAAGTGACAGTTACTCTAAACATTTAAAATCGTTTTCCCATATTGACTTTATGCGTTTAAAACGTTTGGAAAAGTGCGAGTAGGTTGATCTGCTTTTGGACAAAGTCAAGCAAATAAAGGGTTTTTCAACAGGGATGCTACAAAAGTAGAGCAACAGGGACAGCAAACGACGCCATGTTTCTTGCCGTTCTTTTGACATTTCTCTTCAGTAAGATTTGTCATTTTATGATGAAAAGATATACGAGCCAACAACGAATCGAAATTATTAAAATTAACTACCGAAGTTCGGAGTCAGTGGCCTCAACGTTAAGAGCGCTACATCCAATTTATGATCGTCATAATCGTCCTAGCAGATCAACAATTAAGCGTCTAGTGGAAAAATTTGAATCCACAGGCACAGTACAAAATGTTCCCGTGCCAGTGATACAAAGAAGTGCCCGTAGTGTCGAGAATATTGCTGCCGCTGAGGCTTCAGTTGCAGAAAGCCCAAATGTGTCTCTCACACGTCGTTCTCAAGCGTTGGGCATCTCTGTGACGTCGTTGTGGCGAATTTTGCGAAAAGATCTTGGCCTACATCCCTACAGGATTAAATTGACCACCAGAAGCGTCGTATGTTCGTGAATTGGGCTGAGCAACAACTTGAAAATGATTCGGATTTTCATCGAAAAATCATCTTCAGCGATGAGGCTCACTTCTGGCAGAATGGCTTCGTCAATAAAAAAAATATGCGGTATTGGTCAGGCAGCAATCCACAAGTACTCCAAGAGTCATCATTGCATCCCGAAAAAATTACGGTTTGGTGTGGTTTATGGGCCGGCGGCGTCATTGGGTCATACTTCTTCCGTGATGATCAAGACCGGCACGTAACTGTGAATGGGGATCGCTACCGTTCACTGATAACCAAATATTTTTGGCCCCAATTGGATGATATGGACTTGGAGGACATGTGGTTCCAACAGGACGGTGCCACAAGCCACACAGCGAATGTCACAATCAATTTATTGGAAACCAAGTTTGGAGAACGTATTATCTCACGAAATGGTCCAGTCGCTTGGCCGCCTCGGTCATGCGATTTGACGCCGTTAGACTATTTCCTGTGGGGCTACGTCAAGTCTATGGTATACGCCAACAAGCCAGCGTAGATTGATGAACTTCGTACGAATATCGATCGTCAAATTGCAGCAGTATCGGTCGATTTATGCTTGAAAACCGTCGAAAATTGGGTTCAGCGTCTGGACTTCTGCAAGCTTGCCCGTGGTGGCCATGGAAAAGAAATCGAGTTCCATACATAATGGCATCAAACGTACTTTCACAAGAATAAAGAATTTCATTGATATCCAAAACCGTTTTTGCTTTATTTAACAAAGCGCTCTTATTGAAAAACCCGATAAGTGTTAACAAAAAAAACTTTTGTGACAAAAACAGTTGCAAGATTCTTTTCATCAAAATGTCTTAAAATTAAAAATATTTTTAAAGGAATCAAGAAGATTACAATTAGAGTATAAGTAGGTAAAACCAATATCACAGTAAAGTGTTAACTTACAGAAAATAAAAACAAATGAAGTGAATGGTGTAGCCATTTATATTCGTAACAAAATCAGAAGTAAAGTTATAAAAAGGTCACCGTTGGGCTCTCTTATAGATTACCTATTCGTGGCAATTAAGTGTGCTACACAGAAAATCCTTATAGGAGCAGTGTACCGTCCCCATAAAAACATAGATATTACACCACTTAAATATTAGATGAGCTGTCATTTGTCGCGCCATTCGTTATATTAGTTGGTGATTTCAACAGTCATATCCCAAGAGATTCAAGACTTACTGACCTTTTCCCAGTAAATACCTTGTTACCCACCCACTTTACCAAGAGTTACAGTACTTTACTGGATCTATTTTTCGTAAGTCACCCAGATAAGGTTCTTAACTTTGACCAACTCTCTGCTTCATGTTTCTCTCTTCATGATTTGATATACCTCACTTTTGATATTTTGCCTAATTGCTCTGAAGCGAGTTATAGTTTTAGAGACTTCAAAAATGTAAACAGGTCACTTCTTGAATCTGGACTTCAAAGGGTTCAATGGTTTCGAGTATATGGTATACTCTCAGTTGATGACCAAATATCGTTCTTACAAAGTAATATACTGAAACTTTTTAATGATTTTGTTCCTCTGAGAAATAAAACAGTCAAGGAAAATAAAACTTCATGGTTTAACAACAACATTGTAGAACTTATGCGTCGTCGTGATAGAGCATATAAAAGATGGAAAAAGTTTAAAATCAATACATTATTTAACAATTATAAGGTATAACGAAACAGAGTTACAACCGAAATACGCGAAACCAAGAAAAGATATTTTGCTCCAAAGCTTGATGCTTCTCTTGACACAAGAACACTTTGGAGGAATATAAAACAAACTGGGAATAGGAAATAGAAGCGTCACATCTCCAACAGACACTGACAGCAATGAGCTAAATAAAAGATTTGTTTTTCAATCATTCTCAGACTCTTATATCGTTTCATACATTCCTGATGACCAATTAGTTCCAAGCGATGACAATACTAAATTTTGTTTTAGAGCGATAGATGAAGGTGAAGTCTTAAAAAGCTTTATGGCTATAAAGTCCAATTCAGTCGGCTTCGACGAAATGAATCCTACCTTTATTAAAGCTTTACTTCCCTACATCTTGAAAGCTCTTACTCATGTTTTAACAAAATCCTAATGACAGGGGACTTCCCATTAGATTGGAAAAAGGCTAAGATTATTCTTCTGCCAAAAAATAAAGATGCGAGTGATTTCAGACCCATTGCAATACTGTCTTACCTTTCCAAGGCACTTGATAAAATTATGAATGTTCAAATACGGGAATATCTTGATTTGAAGCACAGCTGCACCACTGCCTTAATTAAAATATGTGAAGATATTCAAAAGTCATTAGAAGATGACAAAGCTACAATCCTTACTCCTTTAGACTTTTCGAAGGCATCCGATACAGTCGACCATCGTATTTTATGCTCTAAGCTTGTTAAAAAATTCAATTTTTCTTCTTCAGCTTCTAAGCTTATTTTTTCTTATCTCAGTGAAAGATGTCAAGCAGTTGTTATAGGTAAAACTGTATCGTCGTTTCTTCCTGTGACTAAGGGTGTTCCCCAAGGATCAATTTTGGGCCCATTTTTGTTTTGTCTCTACATAAATGACCTTTCTCTCTGCCCTATAAATTCTTTAATAGACATGTATGCTGACGATGTTCAGATGCAACATAGCTGCTCTTTGGGTAATATTATAAGTGGTATAAATGAATTGAATGAGGATATCAAAAAAGTTCTTGCTTGGTCAAGAAGAAATGCGCTCTGTTTGAATGCCAAGAAGTCTCAGTGTCTTATAATCTCCAGAAAGCCAATTAACACCACTAGTCTGGCAAAAGTTATGCTAAAACAAAACTATAGAATTTGTCTCATCAGCCAAGAATCTTGGCATTACTTTTAACAACACACTTACCTGGAAAAATCATATAAATTTGACTGTAGGAAAAATCTATGGTGGTCTTCGGACGATATGGCCTTCTCACCACTTAACATCAATCAGCACGAGGAAAATTTTAGCAAAACTTTACTTATACCGAACATTATGATTGGCTGTGAAATTTTTACAAACTGCGACTACGAAGATCGTAGGCGACTCAATGTTGCTTACAATAGCGTTGCACGTTATGTATTCGGCTTAATAAGATATGACCACATTTCCTCGTTTGCTTTGTCATTACATGGACTCACCCTTGAAGATCTCTTTAAATATAGGACACTTACATTATTTCATAACATATTTCAAACCCATGAACCGCTGTATCTTTACAAAAATATTCGTTTCCCTATCTCTGAAAGATCGGTGGACTTGAGTCCAATACGTTTTAAATATTTAATATCCGATCGTCAATTTTTCCCTAATGTGATAAGACTATGGAATTCTCTCCCTCGTGCCATTAGAATGATTAATTGCACAACCTAGTTTAAAAAAAGACTCAGGCGCTACTATGAGACACTTTGATGATGATTATTTTATTTAATTTTCTTTTCAACTTTTCGATAAAATTAATTTGAATTTATTTTGTTGTTTATAATTTTTTGTTTGTTTATTATATTATAATTAATAAAATATTTTCTTTTCATATTTGTTAATCAGTCACAATTTTGATCTGTTTAGTAACTATATTAAAACTTACAAAGCTTTCATAAACTTAAAAGATATTGTATCTTACTATGTTAAGCTATTTCGATGAAATAAATGTAATGAAATAAAT
Source organism: Melangyna quadrimaculata (assembly GCA_949320155.1). Lineage (NCBI taxonomy): Eukaryota > Metazoa > Arthropoda > Insecta > Diptera > Syrphidae > Melangyna > Melangyna quadrimaculata. The sequence goes on from OX439486.1 coordinate 52,305, forward strand.
AAATGAAGTGAACGACTGCATTTTTTATTCACGCGTCGCCACTGCTATGTATGTACCTACATATTATCATTGCTATCAAATAATACTTATAAGTACCTATTTTAATTGAAGGGAACACTTTAATGGTGCTCTTTGTTTTTATACGCGCAATTTTTAATTTTTATATATTGTATTGATTAAAAACAATGTTACTATCTACACATTTACCCTGAGTTCTATAAATTATTTTTTTATTTGAAAAATTATAGCTTGCTTATAAAATGGAAATGATTAAATATCGATAAGACACTAAGCGACTACTACGGAATTAAAAATCATTTTCATCTAAAAAAAAATTTGGCAGGGGAGACCTGGGTATTTAGACTAAAAATTTGTATTTCGTTTTCTATACAAAAAAATAAAACATTATGATAGGTATCAACCTAAGTCAAACTTTCTTTACCCAGGGTTTGAGACAGGCCAGTAAAACTAGTAGCATTTGTTTCATAGCGTTTATTTATAAGTGTTTGTGAAACTACCCAGTAGTAAGTTGCTTTTTCTATAAGAAATTGGAGCTGCAACTGCTACTCTTTTGCGGAATGCGGCCATTTTCTCTATGAAAATTAAACAGAAAAATCAATCCTTCGTTGCCCATCTGATGTAAATATTATGATATATATAACACACATAACAGTGAAATCATTTAATAACTTAAGCATATTCAACTCAATCATTAGCCTGCTATTTTTGATGAAAAACGTATAATCAAAGTTCATAAGTGAATATCAGTGACCTATTTCAGATACAGTATTATTTCGGATCATAATTTATGTATGAGAAACTTAAGGGTGCGTTTAAACCCTGTCATGTCATGTAGGGTTAAAACTGTTTCCACGACTTACACCGATACCTAGTTTGGTAATCTACCGATTTTAGAAAATATTTTCTGGCAACACAGTGACATCACGAGGTAGGTTGAAGTTGCTTATTCGCCAGCTCTTTATTCTTATCTATAGATCTTATGATTGAAATGAATTATCAAAATTGAGAGTTAGCATGCCATGCCCTTGAGATCAACTCGCCCCTGTTATCCCTACAAAAAACCTACACATTAGTTATTTAATTTTTGTATTATTCCTAAAAGGTAGTCTAAAGTTCAAGTCAATATTTTTCTTAAATGCTCGAGTTTAAAACGTACCTATTATCATTTTTTTTTAAATAATAAGTATTATTTATAGGGGATAGTTTAATTAAGCGTTTTGTATTAATTTCTAGTATTGTTTAAAAATAATTTTACTACACATTCACAATGAAATGAATGATTTAGTTTCTCTTATTACAAAATGTTTAGTTTGCTTTTGAAATAATTTTTTTTAACTGATTGTAAAGTTCAGTTTACTTAAGGTTCATCCTGGACCGGTACGCGATATGGAGTACTCAAACCCCAAAATTATATCGAGTATAATTAATCCCTTGCTAATACCCGGAAATCTCCCGAAATGTTGCTTTCATTTATTTTTATTTATGGCACAAATGATAATGATAATTTATTTATAATAATAAATTCTTCGACAATATAAAAATTACATTATATTGCTTATGATTCAAAATTTCACGTCACGCTTATTCTTGGTAGACTCGCTATATTTATTGTTGCTGGCTAAAACTGATAAAAATCTTGCAGTTGGCATGAATGAGCTAATTATTGTTTCTATTGTCATTTAGTATTTGTGTCACACAAATTGCATTGTCCGTAAAATTTTGTGAAAGTATTCTCTTGAATGCTCTTTGATATGATAAGTTACATTTAAATTACACAAACGAAACATATTTTTCAGTTCTTCGACGCGACGGCCGCGCGCCGCGCCTCACCGATTGAAAAATCATTTCTGCTCTTACATGGGTCGAAATCAATATTTCGATGTACCTGCAGTATGTTACCCCGTGAAAATTAAGTGGAACAAGATATATATACATTTTCATTTTTTTTCATTTTATTGTCGCCTTTACTTATTTGATTATTTTTCGAACTCAGTTTTATATGGCATTGTATGCCTGTCTAAGATCATGAAACCATCATTTAAAAATGTGTTTTGAAAATTATGATTACCTGGGGGGTGAACCCCCAAAACCTCTACCTGCGTTCGCGCCTGCTCGTATCGTAAGTATATCATGTTCCTATGTTAACAAAAATTATCTGATCGTTAGTGTCTGGTTTCGCATCGTGGGGGGTGAACCCCCAAAACCCCTTCCTGCGTTCGCGCCTGCTCGTAAGTATAAAATTATATAATGTTCCTATATGACAAAAATTATCTGATCGTTAGTGACTGGTTTCGCATCGTCTCTTATCACCAGTCGACATTTTTTTGCTGGGATTATGAAAGTCTCATATAAAAGTCGATATTTGAAAATTCGGCATTTCGTTCAATTTTGTTGAGAAAAAATATCGACAAGGCGATATTTTCTTCGACTTTTTTCAACGCAGTCGACATTTTGTCAAGTCGACATTTTTTTATTCGACGAAAAAATTAACGGCATTTTAAAATTCAAAAAAGTCGATCCAAATTTCAACCAGTCGACCTTTTTTATCGATTCTGGAAATCTTGGAAGTATTATTTACGACTCGCTTCGAATTCGATAATTGGTCAAAACGAGGTGAGTCGAAAATGAGATATCGAAATGTTTCGTTTCGTATTCCCTAATCAGGCCACTGGTTCACGCATGGGTTGGGTTTGGTATGGATTTTCTTTTTTTTATTTTTAACACTTTTTTCAAATGAAATTTGTTTTCCATGCTGTTTCAATTATATATGTAAATTTGATATTGATTATTTTTATAATAACCTTACTACAAGATATTCCTATGCTTATATAAACAAACATTATATTAGGTTATTGAATCAAATCGTTAAATGCTAACGTTGGAATTTTGTATACATTTAAAATTGTCATTCAAAGAATGGATAAGAACAGAAAAGAGCTGTTTGGACCATAGTTTTGGTCTTTTAAATAATGATTGGCTCAAAGGCTGCAGTAACCTTATAACTTATACAAGTTTTGCTTAAACTAAAATCTATTCTATAGAAAACAGAGGGAGATATGATGAGAGATTGAACAATTTATAAAACCAGTTATAGTACAAAATTGGAGATATTGGGGCGTATTCATAGTCATTTTAGAGCTGTGTCTAAGTTAAACATAGGTTAAGTTGAATTTTCGGACGTTGATTCAATTTTTTTAAGTTTATAATTTCAAAATATTTGAAGCTATTTGTGTAGTATACCAAGTTAATTATCTTATAAAAATATAAAACCAACAATTTGTAATTAAAATCGGTCTGTATTCATTGAACCAAAATTGTCTTAAACTGTAGTTTAGTTAAACCTAGGTCTGTCTGCCACTATGAATATGCCCCATTGTCTGTATTGTAAGCGAAGGAAGTTTTATTAAGGCTTTGGCAGTAGGGGGGAAAAATTATTCCTCGTGACCAGTGAAGTAATCGAAGGCAGAAACGCATAATGTCTCCTTGGAATTGTTTCTAATCTGCATGCTATTTATCTGTTTACAAGTACAAGTACAGAGTAGTGAGGTAGAATTGTTCTCACAAATAAAAGGAACTGAAGAGAGCACGTAAGGATGCTGAAACCTCAGGTTCATCTATTAGTTTTTTTTTAAATAATGTAATGTAAATAACCTAATTTAAAAATTTAGATTAAAATTATTATTTAATAATTTTTTATACATTTAAAATTGTCATTCAAAGAACGGATAAGAACAGAAAAGAGCTGTTTGGACCATAGTTTTGGTCTTTTAAATAATGATTGGCTCAAAGGCTGCAGTAACCTTATAACTTATACAAGTTTTGCTTAAACTAAAATCTATTCTATAGAAAACAGAGGGAGATATGATGAGAGATTGAACAATTTATAAAACCAGTTATAGTACAAAATTGGAGATATTGGGGCGTATTCATAGTCATTTTAGAGCTGTGTCTAAGTTAAACATAGGTTTAGTTGAATTTTTGGACGTTGATTCAATTTGTTTAAGTTTATAATTTCAAAATATTTGAAGCTATTTGTGTACCAAGTCAATTATCTTATAAAAATATAAAACCAACAATTTGTAATTAAAATCGGTCTGTATTCATTGAACAAAAATTGTCTTAAACTGTAGTTTAGTTAAACCTGGGTCTATCTGCCACTATGAATATGCCCCATTGTCTGTATTGTAAGCGAAGGAAGTTTTATTAATGCAAGGCTTTGGCAGTAGGGGCGAAAAATTATTCCTCGTGACCAGTGAAGTAATCGAAGGCAGAAACGCATAATGTCTCCTTGGAATTGCTTCTAATCTGCATGCTATTTATCTGTTTACAAGTACAAGTACAGAGTAGTGAGGTAGAATTGTTCTCACAAATAAAAGGAACTGAAGAGAGCACGTAAGGATGCTGAAACCTCAGGTTCAGGTATTAGTTTTTTTTTTTAAATAATGTAATGTAAATAACCTAATTTAAAAATTTAGATTAAAATTATTATTTAAATAAAAAAAAACATAATTTGTACGTCGTTTGAAATCATATTTTATTTGATACCTACCAATAACATAATGTAGGTATCTCTTACAAAATATGATTTAAAACTCGTCAGAAAATGAGTCCGCGAGCCGAACTTCACCGCGCCAATAATATCATTATAATAATAATAACTATCGAACAAGTAATAGTTGGTTACATTTATTAGCGAAAAGGTATCAGATAGTCACATAAAATAAAACAAAAATCTAAATAGCTAATCTAAGTCAAGCACCTACTTAATTATAAAAATATCGAAAAATTAAATAATGTCAACAAAGAGCAGGTTTATTATTATTTCTACGCAATGCAAAAAAACCTTTCTTCACCTTATATTGTGAACCAACTGTTAAACTGACAAGTTATAATTTAACTTAAAGAGCTTTGACAAACTGACGTTTTCAAGCAAATTTTGTTATTGCCTATAAAATATGTATATGTATGTGTATAAGTATGAGTAAATAATCTACTGCCCGCCCGCTTAGTTAAGCCACTGACATGACGGGCTGACCGCAGACGACTTAAATAAAGGAGAAACAGTGGTTCGCGGTTGCGGTGAACGATAGCATACAAGGCACAGGCAATTAATTTTAATATTTTGTTTTGTTTTATTTTATTTTACCTTGTGTGCTTTGTTACAAACAATAAAAAAAAACTCTCAGCAAAACGTGTCCAAGATGATGCATAGTGCGTCATTTAAAACCAAACAATATTGGTCCCTGATTTTTGTTTTTATAAATGACACTGACTTGGTTGTTGCCCATCTGTCCATATGAAGATTAATTTAATTCAAATTATTTAAAACTAAAAAATTACTTGACAACTACTAACCTCGCAATCCTTGTAATTCATTTTTTATATTTGCAAGACACTGTTGTTTTTTTTTTATTGACATTTGACTGTGTGTCTATTAAAACTTGTGGTCTTTTAATTGAAATGGGGATTGCACTATAGTTACACTATAATACACCTACTCGCTAAAAGGAACAGAGATAATAGAAAATTTGGTTGGCGCGCCTGATGAGGTTCAATCGCCTCGAACACAACGAGTAGGTAATAATCATAAGATAGAGGCTTTGTTTTTATTTTTTTTTAAGATGTGTGTATGTATGTAATATGAAATTTCTTCAAGCATGTATCAAACGAATTTAGTTGTTATAGGTAAGTATAATGATGGAAATTCTACTGACAAAGGTGTTATCACTTTGAGAAAATATATAAACAATTTAAAACAATTGGAAACAAATACACTGCTCGTATTTCTTTACGATTTCAACAAGATATAAAACCAAAATAAACGGAAGTAGGTACAATATGTATAAACAACGTTTAGATATAGATAAGAAACACTTTTACATTATATCGTTACAGCGACAGCCCATGCACTGAATCTGAATGCTGAAAATTGGTCACTTTGTTGTGGAAATTAAAGTTGAATTTTATAAAAAAAGTTTCGCGTATTCGTTTATTCTCATCTAACTAATGTGTATACAGAAGAGGAGAATGAAACGAAAAGCTTGAAAATAATAATGGAAAACATAGCAAAAGCTTTTAGAAGAGTAGATTTACCTTCTTTTAAACTTTGAAATAAAAGAGAGACAGAAAATCTTAAGCTGTCCGAAGCTCAATAAAAGCTGTTAAGCATTTTTAATCAATAAATTGACGAGCTGGGTCATGTGAACTTGCTCTTAGAATTAAATTGCTTGCATATTGATATGAAAAAATTAGTTGTACCTAAATACATTAAAAAAAAAAGTATATTCAATTAATTCCTTTCTTCGTGTTCTTTTGATTTTAAAAAATATAAAGTTAGCTCTTGAGGGCTATAGTCAATTTGGGTAAAAAATGTTACTGTTCAAGTGGCGTTTTGGCCGTATATATGAGCCTCTTTAGACAGCTTGGGTATTTTATCTATAAACTTGTATGAAATAGATAAAATGGACATGTTGTGGGAAGAAACGTCACTTGAACAAACAAAACACATACACAAACAGTTATTCTTACAGAACGATTCTTCAACACGATATTTGATAATTAACAAACAAAAATGATGAACCGGTATTACAGTGATCAATAGCGATTCTTACAGAAATATTATGGTTATCAAATATCAACACGATATTTGATAATTATCAATAAAATTGATGAAAAGGTATTATGGTGATCAATTATCAATATATCAATACCAATTGATATGGACGAAAATATGTAGGCAATAAAGTTTTCATTACAAAACTTATAGCCTTTTTTACACCAAACCCAAAACCCGGTTTTCGCGAAAATATCGGTTTTGGCTGAAAACCTAGACCGAAAACACAAGTTTTCACATACATTAATGCTGAACCATAAGTTTTGATAAAAAACAAGTTTTAAATAAAACCTGTCCAAAACATGTTGGATTTGCAGGAAACATTCATCGCGCAATTAAATGTCATAAATAGCTGACGGGTTGCTGCCAGGACAAAATATTTTTTCTGCTGGAACACAAGAGAGCGCGACGCAGTGTCGCGCATCCTAACTACTACATGAAATCGAGCGGTTAAGAAATAAATTAATTATAACGAATCAGGATTGATTGTATTTCCATTTTAAATTCCAATATAAATAAATTGTCTTTTAATTGCACATAATAAAACATTTGATTTTTCCCTTTTCTGTGATACTGAAAATTTTCAAATCGGCGCGGCCCTTCCTCGAAACCATTGTGTTCAAGCAAAACAAATGAAATGTCAAATGAAAACTTGTACATTTTCGGTGTGAACGCATTTCAAGTTTTCGTAAACAAATAGCCGAAAACCCGGTTTTGAGTTTGGTCTGAAAAGGCTATTAGGCCCTCCTCATGAATAGCGAATCGAACTTAAAACTTTGCGAATTCGCTAATTCCGTATTAAGAATAGCGATTCGCTCAAATTAAGTTCGCTTTAAATATCCAAACTTAATCGAATTTGATTATCACTGTATTACAAATAGCGAACTTTGTGGAAGTTCAGGATCTCAAAGGTCTCACTGTAAAAATAAAAAAAAAATCTTAGCTTGTTGCTCATGTCCGCGTCCATCTGTTCGAAGATGAATTTGAGATCTCACTTTCCTGAACTAGCAAAAAGCCATTTGATTTGAGGAAGGGACACAAATTCACTCGCTAATTTTTGTATAAGAATAATGAACATGAATGTGGAAATTTTATTTTTCCAATTAGAAATACAAATGCGTCTTTGCTATAATGCGAAGATATAACATAAGCTTAGAAAAAGAAGAAATATGAACCGGCCGGCATAGATAATGAAATTGGTCAAACAATTGCATAATGCAAGTAATCTGGGAGCTAAAATGAATTAGAATTATCGCGCTGTAGGTATTCTTCTTAATATGATGAACGTTCCGTAACTAATTAGCCACATTGTTCTCGAAACATTTCAGGTCAAGAAATTTTATTTTGCAATCTTCACTGTACACACTATACAATTAGGTACCGAATAATAAAATAATTTTTAATGTATTGGAAAGAGACAGCCATTATCTACAAAATAAATATATAAGTGGTGCTCCATTCGAATATTATTTTCTTTTTTAACAAACAAATAATCGCAATTCACAAACAGAAATAAAAAGTCTAGCCAATTGACGTTTAACATAATTTATGTGTAAATTAAATGAAAACTGTTGGCAGCATTGATTTATGAAGCGTATCTGAAAGCTCGCTAACGATAATCCCGTGTTAAGTGAGATTCGCTCAATCTTTCGAGTTTAAGCGAACGTTCGATTCGCTATTCATAATGAGGGTCTTACTCTTTGCCTCTATGTTGAATCTCGTTCTGGTGGTTCTAAAATATTTAATTCCTCTGCAATCTCTGCTCACTTCTTTCATAGTCGGCTTTGAGCAAATTCCCTTGGCAAAGCCTGGACTCGCTTCCATCCACCAATCTAGCAAGCTGCTTTTTGTTGCTTACAATTTTACTCCTTTGTAAAGAAAACAGTTGTTTATAAGTAGCAATAGCTAAAGCAGCGTCCACATTATGCCGATCTACATTGTCAATTTATATTTTCGATCTAAATGGTAGTGTGTACCTGTACATACATGCTAGTGTATACTGTCATGTATCCATGGAAACACTCATTTACGTACTCAATTTTCCACGTCCATTTCATTTTAAATAACAATAAAAATAAGATCGAAAATGAAAGCAAAAAAGTACAAATCAAAATAAAATACCAGCATTGGGCGCAGACTGCGCATGCGCAATACAAATCCCCACTGTGTTGATAAACTTTTTTTTATTTCTATCCATTTGAGTCGGGTTACGTTTGGGTCAAGAAAAGTTGATCGGCTCTGTTGATCTACACGTCCACGTCAACTAAAAATTGTTGATCAGCACTATTGATATACACAAATCAACATAATGTGGACGCTGCTTAAGGAATACAAACTACTTATGTACATTTTTAATCCAAATAACAAAATAAAAGTAAAATGAAAATGAAAATACTAGAAAATAGTTTGGCGGACTGACAGCAAATAATTATTTAAACTTCCAACGAACTATTCGAACTATTCTGTACTATTCACAATAGATTTTTGTTCGTTATTCACAATAAATCAAAAATTTATCAATTGGGATTCATAATACCAATTCATCAATGGAATGATAAATTTTTTTTTAATTGATCTTTGACAACCGTAATAAGGCTGTTAATTTTATCTGCTTTTAGCATGTAACTAGACTCTTATAGAAAGTGCTTTAGAATTTCGGATTCCTATTGGATAATTTTTTTTTATTCAACAGTTGTTTTCGGGACTTGAGTTTGTCATAGGTTGGTTATATAATTATTCAAAGTCAAGAAATGTCAAAATCTAAAAAAAATATTTTTATACCTTATCGAGAATTTCATGAAATTTATAACATGGTTGGGATAGGAAATTTGTACGCTTCTTATTTTAGTGTATCTTAAATAATATTTGTTACCTTCATATTAAGGCGTTTAGATTTAGATCAACCAAAAGAAACAAATTTGTTAAATAACTCAATAAAGGCATATATATGTGCCCTTTACCTCTCCTATACACACTTATATGCACATATGCTATAAATCTACACATGCTTTTAGATCTTATGCTAATCTGCAGTGTATACTTTAATTGAGCAAATAAAGCAAATGTAGACATGGCGGCAAGAACCGCACGGACACGGGTTCTGTTCCGACGGCCACCCACAGACCATCATACCAAAAACACAAATGTTAAAAGGAGCCAAGTTCTTCTCATTACAAAAACACTGTGTCAAAATTCAGCCATTAAAAGTACGCCAAATCTAATTTTGTTAATGTTGAGCAGAATAATAACGAAAAACCTCAGAATTATAAGAGACATTTTATTTTAGTAAAATTTTCAATTCAAAGAGAACAAATGTCTCTTTTAATATATTAAGTTCATTCCAAAGTCTTTAAAAACGGTCAGTAAGCTCTAGTGCATTAATTTTTATCAGTTTTTTTCAGTTATGTCTTGAAAAAAAGTGACTGTAAGAAACAGTTTAAATATAATTGTTTTAAGAAGTTCTTCTTAGGTAAGAAGGCACAGTTTCCTTCCTCTCTTTTGAACACCCTTTTGTGCATTGGCCCTGGCACTTTATCGCCTATAATAAGCTATTTATGAAAACGACCAGCCTTAGGAAAGGTTTGTTTTTTTTTTTACTGAAGGATCTTTATTGTAAGTGTTATTCTTATGAAATAATAAATAAGTACTTATTTAATAGTATAATATATAATATATATTATTTTCTTATAATTTTTTACTATCCGTATTATAGTACATAAAATGTTAGGTTTTATGCGATTTCTTTCACAATTTTTCGCAATTTCTGATTTTTCTTCCTCAAAACTCGTTTTTTTTTACAAATTAATAAATTCCATTTTCAAAATTCAAGAGGCCAATTTGATATTCCAAAACTTACATCTCGTTCAATGTATTTTATTTTTTCTACAATTTTATGAAAACATTATTTTGAAAGAAAACTTTGCAAATTGATTTACATATTACACAAATAAAATAACTTTATATTTAATATACAGTATTACTTTGTTTTTTTTTTTTTTTCTGTTGTCTTCTTTATATTTATACTTGATATTTCAATCTGATTCTAAATAAAAAGATAAACAAATTAGAGGAAGAAAAACACATAAGAGACTTAACTTTATACATTCAGTCTGTGTGTTGTTTCTGTTTCACATTTTTTATAACTTAAATTCATTCTCCAAAAATGATAACTATATCCACCAGTAGTTTCTTTTTATATATTTAATAAAAATAATGAAAAAAGTATTAACAGAAGTTTCTTTTTTTTTAATTACGATCTTATTTCTCTTTGTATAATCTACAATTAATTCGCTATTCCTTAGGTATTTATTTAAGGTGTCTCTTCTTTTAATTTTTTTCCGGACAAACATTCGTAACATTTAGTGCAGAACTGGCAAAAATTCATTTTTCTATATTTTCGTTAATATAATTATTGTTCAATTGTTTAATGTGTTCCGACCGAACCCTTTCTTGATATAATTGTTATTACTTTTCATTGCACATGTAATTAGATATTAATTTAAATAAAAAAAAAATAAAAAATGGGACATAATATTCATCGTTTGCTCCACGCAACTTAAAAGACATTCAATTTGTTATTCAATATTTAAAATTTACATAATGTGTTTATTTAAAAAAATATATAATATAATAAATATATTTTTTTACCTAAATAAAGTAATGGAACTAATAGAAGCTTTTGTGACAGTTTAATAATACTTCGGTATTTGAAATAACAAAAAATAAAATTAAAGCATTTATTTTTATAATTAAATTGCACTTTAAATTAACTTCAATATTTAAACAAAAATTGAGGTCAAGTTCATCAAGTATAATCATATATAATATTTATATGATCTAATTTTTTTTTTAATAACATTGGGAAATACTTTTTATTTATAACTATTTTCAGAAAGTTTTGAAAATTAATGTATGGGTTTTTAATCATTTAAAACAAATTAAACATATTTTGAATATCGACAAATAAAAACAAATGTTCAAAACCGTAAAAACAAAACATAACGTACAGTGGACACCGCACGGTTGATGATTTGCTGTTTAAATGTCGCAAAAACAACAGCTAACGGTTTCCTTCTGTGCTTTAACATGCACATCCACATACGAAATGTCATACGAAAAGAAATAAAAAAGACATTTTTTTTTCACTGGAATGTCTTAGTTTGGTACGAAAATAATCTCAATATCTCAATATATGTATATCAACTCGATTGATTAAGTTTCGCTTCGATGATTTTCAAAATTATATTAATTTTCATTACCATAACTTGCTAATACTTTTTGCAACAATGTCGAACAGAGTCAAGAAGTGCAAGATGTAAGGACTTTTATTAGCATGGACATTAGCTTCCAAACATATATGTAATATTTTCTACAGGACATAGTTATATCCTTTAACATTTTGTAGGCTCTATTCGAAAATGATACCTCCGTCAGAAAATGCGAGGATAATTGATTGTGTTCAAGTAGTTTGATAAGACAAAATTAAACGCAAAATTGTATACGAATACAACAAATTATTATCTGTTATGTTTCAATTTAACCACCTGCTTCTGAAGAGATATTGTAATAGGGGTTACTTCTTAAAACGCCTTTACAGAAACTAATTTGGTATGGCTCAAAAATGAGATTGCTTATATCCACTTCATATTGGTTTCATAAATATAATTTTAATGAACACATTTTAAAGAGAATTTTTAGAGAAACCCATAAAACAATTCGATATTTTAGCGGCTGTAAGTTGAAAACTATGGCCCTAAGTAATAAACGAATTAGGGTCTGAAATCGATTTTCGTGCATGGGTTAAACTCAAAAGAATTCGTTTATTACTTTGGGGGCTATATTTTAATTGTTGAGTAACTATTTTGTCCGTTTTAAATTATTAAGACATTACTTCTATTATTGAGACTATATGGATTTGCTTTCAAGCAAACAAAGAACTAACGTAAATTGAAATTTTGAAGGGACAGATAATTTTCTGCATCTATCTAAAAAACAGTAAATGTTACCTATGCACCAAGAATCATTCTATAAAACATATTTTCCGGTATTCATTATTTATTGCTACAACGTCATCTTATCATTATGTATAATTGTTAGTTATCTACAATATTCTGGCCAACAGATTATTTTTTTTTTTTTTTTTTTGAAGAAAAAATATTTCCAAGTATTGTATTGCTTTTTAAACCATTGATTGTTTCAAAAGACATATGTACGATCAAATTGAAAAAAAATATATATGTATTTCAATATATGTATTTCAATAAAAAAAAACCGATTACGAATACATAAGTGTATCAATAATTATCTGCTTTCACATTTTTCCCGAACGAAAATCGCTTGATTTTCTTTTTTAAATTATTTTCCTTGCAAGTGCATTACTACTACTGTGCTGTAGTTTTTGTTATAATCGTTCTTGATGTTGATCACTATTATTATGGGCGTAGTTTTGGTATTTTTCAATTCATTTTTATTGTAGGTGTTAATGTTTTCCGGTTGTACCAAGTATTATAATAATATCGGTTGAAGTTTGTTTACTTTTTTTAAAAGTTTGTGTTTTTTACTTGACGTGTATTTTAAAAGGTATATAGATATACATAATTATATTATATTTACTAAGCGAATAACAATTAATGATGTCATAACTATGTATGTATATTGATAAATGTTTTTTATTTTATGCCAGAACAGTCTGTTTGCTTGGTATATTAAAAGATGTGAAAGGATTGATTTGAATATGTTTTTTTAAAGCACAATGAAAATTTATTTTTTATTTTGAGTGATTCAAGTTTGGATAAAACGCTGTCAAATAGGTATTTTTTCTTGAAGATAAATAAAAATAATTCCTTTTTATAAATTGAACTATTTTAAGTACAATATTACGAATATGCTGTTCTGTTTTTTTATCTAATGTTTATAACATTTTATACATCTTGCTGCTTATGCAATAATTTTCAAACTGTTAATTACTGAGGGAATTTGGAAAATAATTTAAATCAATGTTATATGCATCTTAAAAACAAAAAAGCAAGATATGTCGTTAGTACAACATAAAATATTACCTGTAGAATTACAGAATACAAGAACTTTTTTTTTGCATTTTTATATATTATTTTTAATTTTATAAATTGTATTGAGTTTAGATGTAAGACTACGTTTCTATTTGAAAGGAAGAAATCAGATTTCGATGACTTAGTATTTATTTATTATATTTATTATTATTGCTTATCAAAGAACTATTATTAAAACAAAAATGCAACTAAGAAACAAAATGTTCAACAAATAAAAGTTATTGAAGAATATTTTGTTTATGTTTATCATAGATATCTTCCATCATAATTTATGGTTGATAACCATGAGTTTGGGCTATTGTTGTATTGATTTAACAGAAAACATTTAAACAAAAATATTTAATGGTACAATTTAAAAAGTATTGAGTAATGTTTTTTTATTTATAAATGTAGTGTCATGTGAGAAACCATATTTTTTCTCAACATGATTAAGGGCTATTGCAACTGATTTGTGTTTTAATTTATGTTTTTATCTGGGCTATTTCATTTTTTTATTGTATCGTTAATTTTGTTGGTTTAAATGAAAATACGATTTTTATTTTATTTATATAGTTGTTGTGTGACACATGGGACTCTATCGGTGCATGTGTTTTTGGGCTATTGCAAATAAGTTATTTTTAAAATTTTATTGTTATATTTATTTTTCTTTATTGAAATTTAATCAAACAAAATAATATTGTATGGCTATTGATTGGGTGTATCCTTTATCTGAAAATGCGTATTCTTTTTTATGTTTATTTTGATCTTTTGTTGACTTTATTTTTCTGTATGTTTATTTTCTCTTTGTTTGAATGACACTAGTGTTTGGACTATTGTAATTGAGATTTTATTTAAAGTTTTGTTCTTTTTATATTCTTTGTTTTGTTTATATATATCCGTAATCATTAAATGCATTCTGCATAAGATGTTATATTTCTTATTTATTTGACTTAGATTTCATTAATTTTACTATTCTTATTTGCTAATAACTATTTTGCTTATAGAAACAAACTAAAAAAAAACTGTATCAACACAAAATGGCTAGGATAATAAAAATTAATGTTTTCATGCTATATAAAAACAAAATCATAAGCTTGACAAAAATGTTTTTATGAACATCTATTGCAACTATCACTATTTATTTATTTCTTTAATTATTTACTGTAAACACACGTCATATGTAATAATTTGAGAGATTACTTTTTTTTGGGTGTACTGATACAGTTTCATCTCTCTTAAGAAATCTCTCAACATTGTTTTTATAAGTTTTTCATTGCATAATTTATGTTTTTGTTATTTCTAGTTAGTAATAATCTTTTTACATAGTATAAGCATTTTATTTTTATAATATTTTTATTATAAATATGTGATGGGGAGCCAGCTGATATTTTGAATTAAAATTCCGTTTTCAACGAACGTTAATACTGTCTATGCAGCTGGTTTGGTATTTAAAGGATATTTGTAAAGGGATCTATTGAAAATTAAAGTTTTAAGAATGTTATTTGTTTATTTTCTATTTAATTATGAATTAGATTTGCCAAAGGTATCTTTTTTGTCTTGTTCACATAATTTATTTTATTTTATTATAGATCGTGGATCGAATTATTTTTTTGACAAAATACATTTAAATAAGAAATCGTTTTTGTATTTATTTATTTTCAAAAGCAAAACAAAGGATGCTTAAAAATGTGTATTATACATATCTAGTTATTTTTTATATATTTTCTTTATTTCAGTATTATAATAAATTATTATTATTTCATTGAGGTGATTTTATACGGGAACGATTGAGGTGTTTTCTCTTATTCTTTTCAATGTCCGGATCTGGTAAGAATTTCATTGAATAAGATTTGTTTACAAAGCATATCATCAGTTCAGACATTATATGGAAAAGTTAATTTTTTTTCATTTAAAACATCTATAAGATAAAATGTTAGTGAGTGGGGATTCATTCTTTTGTTCATATACATAAACTAGAAATATAAACAAAGATTATAAGGTCGACTTTAAGAATATTTTAGTTTTAATCGTTGGACCACTTTTATTTTAAGTACACTACGTTACTACATGATTTTAATAAGATGTTCCAATAGACTAAGACAAAAGTTTGTTCAATTCAACAACATAAATGTTTCACCCTCAAAGGCGAGGGATCAATTATTTAAAAACAAAAAACTTCAAATGGGAACAAAATGTAACAGAGCAACTAAAACATATAACACTTTTAAAATTGTTCATCAGATTTTTCGTAAGAGAGTTCAATTCGTTGGCAAGCCAGTGCACCAGATGGCTTATTGTCTAAAAGGGCTTGACTCTTCAGTGGTCAATGTTGGAAGAACGTTAGTTTTTTGACCAACAAATATTTTTAGGAACGTCAGTGTTCTCACAGACGTATCTTCGAACTACTTCTCAGACTTCGGCGCGGCAGTTGGAGGTCGACTTGGTAACAATTTGTCCGTAAGCAACATTATCGCTGACTACTTGTCCCCCCCTTTCTATCAAGCTCATTGCGGATCTTGCTTTCAAGAAGATGATCAGCGAAAAAACTGCACTTTAACTGCTAAGAGTTAAAAAATTGAATTACGATTATTGAAGGATTTCCAAAAAAAAATGCGTTAAAATAATTGCACAGATACAATAAAAGTACCTATAAATACAAAAAAAAAATAAAACAAAATCAATGAAAAATTTAATTGAGCATGCATCAAAGCTGCGTTTATATGAGTCATAGTTTATTGAAAAGATGCAATTACTAAGTCATTTTGATTGCTTTTATCAAGATCGTTCTGTAGGTTTATGCCTTACACATACATACTGGGAACTAGATTTGCCAACACATCTTTAATCATGCATTCAAACAACCACAACACTGCACCCTGGAATGTAAGCAAACTAGAAGCGACATGACTCAGGTGTGTACTTCATATATAATCAACCTCGCGCACCTCCACTCCAAGGGGAAATAATTCTTTCTCAGCATGAAAATACAGTCACCAATTATTCAGGGACCACCGACCAGGTTGCAGGTCAGGGGTCACCCTAAAGAGTTTTAATGACTTCTTTGATTTGAGCCTACCTACCACAACAACCACTAATTTCCCCAAAAGCCTAGTAAGCTGCTGATGCGAAACGAAAAATCCCATACAAAAATGGCACAACGAAATCATAAACAAAAAATTTCGTTCTGCTTTTCGTTTTGCAGTATACGCTGTTCAATGAGCGAAATCGATAATTGTAACAGATTATTTGGAGAAGTCTACACACTTTTTTCGCACACAATTAACTGACCAGACCATTAATCGTGCGCGGAAAAATGACATTTGAGTGACATTCGTGTTTGTTTTTTCTTTTATTACAACATGGCTTTCTGTGATTGTTTTCGCTTTGTTTTTTTTTTTTTTTTTTGTTTGGTGACATTTTCAAAGACAAGTTTTTCGCTGTGGTTTCATAAGCATTTCGCTGTCATGTTGGAGACCAAAGAGAAAAAAAGCAAACTAGGCTTTACTCTAAATCATGACCAAGAGCATAGCATGCCTGCCTACTGACATCTTGCGCCACGCCAGTGAATTTAATTCCCCCATAATTACGGTAGAGCAAAGGATTTGCTTCTTTGCACCGGGAAAACATCCTCTTGAACCCAGGTATTCCCAAATTGAAGGACGTTCTTAACTGATCTAGCTGAACATCACGACCTAGATATTTGGAAGTCTTTTCTAAGTTTCCCAACCTGCCTATGTTCACTATTTGGTTCGGATGTGAACCATTTCACACTCTTTGATTTATGCTTAGGGTTTAGAAAAATAAAATAAATTGGGTGGCGCAACGGCTCGTGAAGAACCAGGGTCTAGTGATTAACAACTCGCAACCATTCCTGTGTGCGCTTGTCGATAGGAATGGAAAGGACCTACGATTTGTATGCCGAATCCGAACGGCTAGACGAGAAGTTCTTATTCATGACAAGTGATACTCTTGGAGGATTTGTCAATTCCTCGCAAGAGGCAGTAGCCCTGAAAAAAAAATTATTTTTTAGGTGGACGAGGCTGCGAAGTGAACCCAGACCTCCAGCGTGACAGTCAAACGCCGTAACCATTACGCTACTCCTAAAACAGCAGTCGCGACAATATATATCTGAGTGACGCGTTTGACATAATCGTCAACAAACTAATATGAGCTTTTATTGGTACATTTGATAGCGCAGGCGCAAAGAAATGCAACACCACTGAATCTAAAATTCTCCACTAAATAAAAACGATAATTAAAGCAACGACCTGGAGCAGTGTTTATCGCTCAGTCACAGCACTTCAGAATTACGTTTATCAGACATCCGCACCCTTCCATTCAACATAAACAATGTTTACCAGGTTATTGAAGGTCTCCTTGGTGAACAAGGAAGTCCTCGATAGAGATCCTTCTTTCAACCGTACGAACTACTAACCTAAGACTAAACTTTTCTTGGCCTCAGAAGACTAACTTTCCTACTCGAAGTTCTTATTCTTGAAATATTGTTTATTTCCATATGAACCTCTTTGGACGACGAATTCTTATGTAAGGGATTTACAATGGACCCCTAGACATTAAAACATGAGGCATAATGAAACACTACGTAAACTTCAAATTGATCAAGATTGGTTATTTCGACGACGAGGACGTCGAAACCCCCCCAAAAAAATATGGATTATTAAAAATAACAGTATCATAGCAAACAAAATTGTATTGGTAAGGAATGGACCTTATACTGAAACCGCTAGAGCCCTTTTAAAACAAGAGCTTAACGTTTATATATCACGTACAAACCAACCAATATTTTGGTTTCTCTCTGAAGAAAGCAGCAAAACGCTAAGTGCCAAGTTTTAAAAAAATCGACCCAGCAAAAATAGGAAGTGAATTAATGTAAATTTATGTTGTGAAGTTGATCAACATTATTGCATTAATTGTTTACATTAAAAACTTTTATAATTAAATATTAAACTCAAAAATGATTTCCCAACTCTTATAACATACACACCTCAACCATTCTTTAATATTGTGTATTATAATATTTGTATTGTTTATGTTTTAGCCGAAATGGTTTTAATTTTGATTTGTCACATCATTTGGTTTGTTTAAAAATTCATCAAAAAATATGTATTCTCACAATTTGGTTTCGTATGATGGTAGCAGAAAGCCAAAAAAATAATAGTGAAAATGTGTGTGATCAACACATTGCTAAAAAACGAACGTGTCTTCTTGTTCCTTTCTATTATTTCTGATCAAAGTTTATAGGAATCGAAAAAGGTTTCCATATTTTGACATTAATTTTTCGTTTTACATAATTTTATTAAAAAGAACTAATATCACTGCACAACGTAGATATATATTTCAAAAAGAAACATATTGCACTTCATGTTTTTGATTGTATTAAAAAAAAAAACATAATAATTCCTCTTCTGCTAATATTCCGGGAAACAAGAACATAAGTAAAAGTTGTTTTTAAGTTCAGTATAAAATATATATATTAAACCAAAGAGGTAATTTTGTTGGTGCCTTGACTATTTTTTTTTTTTTAATTTGTGTGACATTGTTAAGAACTTGCATTTTCGTTGGTTTTGTTTTATATAAGTCTGTTTTATTTTGTTTTAAATTTTAATTGACAAATAAAGGTTAAACAAACTACATACTTTAAAAAGAATTGAATTTCCTTCATTATATTTTCGTTTTTGAAAAATAAATAAATTTTGATGTTCTTATAAAATGCGATTAGTTTAATTCGGATTTTTTTCTTGTAATTATTTATTGCGTACATTTAATTTTGAGTGTAAAAGTCTTAAACAAATAAGCTGTCCAGATTTAATTAAAACCTTCAATATTGCATTTTTGCGATGAGGTTGTGGGTTGATGTACTGTACATATATTCATTTAATTTATTTTCTAGAAAAATTATAACTGTTCTTTCTCGTTTAATTTTGTCTGTTGGAACTGGTGTTTTATCGATTGCTTCATTATACATCATCGCTGTGTGCATTTCTTTTATTTTTTTTTTTAAATAGCAAAATTTTTTTTTTTTTTTTGTGTAATTAATAAGTTTTGGATTTTTATATGTAAACATTTCTATGTTTATATATGTATATATATATAAACGTATATATATATATATATACGTACATATTTAAATATATAAAATATGTTTAAACTTATAAAACTAATTTGTATTTGTATTTTTTAATTTTTATTAAGACAGTAGGTACCTACATGAAAATGTACACATTAACTTACTATTTAGTTTCATTATTTCTAAGCACTTGCATTCCTACATCTACACGCAATCATTCACTATGTAAATTTTTATATTTTTCGCATATATAATTAGTATTTGTATAATTAAACTGTAATTTTAGTTGAGATTTTCTCTTTTATATATATAATTTAGGTTTGTTATGTTGATTTAGTTTATTCAATTGATTACTCCCTTTTTTTATGAACATTTTTTTGAAATCGAAAACATTTATTTGTTTTATAATTCAGTACTAGAAGGTAACTTTTTTTCTTTTGGATAATTTTTTAATGAACTATTTTGTATTTCCTGATTTTTTTTTACTTTTCTTAGGCTCGGTTTTAAAGTTATATCACAGCAGCTACTCTCTTGGTTGATATTTCAAAAAGTTTGTGTTTCCCAATTCCTAACTCAACAAAAGATATAATTGTCATATGGAAATAATTGTTACAAAATAGTTTTATTATCATTATATTACTTGGTAGGAAAATTTATAAATAATTTTAGTTTTTTGTTAAAAAATTGTATTAGTTTATCTTTTTTCAGTTTTAAAAGTCAACAATATTATATAAATTACAGGAAAAGAACCAATAACTAAATATAAGCATTCGATAATTTAGTTAAATTATGGTCTACGCAGGAGCTGTTTCACTTTTACTTTTTTCATTTTTAGTTTATGTTTGTTGCTTTATGTTAATGTAGTTCCCATATAAGACCTGTGAAGATGTACCTTGCTGTACTGATTTTTATTTTTTTGAAAAAATAAATCGCGTTGTTATTTTGATTAGGGAATACAATATAATGTATATACATCTATTGAAATTTGATACATTTTCAATATATATATTTTTGTTGTATGGCATAAATTTCGCGACACATGATTTTCGAGGTTTATAAGAAGTGCCTTCTTAAAGTGATGTTTTTTTATTGAGATTTTTAATTGAAGTTTACCTTTTTTTATTTTAAAACAAACCATATTTTGAATTTTCGACGGACTTCGTAATACTTCTGGGACTAACATTTTTTTTAACAAATATCACAATTGCAAGTCACAAACAAATAAAACTTACGAGTCGTATGAGATATCGACTAGAGAGAATTCTGCACTGTGCAAACACGGCCTTATGTTACCTTTTAAAAATTCTGATATTCCATTTTTTTGCCAGGATCTTCATTGCTTCCTTTTATTTACAGTTTAAATATATATTTCTATATATATGTTTAAATTATATATTTCTTTTTTGCATTTAAGCATACGATTTTTTCTATTTACATTTATCTCAAATCTTAGAAAATTAGAACTTTAGAAAGATACATTTTCTGAACGTGAGTATTTATTTTGTATTCGGTTGGTAATTTTTGAGTGTACTCCAGTACATAATCTGCTATCTTCCAACGCTCAGAAAAAACTAAACTCTCATGGATTGCTACTGTGTTGTTGTTGTTGCTGTGACTGCTGCTGTTGTTGCTGCGCCTGTTGCTGCTGTTGGTTCTGTTGTTGTTGGTGCTGATTAGTTGAAGCAGCTGCGGTAACCGCCACGCCATTAGAACCACCTGCCGACAGAAAATTTAATGCCCTAGCGTCATTATGCAAACGAAGGGCTTGTTCTAGTCTGTGTTCCTGTAGACGGATGGCCTCACTTAGATCTGGACTCACTTGTGACTGCTGTTGTGTTTGTTGATGTTGTTGTGGTTGTTGTTGGTGCTGCTGTTGCTGTTGCTGTTGTTGTTGATGTTGATGTTGCTGATGTTGCTGTTGTTGGTGCTGTTGGTGCTGTTGGTGGTGTTGCTGCTGATGCTGCTGATGCTGCTGATGCTGCTGATGTTGCTGAGGCTGCTGAGGCTGTTGATGCGATGATTGTTGAGTTTGCTGTTGACTTATTTCAGTAGCAGGTGTGTGTGACTGAGGTGGATGTTGCTGCTGCGATTGCGGGTTTTCCGTACTGTTGTTTGTGGAGTTACTGAGAAGACTGTTATTTCCGACATTGTTGATTGGTGGATTTTGAGGGACGGTCGTTGATCCACTAAACGCTGGACCAGAGACGTCGTTCAGGCGACCATTTGCCACGAGATCATTATTTACGCTTCCATTATTGCTGGACGTTGCTACTGAAACTGCTAGTCGAATGGCGGCTTCAGCCTGGGAACGTAATATTGCTTCGGCTTGTTGCATTCGTAAGGCTGCTTCTGGAGAGTTTTGCTGATGATGATGTTGGTGGTGATGGCCACTCTGGTGTGATATTGGGTCAACACCCATGCTAGAACGCATCATTGAATCTGCTGCCATCGAAACACGCATCGCGTTCATTGCCGCAACAGCTGTAGCGGCCGTATCAACATTGCTAAGTGCTGTAGGGGAGGAAGATATGACCTGACCATTCCCTGTTCCCGGTTGACCAGTTGCACTAAGGCTTCCATTACCTGTAGACGAAACTCCAACGTTACCCGTCACTGAACCAACACTATTAACTTGTTGATTCATACGCATAGCAGCAGCCAAATTAACAACAGCAGCCTGAACTGCCGCCCCAGCACTTGTGGTATCAACCGGAGAGCCCATTCCTCCAGATACTCCCCCGTTTCCACTGGATTGTGAAACAATTCCCGCCGCTGCAGCTGCCATTAATGACATTCTATTCGCGTGCAGATCATCAACACCGTACTGCGAGTGCATATGAGTGCTGTGACTTGATCTTAGAATATCACTCAGCTTGTTGCTACAATTGTTATTATTGTTTTGGAGGAGACTTGAGCCAGGGTCCGAACCAGCGGACGACAATCTTCCATTGGAAGAGCACTCTGAATGTGCTGACGGAGAGGGGCACATTGAATTTGAACCACCCCCTCCACCGTCACCACTCCCCGGCCCACCCATTGGTAACATACCAGAACCCGAAGCGGAGACAGCTAACGTAGCTGCAAGGATCGAATCTCGTTCCCGACGTTCAGCGGCTGCTCTTGAAAGAACATACTGTGCGGCGAATTGATGCTTCGGATCCATCCTCATATGTTCCATGTGCGTTAATAGACCTATAAGAAACCAAACAAATGTTGCGCTGATTAACTTTTTTATCATAGCAATAGACATAGATATAGCAATAGTTGGTTATTTGAAATAAACTTACCATTTTCGTGAGTAAACACTGCTTGGCATACAGAACACGGCCACATTCGCAGGCTGGTAGTGAGTTGTGAAGTTTCTGGATGACATGCGAGATGCTTCCGCAATGAGCCCTCGTTCACGTAATGCTTACCACAAACGGGGCACGGATGATTTGCTGTTCTACGCTTCGCTAAATAGGGGTCGGTGGATTGTAAACAAGGGCTACCAAGGTTCTCAGCAAACGGATATGTTTTTTTAACAGAAAATGAGCATGTTTTCGCATTTGTTGTTTGGTGTGATGGAAGTTGATTTTGTTGTTGTTGTAGAGGTGGTGGTGAATTTGATGGATTGATGAGTTCATTTTTGAATTGAAAATCGGGAGAAAATGAGGTTGGAACAAGGTTAGTCAAATTGAAAGAATGAGCAAGGTCAACAGAAGATAAAGACAAAATGTCAATGATAAATGAGGCCGTGAGTGCAAAAGTGACGTAAACCATTTTTGTTAAATCTGAGTTTTTTGTTATAGGGTAATAAATGATTTTAGATTGCGTTTTCTCAAACGCTCTTCAATATGTAGTCTTTTGAAAAAGGTATAACATTATCTACTGTTTAAAACATGTTTGTTTGCTTTGGATCGATTTAAAACCAATTCAAAAAACAGAGGGTTAAGCCACTTTTGCACTCACAGTCTGAAATGTGAGAACATAAACATTAATTTTTCTGTATTACAAAATTTTGTATACCAAACTTATGTATACACAATTCTGTATTCCATTAGTCTTCCATTCCATTCTATTAGTGTATAAGATAGTCTGTATTACAAAATTCTGTAAATTCAGTATTATGTTTTTCGAAATTCTATAAATCTAAAACTACTCAAATATTTTGAACAGTTTTGTTGTTGTTGTTTTTAAATTGCAAAACAAAAAAAAAATGTTTCTTGTCTAGTAAATAATGCGTAATACCGTATACCATGATACGTAACTTTTTTTTGCTTATTGGCATACTTGTTATAACTAAATAACTTGCACAAATATTTTCAAAACCACATCACATAATTCAATAATAACCTTTGGTCTTCAACATTCAATAATAAATGTTCTTTCGTTAAACTTGGAACAACTAACGAAATATATTCTCATCAAAGCCCTAATGAGTATCTATGTATATATTTGAGTAGATTACTAAACCTACTTTAATTGTGACTCGATGTTTAAGCAATTATCTTTTTTTAACTTCAGTTCTTCAGAGCTTTTAAAGCAAGCTGCAATATTAAATAAATAAATAACAAAATATAAAACATTTAAAGAAAATATTATAAAAACATTATATTACATTAACAGCCTTGCACGTATGTAGAAAATATAATATTAAGTATTAAATGTTTGGAGTTGTAAAAGCTTGATCCTTTATTCATATGACGGCAGACTATACGGATCCGACCATGGAAACCGAGCAAATCGAATGAATTTATACTGTATTGCTTCCATACGCTTCTATGAATTTATTTCAAGGGAGCCCATACTTATGTGGTCGCTTATAATAATTGTTGTACAATGGTAGTGCAATGTACTGATCGTTAAATTTCTTAGCCCACCATAAAACCACCCGCGCAGAAATACAATCTATAGTTATCGAGAAGACACTATGGAGTTTTACATAAATTCTGGCAAGGCACTAGCATGAACTAGCAAAGGCTAGAACACGGGCCTTTGCGATTATTAACGCTTTTTGTCAGGAAAAAAAAAAAGCTGGATTATCTGGGGCTTGATCCCGCGGTCCTCTGTTTGTCAGTCCAATGCGGTACCCACTGGGCTAATTCGCTATACAAAAATCAATGTCGAAAGTCAAAAGTTTCATTCCATATTGCTAAACAAATACATACAGAATAGAACCGGATTTTATGTACTTGCGTTTAAGGTAGACCAATTTAGAACAGGTTTTTTTCTCATCGAAGAATCTTACTACACAGATGTCTCACACCCATAGAAAGAAGTGTGATATGAAAACGAAGACAAAGGGAAGAGAGAAAATAGTGTCGTATGATATTTAATTTGCATGGTGCTTATAAAATTTTTGATAGATATATACAAATGTTGGTACCGAATTAATATGTTCTGTGAATTATATAAAAACAAAAGTGAACACCAAGGCCTTTGAAGCTAACAAGACAAAGTTTAAAAAAAAAATTGAAGGGTTGTCGTTTATTTAAAGACACGATATTGAAGTTATTATTATTTACTTATTTTAATATAGGTACAGAATTTTAGAATTTCTATGAACTATCAAAGTTTTGGAATACAATTCTGGATTTACAGAACTTTGAAACACACATATATGAACTATCAAAGTTTTGGAATACAATTCTGGATTTACAGAACTTTGAAACACACATAATTTTAGAGTAGGTACAGAACTTTAGAATCCGAATTTCGACACAAACAGAATTTTTACTCCATTTCTAAATATTTTCAAAAATAATACTAAGATGTTGTTTTCCGTTCGAAAGATGCAGTATTTATTTAAAGAATTCTAGTTGAATTATGTTACGAGTATGTAAATAAAATGAAGAAAACGTACTTATTGGACAAGAAGCCTATAAGTTTTTTAACAAAAGAGTAATCAAAATATCGGAGTTGATACTTACTAGCAATACCAGATGCGCTTGGATCCTTGTGTGCATGTTTCATATGATCCATAAGTGCTTCGCCACCCAAAAACAATTTATGACAGATTGGGCATGAGGTCGCATTTGGTCCACCAATTAGTGCTGCATGCTGCTGCAAGACACCAAGATGCAGCTGTAGCTCCTGCATTTGCATTTTTGGGGAATAAAAAATATTTTTGTTTGGAATTTATAATAAAACAATTTTTTTGTCTACATTTGCTTTTTTAACTTCATCATAATTTTAAATTCATTAAAATATTATTTAACAAAAAAAAAAAAATATATCAGCTGTGAGCTATAAGCTTGGTGTTATTTTTTAAATTATGTTATTTGCTTTCAATAAATAATTGATTCGTATCACATGAAATATATATTTATGAATTAATAGTAGTTAATTTTAAAACTAAAAAAGCTTCTAAAAGATATTGCTAAGCTCCAGTGGAGACATTATTGCATTATTTTGTCTTTTGTGTAACATTAATTATCTAAACTGTTCTAGATTTCATACTTGTGAATATAAACGCAAAAAATGATTTCCATGGTTTTGAAACATTTTAGAAGCAAGGGCAATTATAAAAATTACGAATGATATTTGGTTATATTAAATATTGAGTGCAAATTTTTATAATAAATGAATATTTGTACAATAAATACTTATTCTAACATATGCATATTTTCAATGACAGACAATTGAACAATTTTTCTATGAAATGCAAGCACAACTTTTATTTTGTTCCGTTGGAATCATTGAACATTAGTCGGGAGTTTCTAAATCTGTTAGTCTATGTAAAAATGTTGGCAAGTGCTCTTTTCAGTACGAGAAATTTATCTTGGCCTTTTCGATTGGTGAAAAAAAGCAGAGAAAATACCTGAAATTCCAGATTTGAAACCACAAGCGGTTGCATGTATCGTAGCGGGCCACCAAAAATTTGTGTGTACCAAATTTACCAATACTCTTAACAATAGAAAACAACAAAATACAGTAAAAAAGTTAAAAAGTACATTTCCGTTTCATGTTATTTACTAAAAGTATGTAATGCTAGGTTTCCACTTGACTAATGCTAGGTTTCCACTTGTCTTTTAATGACAATTATACTATATATATGACATTATACTATGTTATGCTAGGTTTCCAATTGTCATTGAAAAGACGCAAATTGACAAACTTTCCAAGACAGGGTGAGTTATAGTTGCTCGCTACAACTACTTTCTTTGCTTTTTGTGTTGGTAAAAGCCACCCTGTCCTGGAAAGTTTGTCAATTTGCGTCTTTTCAATGACAAGTGGAAACCTAGAATTATGTTTTTTTTCATAAACCAAATGATTATAAAAGAATATCTTCAATTCTTCTTTGAAATACTCTGTTAATAAGCACACGTTAAATTTCTTCATGGCCATCATTCAAATAAATGTTTATTCTTTTTTTTTTATTTTTGCAATGTCTTCTAATTACCGCATTTGTTTCTTTGATCAGTAACAAAACCGGAAGGTTATAAATAGTGTTGAATACCTTTATCTACAGGTTCAATATAATCTAAGTGATAAGGTACGCCATCTGTTACTTAATAGAAGCTTGAAATGCGGCTTTTACTCAAGTTTAACATGTTGTGAACGTTGGTTGTTGTATGCAATTTTCGTTAAGTAGGAATTGGTGTTCTACTTTTTACACTTCTCTGATGAATTCCTTAAGGCCCAACTATAATAGGCATAAGCAAACATAAGCTAATGTCAAAAAGCTAACGAAAATTTGCTTATGTTTGCAAAATTACCCCATATAGCCATAATGGACTTAAGTTTATTCGCAAAAAGAATACAAAATGTGAAAAGTTGTTCTAACTTTATTGCCGAATCAATTGCCTTATTTTTGGTTATTTCCACATATCACGTAAAGAGTTGGACAATATTATTATTCAAAATTGAGAAAATATCATTTTTGTACTTAGTCCTTATTCCTTTCTTCACATTTTAGCATAATACCTTTAATGTATAAGTAGCCCGTAGCGTAATGGTTAGTGCGTTCGACTGTCACGCTGGAGGTCTGGGATCGCTTCCCAGCCTCGTCCACCTAAAAACGAAAAAGTTTTTTTCAGGGCTACTGCCTCTTGCGAGGAATTGATAAATCCTCCAAGAGTATCACTTGTCACGAATAAGTTCTTCTCGTCTAGCCGTTCGGATTCGGCATAAAATTGTAGGTCCCTTCCATTCCTGTCGAAAGGCGCACACAGGAATGGTTGCGAGTTGTTAGTCACTAGGCCAAGGTTCTTCATGAGCCGTTGTGCCACCCGATTTATTTTATATATCTATAATGTATTCTGGCATCTTATTGAAGTCTTTGTAAAATTTAATATTACGAATATTTATTCATAAATATGTAGCTAGCAGCTCTCAATAACAAGCAATATGCTTAATAAATTCATTTTGAAAAAAAAGGCAGCGTTATAACATTATAAAGAAGTGGGCCATTGCCCAGATTTTTAAAACGTGAGAATCTGATACTCTGAGACCAAATAAAATTTATTTAAATTTTCTAAAACATTGAACTGGAAAAAAATGGTACGGTACCACGACCGCAACGTGAATTTGGTAATTTGATCATGCAATAATTGACGTAGAGTCCACAAGAGGTACATACATATGTATGTATGTAGATAATGAAGAGTAGATGACCTTTTTAGTTAAGCTGTTTGTTGGTTGGTTTGTGGGCTTCATAGGAGTCTATTCCGAGTCCTAAGAATGTGTTAAGTGCAGCCATTGTATATGAAAAGTTTTCATATAGGCTATTGATTTATTGATTATATCCTAAAAAACTGAGCAATAAGGAAGAGACGTTCACGGGTTTGTATTGTAAAAATAATTCAATGAGTTATTGAAGATGAGAAAACCGCGGAGTGCTATTAAATGAGAGAGTGCAATTTTGAGGGGAGGGGAAAGATGCAGCCGTTTTGATTGTTTGCATATAACTCGAAAACGAAGCTAAATTCCGAGAAAATGCCGTTAAGCTTTATTGTAAAAAATAAAATTTATTATCAAAAAAGCCCATTCAAAAAAATCTAAATTAATTTTTAATGTGCTATAATAAAAAGAAAAAATTGCAAAAAATTCAAAAAATTGAATTTTTTGGTTTATTTTATTAATTTGCCTTCAACTTTTTTCCCAGTAGAGATAGGTATAGGCAATGCTCCATATTAAAGAAAGATTATAAAATTTTCTTTTAAGTGACGTATACAAAATTAACAAAGATACAGTCGCCCAAAGTAAGCCATTTTTTTGATTTTTATTGTTTTATTGCGTTTACTTTGACATTATTTTAATTCTTATTTTTGGCAACAAAGCTTAATTTTATTTAATAAAATGACAACAATAAGTTTATTTTATAGTTAATTTTATTTTCTACAATAAAGGTTAACGGCATTTTCTCGAAATTTAGCTTGGTTTTCGAGTTATATGCAAAAACTAAAAGGGTTGCATTTATCCCCCCCACCCCCTTCAAATTGTACTTTTTCATTTAATAGCTATCCGCGGTGATATTTACAATAAAAACCCGCGAACGCCTTAGTCCAACTTTTGAGTCAAATTGTTTTTTTTTTGCTCAATATTTTTGAATGTTAGTATTTATTATTGAAAGTTATTTTTTTGTTATACTAATGAATGCTTATATATAGATTTAGTTTTACCTGCCAAAAGAAATGTATTTATGACGTGAGCCAACGCAAATATTTTATTCCTTTCAAATTCGTATTGTATTGATTCCAGATGTTAATCGTTGTCGAATTAGAAAAGCAACAAGTTATGATCTTACAATAATATATACCTACTCGTAACTACAGTCCGTTATATACAAAAATAATCACAGTGCTATTATTTCGTAAAAAGGTGTAAAATGCAAAACAATGCTACTGAGAAGATTTTCAATGGGTTTTCTTTTCGTGGATTGTTGAAACAAATTAAGGATATTGGCTAGGTGAGCGATATCCATGCTTTGTTTTGTCCTCGTGCTCAACCTCTTCATCCATCCCCTTCTGTCCATTTTAGTCTGTTGTTCATTTAATATCCGTTTTAATAACCTTTTAAGGGAGACGAATAGAAGGGTACCATTTCCATTTATCAGTGGAAGAGGATTTTTAAATTTATTTTGTTTTGGTGAAATGACCTGTTATCATGAGAGATCTAGGACAAAGAGATTTCTGCATTGCATGGGTCAGTAGAAAACAGAACAATATATAAGTGGACAATCATCACCCTTCATTATGAAAAAAAGGATATCACTTGGCATTTCAAGACAAAAATATAAAAGTTCTGGCCAGACAGACAAATCTTCCTGAGGTGGTGGGTGAAAATAAAAATGTTGGATATGAACGAAAAATACATCAAAGATGATGTAACGGAAAATGAAAAATTGAAAAAAAGGATAATCGTTATCGACTCATCATCTTTTGTGTACCCTTCTACTACCATTCCTTGTCGCTTTTTCTTTTTCTTAAAATTACTTTTATTTTTAAGTAGATGATGGCGAAAAGGGTTTGTTTTTTATTCTTTCGTATTTTTTCAGTGGTGGGGGATTGAATGACCAGATGATGATAGCTTAAAACTTGAAATTTATGAGAACTAGACACTTTTCCATTGTTTTATAAGCGTTTATGTTTTTAAACTTGTTTTTATTTTTTAGAACTCAGAACTATTTTATGGAAACAATAAGGACTTAGGTATACACTGGATCTCCAGTATAAATGATTGCCGAGTATAAAGAATCTCTAGTACATATATAAAGAATCTCTATTTTAAGTACATTATGAAGATATCATTAAATAACGAATGATAGAAAATTTTACTATTTCTATTCCTAAGGAAAAGAAGATGCCCTTCAATTTCAAAGAAACGAGACAAAACGTAACATTCCTTGTTTGTGACATACAGAGATTTTGATTAAACCCGCTATAAAGATGATAGCAAAGTAAAAAAAAAAAAGGTCTCGAAGACTCGAAGTTTATTGTACTCTTATGTCTATTAGTCTGTTCGGTTACAGCTCAATCGGCTGAATGAATTTTATTCAAACTAAGTACAAAGTAGAGAGCCATGTTATATCTCGGCATCCCTGCCAAACTCATTCCGCTTTTATAGGATGTCAATGGAGAAATCTCGCTGCTCCGTCAGAATCGGTAAGAACTCCACCAAATCGTTTGATGTTGAGAAAGGTCTGCGGCAAGGCCACTTGTTTTCATGCAACATATTTAACATCGTTTTTGAATTAATTGTACGCAACGCACTAGTCAACACCAGGGGAACAATTTATCAAAAATCCGTTCAATTACTTTATGCAGACGACATAGGCATTTTCGGCAAAACGAAGCGAGGTGTGACTGGCGCATTGAATCGGAGGTGACTAAAATGGAATTTTAAATGCCAATCACATTTTAGCCACCTCTGATTCAATACTCAAAAATGCGCCACTAGATGAGGACAAGACGAAGTATATGCTGTCATCGAGAAAAGAATCTCAACATTGTCGACTCCGGCAAAATATCGAAGTTGTCAAGGATTTTGTCCACCTGGGCTCCACTATTGCCTCGCAAAATGACATCAGTGCAGACCGAGTCAAACGAAGAATTAATCTTGCCAACTGCTGTTTCTTCTGTCTAAGAAGGCATTTAAGTGACAAGGCCCTCTCTCAGAGAACCAAAAAGACTTTATACAAAACTCTAATCATCCCGGCCCTGCTCTATGGGGCAGAAGCATTAGCATTACAAAAATCAGATGAAAGTCTGCTAGAGCGCTTTGAGAGGATGTTTGATTTTTGGTCTAGTTTTTATCAGAAGATTCAACGACGAGCTTTACTATATGACTATACATACAGCGACGATTCGATTCTTCAATGTTGATGAAATTTGTTGTTATTAAAATTTTATATTTGCATATCAATAATTGCTTTAGCCGTTAAATTTTAACATGACGTACAGAGAGATACGCATATCTCACTTTCGTAAATATTTTTTTCACTATCAAACGTTCAATGGTGTCATTCACGGTAATTAGTTCAGGAAAATTAGACTTTTACTTCGGAAAAAATCGGAGAAAGCTAAATTTTGGTATACACGTTCTGTGAACCTTTCTTAAAAAGCCCAGAAAGTTGCGCCAAGATATGTTGGGTGCTAGCTTTTTTATAACGGTAAAAAGACAAAAAAAATCTTTTTTTTTTCGCAAAAAGGCAGTATATCTCCATTTCTAACGGTTTTTCGTCCAAAAAACTTAAGTTCAAAATTAAACAGCATACAATTTACAATAAAAAAGCACGTACAATTTTACTTATAGCTATAAGCATTTCTGAGTTATTAAGCGTTAAAAAATTAGTTTTTTTTTCTATTCTTCGATAGTGTGAACTGCCAAAAAAAAACAATTTTTTGCATATATCTTTAAAACTGTAAGCTTAATCGAAAAATTATATTCACCAAATGTGTTTATAATGAACCTTTATATAAGCATGTATTAACAGTTTATTTCTAGAAGCCATAATTTTTACGATATCATTATTTTTAAAAAAATCACCGAAAGTCGAAAGTACTGGTTTTTGGCTCTTTTGGAAGCTTCACAGAACGTGTATACCAAAATTCAGCTTTCTCCCATTTTTTCCTAAATGTGTACCTTATTTTGACTTATTTTCCTGGAATAAATCTCATAAAACAAAGTAACAAGTAAGGTTACCTTTCGTTAGTGTAACATGCGTTTTAAGGCAGTACAGTAGTAGATATTGCACAGGGTAGAAATAGAGTAATAGATGCAAGTTGTCACTAAAAAGGCTTACCAAGCGACGACCGTTGGCTACGTTTGATGGTACGAGTATTTGCAACATGACAGGTGTTAAAACTCATAATTTCAATGAATCAATCCCAAGAATGACAGTATTGCCTAAATATGATTTAGATTTAATACTCTGCACACGAAAGTGGGATTATGCATAATCAATTAGAGATCTCTAGGCCCCGTCAGTTTTTCAGTGCGAGATCATCCTAGTTTCAGAGTTTAACTCGAGTTAACCCCTTGGATTTGGTGAGTTAACTCTAGTTTAACTTCGAATTATTAAAAAAAAAAAAAAACACACATGTCAGACAGAGACACAGCCCCTGCTTATTTAAAAACAATCTGTCCAAAAGTAAGACCAGGAGGACAAAAATCAGCTGTGGCGTGCCCAAAACCAGACGCGAACGCAGGTAGGGGTTTTGGGGGATCAACACCCCTAAGTGCGAAATATTAAAGTGCAGCAACCCTGAGTTTTAACCAAGTTTTTGTAGGAATTCTGGTACTATCATGTTTATATATAGGTGAATTATCTGCAATTTGATGTTAATTTCAATGAAAATACCAAAGGGAACAAAAATCAAAATTAAACAACCTTTAAATTAAAAAAAAAAAAATTCACTTTGCCAAAACCAAAGCTTTAATTAAAAATTTGGCAGATACCTACTATTTTTTTATTAATCAGCTTCATAACAACCATATATTATCAGGATATTTGTCCATCACAGAATATTTCATACCATATAACACCGAAAATTTAATCTCAAGAATTTCGAATTTTTATTTTTTTCTTAAAAAATACTTTGATTTTTTGGAGGTATTTTAACCCATCAACAGCGTAGTTTTTACCTCAACAGATAGGTACGAAACAAAATTTTGGCGTACACAAAATATTTCGTTCCAAATGTCACCCAGAAGCCCTAAAATCCTAAAATTACGGTTTTTTAATAATAATTCTAAACAAAATCGGATTTTCTGCGCTGCCATGTTTACGAACACAAATTTATTAAAATAATAATGCTGCCTGTTTGTTTTTTGTGGCAGAAGAAGAATAAAATCGATGTGCGGCAGATCTTCCTGCGATTACGAATTCACCCTAAGTTCTTAAGAATTGGAATCTAGAAGTCTTTGAATACAAACCAGTCAATACTAATATAAATTTGCTCATAAAAGGACCACAATACATACAAATGTGAACAAAATAATTTATTTCTCAAAAAATGTTAGCCTAATTCTCAGCAGGAAACAATTTAAATGAAAGCAGGAACCTTCTAACAGTACCTTACTTAAATAGATTTTTTTTTTTTTTATTTTCGACTGTCTTAAAAATAAACTGATTGATATTTGTATGCAAATGATTATAAAATAAATAGTATTTTTATGTGATTTAAAAAAAGAAACTAAAAATGTTTCTACTGTCTCTGGCAAGGCTGGCAGGTAATGTTTTAATTCAGAGAAAATGTTTTCTTTTTAAGAATATCTTTTGTAATTTTAAAAATAGTTGTTTCCATTTTGTTCGGAGTTGAAACATTATTGTACTTCAAGTCAAGATTTCGACTTTTCGTGATAAAATATAATATTTATGTATACCTTAAATTTTTAAAACACCCGATTTCCCCGATTTCAATGAAATTTTTCACAGGTTCGCATTACAGTGACTGCTTTTAGAAAGAGAAACGAAATGAGAACGTTTCCAAAATAAGCCCCAACCTAATATGCCTATGTCTGAATTTAAAATCTGAATTAACGGGGAGAGTATGATAACTTAGGCGCCAAGAATTGATAACGGTTTTGTGTAGAACAGTTCAGTACAAGCATTTTTCAATATGGGAGGGGGGTCTAACTCTCCCTCTTACCCGATAGAATTACTTATTTATTATTTATTTATTTATATTACCTACTGAAGTTCTACTCGAGTATACGGAGAAAAACGTTCAACAGGGTTTCACGACTACATATTCACACCTTATACATACGTAGATGTAAAGCTAGGACTCATAACATTTCCATAACTTAATTAAATAAATTCTCTATCAACGTCGAATGAAACATGTACATTTAACAATTTTTGTCTTTAGATTTGGCACTTTGAGTGCCGTGGCCCTCTTTGAATCTATTTTCTTCAAGAATACAGATAGCAGCTGCTGTCAATTCAATTGTAATGTCAAACAAAGTTATTCTTTGGTTTGAATGCCGAAAGCTACATTTATAGTTTGATGTGAGAACTCTTTTATGCTGCACATCGAAATACTCCTTACCACAATATCTTGCAACTTCAAACGCTAATGATTTTCTAATAGGCTATTGAATATACCTTTTAACAAGGAACAATTGCGTTCACAGGTTTTAATTACTGTATATGTTTATGTGAATTTAAGCTTACTTTAAACACAAAATTCGCTTAAATGCACCCATGCATTTCTGAGAGAATGGTAATTTTTCAATATTTTTGGTATAACTCGAAAACTAAGCTGAATTTGAGAATTTAACTCATTCAGTTCGGTAACGCGGTTAGCTCGAAAGACGGAAATAAAAAAGTGGTTCTATGCAAGCTACCATTATTTTTGGTCCAAAAACAAACATTTTAATTAAATATATAAAACATACTTTAAAAACAGAAAGTACCAAGTTTTATACAAATCGGTCCATCCGTTCAGTCTGTAGTCCTTGGTGTTACAAATTGACACACGGACAGATAAAACTGCGGGACCCACTATATTCGAATTCTCTATTACGGTAATGATATATATTTGATCATATTCTCGACTTTAAAAAAGGTGATTTTTAAAAGGATATATTTGCGCAAATTTGTATCCAAACATTTTGTTCAATCCGTCAAAATAAAATTATGAGCAATTTAGTAAAAAAAATTAAGATCAGTGATTTTTCGATTTTTTTTTTTGGTCAGTTTTTGTTAAATTTCCCTGTTTAATTTTTTTTACAAAATTTGTAACACCACCAATTTTAATAGAAAACCTAATTTCCTACAAAAAGTGTCTTTAGCTAAATTCTCAAATACAGCTTAGTTTTCGAGTTATACCAACAATATTAAAAAAAATGACCAGTGTGACCATTCTCTCAAGAATGCATGGGATGCAAATTTTGTAGTAAATACGACACAAACATATTCAGTAATAAAACACCGTAATTGTTCCTTTCTTCCCTTAAAATTCCGGTCTATTCAATAGCCTATTAGCGCCATACGATAAAACAAAACTAGTTGCCCGTGTTTTGTTTTTTAAGACCTGTTTTCGCGAAGACAGACGGATGGCTGACAATTATATGGATATCAAAATATTTTCATATACATAGAGATGAATTATTATTATTGAAAGCAACTTTATACATTAATACTTAATTATTTTTAAAACAAAAATTTTAAAACAATCAGAACACAACCAAATTAATAATTTAAAATCTTCTACAAAGAAACTGACCTTGGAAGTATGAGTTCGTAAACTTGATTCCGTCGCGAAGCCTTTACCACAAATATTGCAATGAAAAGGACGATTTTTTGCACGCTCTACCTGAGCGTCGTGGTTTCGTAGATGTTGCTGGAGGTTTGATAGCTGGATGAATGCCCGCCCGCAATCAGGTAAATGGCACTTGTATGGTCGTTCACCTGTAAAATTTTAAATAAATTTAAATAATAATACAAACCTATTGTTGGTTTTTTACAGAATAATAAATTGTCACGACTTATATTGATTTTTAATTGTTATCTATTAATTCAGATTCTGATAATTTCCGTAGTGGCGTCAGCGTCACATCACATAATGGACAATGACATAACCACGAGAAAGATTTGCTTATTTATGTGGATGAATTTCAAAAAGTAAAAATGCCAACATTAACATTGGCTCGGGCAGATCGAGTGTACAATGCTCCATTCTTCCAGTCAAATAGAATCTTTGAATACCTGTGGTTTAAAGACAAAAAATAGGACACACAAAACACAATTGCAGGATTTTTCAAAAGTTCGGAGGATTTGTCGATGAAGCATAACGTCAATTACCTACTAGCTAATAGAGGTCCACTTCTATGTAAATATATATACCTACATACCTACTAGTATTACTATTTTCGCTCAAAAGGTGAATTTGTTATTGTTTGGAAATGAATACATTTAACACCTTTTCTGTTTTCTCAGATCCAGACAATTTCTGATGAAAAATGTATTGTTGCAGTAAAATATTACGATACATCCGCTTTCAAATTTAATGTTGGTATAATTATATTTCATTTTCACAAAAACCAGTTTTACTTCCTTACAAAAATAATAAAAATAAAAGAAACGCCCAAAGCAACCATTCAACATTGTACAAAATATTCAATCAGGTGTGAATGGCAACTGTGAACAACTACTTCATATAGCCGAATAGAATGAGTCTAATGAGCTTGAAAAAAATATATAAAAGTAAGGAAATTAATGACAGACATGGACACAGAATCACAACCATCCACCACATAAGCAGTGAGAAACGGTATTTTTCAGTTGAAAAAAAATCATTTTACATTTTTAAGTACAAGCATATGCAAAATCTTTGCTTTTATCTCATTTGTCATCTAATTATGACAAGCGAAATGACTTTTTTTTATTTTTTAAATATTCCAACCCCTCGTCTTTTTCGAAAGTCTAATCAAAAAATTTAATGTTAGATGATTCAAAAACTTGTCATTGCATCCATGATTATTCCATTAGCCGTTACTGTCTGCTTGTAATCTTAAACCAAAAAGAAAAGGATAAAGTGCAAAAAATATTCATTAAATTACCTTCTGTCATTCCTGATGCTAAAAAACATTTAAAGATTGCTACTATATACACCCTGAGAGCCAGCGACAGGATGGATTATATAATTTTTCATATAATCATATTTGTCTTGGCGACGACGGACGATTCTTTTTTTTATTATTTTTTGCTGTTGTCTTTTGAGCCATCCTTCGAGCACTTATGATTTATTAATATCCAAGTTTCTCCAGATAAAATCGTCAAATACAGTAGGTATGTAGGTAACGCAATACAAAGTGTTAGCTAAAATTTTGCGATTATAATGAGAAGGTTTCTTAATGTTTTTTCATTGCATCAAACAGTTCTTAAAGGAATTGCTACGGACAAAGGATTAATTTGTATACCTAGACAAAGAGGCAGCAGCAGCGGCGCGCGGCAATGAGTCATTGATTTTTGCCTTGAAGAAAAAATATAGGTCATTGCAAGGACAATACTCCCGAAAAGGACACCCTTTCTGTATTCGTAAATAGGTCAGAAAAAATGTTTTGTCTGTTAATAGGTATACCTACCTGCCTATCATTCACCCAAAAACGAATAAAAGTACATAATAGGCACAATATATGTAGATGTGAAGTGGAAAAGGGTTAACAAAAAAAT
Organism: Melangyna quadrimaculata; assembly: GCA_949320155.1. NCBI lineage: Eukaryota > Metazoa > Arthropoda > Insecta > Diptera > Syrphidae > Melangyna > Melangyna quadrimaculata. The sequence goes on from OX439486.1 coordinate 90,179, forward strand.
CGTTCTAAAAAATGAACACCTGGTTAAACAGTTATTCTCACACAACATGTGCATTATAACACGGAAGTTTAATACAGTTATTTATTTTGCAAGGAACGCGGATAAAATTATGTACGGCACAAAATCCCCTTTTTCTTTGTAAAACATCCCTCTTGGAACAGTGCCTTCTTTATCGATTAAGATCTTGTTGAAACCCTTTATTCTGATTGTGGATAACTACATGTACAGTGCGATAGAGGCACTGACCATTTTTCTGGTGTGGTGGAGAATATATCCTTTTAAAATGACGATCGTTTGCCTTCAGATAAACGATAAGTTAATGCGAATTGTTAATATAAGGCAAGGATATTTAGGACTTGCGCAAGTGAATGGAACATATGTGTAAAATATTATTCAACTAAGCACCTGGCGCAAATAATTAGAATCAAAAATAACTACTTGGCTCTACAAATCACATCTTCTTGTGCTTTAACTACATATACATATCTAATATATGTTCATAGTACCTATAGTCATACATAACTGTCAACCCTTTTTTTTAACAAACATCCCCCACTCATTTTCATCATAAATTTCATGATGCGTGGTAAAACGATAAAAAAGGATCATGTCACATCATACTGATGAGTGTAACTGACCGTGTAAATGGCTGTAACGTGTAATTAATCGTTTTTTACTTTTCCCGTTCATTGTCGTTGTGGCTGCAAATATGAAACAAAGGGTTGAAGGATGTTGGTTCATGCAAATGTATTGCTGGTGATGATAACAATGGGGACAACCATTAAATATAGGTATCTTAAAATATAGTCACTAAATTATTTTTTTTTTTCAACTCACACATTAGCAGTGCAAAATATTACCTGTTGGGTAACTAGTGAACGCAGGCAATAAACATTTTTAATTTTTTTTTAAATTGGTAAAAAATCCGTTTTGCATTTGTAGTTTGAAAAATAAGTATATTTCTGTAAAAGCAGCTTGTTTGTTTTGATAAATAACCCATTTGACTTTTATTTGACAAAAGAAATGTCTAATACAATGCCGCGCATATTAACTGAAACAACTTCGAAACACTGAAAAATGTCGATACATACATTTAAAAAATGGCATATAAAAACTAAAGCCTATAGAACGCTGCTGATTTGAAACGGAAAATCCCATACAAAAATGCCGTGACGAAATCATAAACGAAAAATTTCGTTGTGCTTTTCATTCTGTGATTATACCAGATTGTTTTGACAAGCCTCCACTCTCTTTTCGCACAGAATTATTTGCCTGGCCCTGGACCAATAATTGTGTGCGGAAAATGACATTTGGTTTTGTTCGTGTTTTATTTTTGTTACTTTCATAACAGCATAGCTTTTGTTTGATTTTTTTCGTTAAAATTTGTTTTATTTATTTAAAATTTGTGAAACTCTATGATTTTTTTCCGCTGTGTAAGCATAACGTTGTCTTTTTGGAGACCACAGGAAAATTTCGCTTCGTATCAGCAACGTACTAGGCTTAAATAAAAAGCATCAAAAATAAAATATTAAAAGTGCGTATACGCCCCAGGGAACAATTACGTTTTGAATTTCTTTTTATATACTGGACTAGACCTCTTCTATCAGTTTAAAGGATCATAATTAAAGCCCTCTTTAGCTTCTTCAGAAGTATAGCATTGCACAAATACAGACAATTCCTGGAATAGTCTGGAAGTTCACTTGCTGACAGTTTTCAAGAACTACATTTAAAAAAGATGGACTGAAGGAATAAAAAATAAATGGTGTTTTTTGTAGTACAGCTGTGGTTTCAAGATTAGATCTATCCCAAACAGATCTATTCAAAAAGTATTCAAAATTTGAATGTAATCTTAGAAATAAATATTATGCATAGAATGAAATCAAAAATTTCTTTAACTGGATTCGTCTGTAACTCAAATCGGGTTGGAGTTCACTTATTTATGTATGTATGTTTCATGTGGTTGGGCAGGCGTGTGGGTTGAATCTTGTTGTTGTTGAAATATATACCTTATTTTTAAATTAAGTTTTGAAAATTATTTTTTTATTTATTTAAATTTACAAAACTATAAAATGAAATTATAATTAAATAAAATATTTGTATCTATTATATTATTTCGGTTTCTGAGATCTATATCTATTTCATTATTTATTGAAATTGATACAAGCATTAGTTATTTAATAATAAGTTAATTCGTTGTATGACGAGAAATAAAAAAAAAAACGTCAATTTTCGGGCAATTTTCCGATAATTTCAATAAGCAGTAGTATTTAATGGCGTAGTGTATTTGAATATTTCTTAAGTTATCACAAAAATATCGTGCAATGTCAATGTCACTCGCTGCTGCACTGCATTCTCTCAAAATTTCGCCATTCCAAGGTTCAGACCATATCGCTGGATATTAATAATAAAAACATAACTGCATACCTAGTTGACTTTTGTGTAAATAGTTATTTTTGACTGGCTTTTAATACACACTCTTCATTCTTGATTATTCAATCAATATTTCAGCTTTAGGGTGTGACACATTTTTGCTATTCTCCGGTAAATCTTTAGATGAAAAAAGTGAGTTAATGATTTCTGCCAACATTTGATCTGTGAATATTTGTGTGTATTGAAGAGGCACTTGAGATTAAAAAGAGTAAAATCGTGGCAAATCGGAGAACTTGAGACATGTCCAAATGAGGGTGGCCACCATAAGTAAACAAACAGGCAGCATAATTCAATGTCTAGACGCATTTTTAGGGATAAAGCTTTTTAACTCCGGATTTGATTCATTTAGTGAAAAGGGAATAAATAGGAGGGGCATGATATAACACGAGGACTTTTAATTTTTGTAATGTGAAAAAAAAAACAGGAGGGATATTATTAAAGGAATACAGTTTCCATTTCATTTTTCTATAATATTTGTTTTAATTATTTCGTTCTGTTAGTAGGTAGTTAGTTAGTTAACTGTTTCTTTATTTTTTAAACATGTTCTATATTTAGTTATTTAAAAATGGTTTTCGGCCACAAGGGGCCGAATTTTATGCATAGTTTTATGTTTATATAAAAAAAAATTAACAAAATCACCATTGTTTGGCCTATATCTACTATTTATATGTAATTTGATTCCTTAGTGGGCTAAAGGTCTTTATTCTTATTTTCTTATTCCAGTTGCGACGTTTCGGTCGTGTTTACGTCCTTCTTCAGGCAATTGATAATTAAATAAAATATAAATTAGAATTAATTTATTATTTTTGAAATTGTTGTGGTGGTTATTTTTACCAAAAATATTCTTTAATTTCTTAAATATTTAAATATCTTTAAAAAGACGTTTATTTTAATTCAGAATTTCAAATACTAAAACTGAATTGTTTCGTCATCATTGATTTAAATATTTTAAATTTATTTTTATCAAAGCTCAAATATTACAATATTGGTGGTCCATTCAAATTATGAATGTAAAGTTTTACAACCCTTACACAAAACAGATTTCAGAAAAGCACAGCCAAATGAATTTTTCAATTGTATGGATGTACTAGTACTTATATGTTTTGAAAAAAAAATGATTGCATTTTTGTTTTGTTTTGATATAAGTTTGAAGCGCAACATCCACTAAGTATCGTCCTGCTGCTCTGGCTTTACGTCTTCGTAAGTCAGCCAATGTTGATTTCGGAGGCAATGGCTTTATAGCAATAACAATATGGAATGATAACGTAAATATGACATGGCGTATCATTTTCTGTTGGTATTATTCAAATTATATTAATGTAGTCTCAAAATTTATACGAACATAAAATTTGATAATAATAATAATTTTAACTACACTGAGAAAATTAATTTTTTTTTTAGTTTGCGAGTAAGAAATTTGTTTTGCTGTAATTGTTATACATTTGCTGGAATTCTAATACAATCCCTGCAAACGTTTTTCATTTGTAGCAATTGTATAACAGTTGCCACAGAAAGTAATTCCATTATTAACAAATAACCCATTCGTTCGGAGCTCAATTTGCCTGGCTTAATTACGGTAAATGACAATGTTTCCCAAATTCAAACGCCATGTTGTTTGCAAGCAAGTCTTATTGTTTATGGCAAACGAATAAACCGATTGCGAATTAAGCTTTTGAAATGCAGTTGGCTGCAAAAAGTTTGACGTTTACTATATACATACATTACAATTGTTTGCAACAAATGAATCAAACATTTGGAACGAATGGTTAATTCGTAGAAAGTAAACTCATTTGTAGCAAAAGATTGAATGATTGTAGGGTATATATTTTTAAATCTTATTTTTACAAATTAACTTAATGCTTGTGGTAAACATTTCATGCTTTTGAGGCGAAACAATTTTTCATATTAGGTTTCCTTAAAAGAAATTCACTTGCAGCAATAAATTCCCTATTTGGAAAAAGTCTTTTTTTTGTTTAATTCCTATCTAACCAATTCCAGATAATATATAGGGTAGAATGTATTGGATTAGGTTCAATACTTGTTTTGCTTGATCAATTTGGTATTGTTCTGAAGTTCAGCACTACTTGTACAAAAAATAAAATTTCAATTGAAAATTTGTTGCATTTAAAAAGAATGCGATTCAAAATTGAAATTTTGTTGCTTTAAAATAAAGCAATGTAAAAAAAAATAAATGTTAGTTTAAAAATGTTTGCATTAAAAGTAATTGTTAAAAGAATTGCATTCAAAATAAAACTTCAATTTTAAAAATTAATAAAAATTATCTACATCTCCGTTGTTCATTTCGAAAAACAATGGCGCCAAATTTTGGAGTACTAAGTACGATGTGAAATAAATTTTAGTATGATACTAGTTTGAAAATTGTGTTTTGCTAATTTTAAAAGAGTTTAGCATCGTACTATCCCCTAACATTTAACTAAAGTTAAAATCACCAACTGGCTATTTTATCTCTTTAGTATCGTACTAAATCCGTATGACTGGAGGATGGAGAATTTTATTCCAGGCCTAGGATGGACCCGAGGCTTGCCGGTTCGATCCCTGCTGGTGCCCAACTTTGGTTTTTTTTTTGGTAATAATGAAGTTAAAATGATAAAAATATAAGCATTGAATACTTATTTAAAGCACATGTTGGGTTTCCATCAACATATAATTAAATTACAACGCATAAAAACAATAATTGAATTCATCAAATTTAATCCCTACAAATGTTGTGCTATCTGCTAAATTAGCAATTTACTAGCTAGCAAAAGGCTTACAATTTTGGAATAGCTAGTAAATTGCTAGAACCGCGTTTCTGTCTGTCTGTGTCTGTCTGTACCTAGAAAGGTTTTTAGGGGATTCCCTGGAGAGGAAATTTATTGTTAACGGAATCTGCCAAACAACCATTATGAGAAAAGTATTTTATTTCAAGAACGGTTCTAACGATTTTTTTTATAAATAAAAATACGAATTTGAAGTAAGGGTATGGTCAACATTTTGGTAAAAAAAAAAAATTACCAATAACGCACAGTAGATACTAACTGTAATTTATAAGAAAACCGCTGTAACAATTTTGGCTGTTTATTTTTTAAATTCATATTTATCAAACGAAGGGACCAGGGTTTCACCTGATTAAGTCCATTTTTTTTAAATTAAACTAATGATGACATCTTGTAGTTTTGTGTATGCACTATCAATCTTTCCACAAAAGTCTTGGATACCTCCTGAATTGACACTTTTTGTAAAAAACTTTTTTTTGCAAATGTTGAGTTTTACAAAACTTAAACAAAACGATTTTCTTAAAAGTTTTGATTCAGTCCTAGGAGCACATCTACGTAGTAATAGTTTAAAACAAAAACTGACCCAATATTTTAAATACTTCGGTCGTCATAGTGTTGCCAAGACTAATTAAAATACATGAAACGGTCTTAGCCACATTTCTTAATATTTTTTTTTTGTTTTCAAATATAGATTTTTAAAATCGAAAAATATATTAACGAAAAGCAAAATGTTTCATGTTTAGTTCCTTCGGAAGAAATTTTCCAAAAATTGTATCACCAAGGTTTACTTAGCATAGATTCAGTACATTTCTAGTTGCTATTGTATTTAAAACCCGCCACCAAGTTATGTGTCAGTTACAAGCTTACTGGGCACACGCGCTATAGACTCAGTACATTTCTCTCTGCCCAACTAAAAAAAAGCGAAAATATGCGATGTTTTCAACTGATTGAAATTGATTAGTGGATGCATGCTCGCTCTCGGCACGGAAGGATACCAGTTCAAATCCAGGTCAGCGTAGCCAGATCGTGGGATTTATCCCTTTTTGAGAGATTTTCTCGTCTAAAATAAGCTAAAAGGGATAAAGGGATTTCTCTAAGCCCATAGTGCAAAAAAAAGGGATTTTACGTAATGCTCACATACCCATTACTCGTTTTATACAAAAAGACAATTCATTTTCATACACTGATTCATAACTTATATGAACTTGGTGAATTTCATCACAACATAAACATGCATAAAAATACGTCAACTATACTTTTTTTCAATTCTTAACTTACACATACCATGAAACAAACGAGGAATACGTCAAATGCTTTACGGCTAATAATTCATGCCATATACTTCTTGTCACAGAATGGATTTTTGTTTGTCGAAATGTATAGGATGTACATCGCCCATTAAGGCCATAATACATAAGGATGCAAATATTTATATATTTATTTTTCTTTAAACTTTTATAATTATTGTTAATGTATCACAATATTAAAAAGAAACAACCTCAAATCGTTCCTAATAAAATAACAAAAACACTGAATTATAACGAAATAAAATTTTTCTTAATCTTTTTTCTTTCATGGTGTTATTAAGGGATATTGATAACAACGGCGGCGGGGGATAAAAGGGATTTTTTGGGTGCCGCTGTGGGAAAAAACGTGCATTTTTTTTAATTAAAATAAAATAATATAATTTCAGAATTCAGGCAAAACCAGCAGTCACTGTATTGATTGTGATAAACGTACAAGTCATTAGCAACAAACATGTTATTCATTTGTCACAACCACTTTGATCTCCTATAACAAGTGACCATTCGCTTATCGTTAAAGTATTAACGTTTACTCTAAAAGCACGATTCGTTTGCCACAAACAGTAATTATGTTTACAAAACACCTTTATTCGTCTGACAGAAACACTACATTCGTTTGATACAAACGACAGAATTTTGCTACAACAGAATGAATTGTTTATCTCAAAAGAACTTAAGAGTTTGCTGCAAACGAACTGTCAAAAATTGCTGGCAAACGAAAAAGTCGTTTGGGCAATTTTTACGTTTGACGCAAACGATTCCTTCCCTCAGTGTATAAGGTCTTTCAAATGCAAACTGTTGACACAGTGGTTGGAGAATAAGGCATGAATTATCTCATAAAATTTCCCAGGTATCATCTAGTTGAAACTGGGAATATAGAAAAGAATGCCGCCTGGAGTGAGCCTACCCCCCCTACCATCTAAGTAAGCAGTCAAACACTATATCTACTGTGTGACATTGGCATACGCAACCTGAAGAAGTTAAAGGAGAAGACTTATACAGAAAATGTGATGCAACTTCTTAAAAACGCTAATGATTTTAATCGGTTGTACCTACAATCATATTGAAAACGAGTAGTAGGAAATACGAAAATAGTTCATACAAATCTTTTCCTTAAATACATAAATGCAGCAACCATCAACCTTCGTGAACATTAATTTTAATTTAAAAATAATTATCTACTGTAAATTATCTAACTGCACAAGCACATAGCTCAACCCTTTAATGTCATGGGAAATTTCATCCACGTTCAAACTTCGTTTAGCCCTTAACTAAATTATGCAAAAATGTGATGAAAGTGCCCACGATAAACGAAAAGGAAAGAGCACGCGAAACAAGTTCTCTTCCCCCACAAAAAAAAAAAAATAAGATGAAGAAATCAACAAGATTATCGGCCAGGAGTGCGCCGTGGTTGAAATTTATTTCCACACTTTTGCTCTTTTTTTATGCTCCAACAGCAAAATCAAAGCGCCAAAGTAGCCCTTGTCCAAAAGCCAGGTTAAAGAAGTGATGATTACCCCCAAAACGTAAATGACGAAAAAAGCACGACAGGACAAAAAAAAATATGTATATCGTTCTATCATGGTACGTGCCTTCTCTTGGCTTGTTGGTGGACAGGTGGACAGGAGGGCCCTGTCTGCATGGGCATAGACTCAGGGTCTGTTTCTACCGTTTTGTCTTTTTATCGTCCACTTAATCGCCTCTGATGACTTTAACGCGATTTTTCGCAGCATTTTTCTTCTTTTTTCTGTGGCTGATGCGGCCCGACCCGATACTCCGATGGTTTTTTTCACCCTTCTAACTCTGCATATTTACAGGAATGAAGATATTGAAATTTATTTTAACTCCTGGGCGCCAGAATACGTGAGTTAATGAGTGATTAAGGAAGGTTGCGGTTTTTTTTGCATTATTTTAACATCCTTTCGGGAACATCCTTCACAGAGAGAACATGGATATTTTTTGTTTGTCACTTGCTGGTGGAAATTTTGCCTGCTTAATGGGTTCGGTATGGAAAATGTTTTGACTGTAATGACCATCATCATGAGAGGATAACAGCCTAATGGGAATAGATAACGACAAATAGATTGAATCTACATTTTTCAGTCTATTTTTGGAAGCATTTTTTTTTTTGACTGTCAATGTTTCTTTGGATCTTCCTTTCTTTGTACCGATTAATTCAATTGATAATAGTGGTCAATTAGATACGGTTGACCAGAGATAATATTGGTGTTGAAATATTCAGCAGAAGAGAATTTAAGGATTAAATGTGATGATAATGATCATGATAACAAAGTAGTAACAATACAAAATATTTAAAAATATCTATGTACCTAATAATTAAAATTTACTCACCTGTGTGCAGTCGCGTGTGCTGTTGAACATGTGACAATTGTTTAAATCGCCGATCACAATAGGAACACTTGTAAGGTTTTTCTCCGGTATGTACTCTTATATGTTGCACCAATTGATGATTGCTCGAAAATGATTTGAGACATTGTTGGCATTGATGAGGTTTTGATTCAGCACCCATACCGCCAGGACCCAATCCAACACGAGGTATTTGTTGAATTTGTTGCATTGCGCTTTTGTGCATGAAAAGCTGTAAAAGTTTATATAGAAAAATGTTAAATTCTTATTTTAACTTTCATCTTCACTCTTTATTTTCTCTTAATAATAGAAATATGAATAATAAGCCTTATTCCAAAATTTGAATGCATAACAACTTTAATCCTGTTGTGATGAACGCTTGTAAAGAAAAAGAAATTGATAGAAACATATTGAATTCGGCTTTTTTAATACATACTTTTTCAGCTTTTCGATGACAATGGGTATAACAGCTAGGTATAGAGTTTTACTAAAACCAAGGTAAGAATTACATAATGTAGGTATATAATTAATTTCACATTTTCAAAAGTATAATATGTTTGTTTTTAAGTTACAAGCAATGACTTCCCAAGAAAACAAATATATCAAACATTTTCCATTGTTTGACTAAAGTCGAGTGATTTACATTCGCTTAAAAATCAATGTTATTTAAAAAAAAACGAATGACTTGACTTTTTATTTGTGTTTGTTTGAACTCTTTCTAGTAGTATTAACTTTGGTAACATTTATTTGCTTTTTGTTTAATGCATTTACTAAACATTCCTGTACAAAATATAGGAAGCTAAGCGCGTTATTTGTAATTATTAATTATTATTATTAATTATATTGGCGCAAAATTTAAAACAACCTATTGTTAAAAGCTTAACATTTTACTAGTTCACAATTTCCTAAGTATTTTGCAATTTACTATCTATTCCAAAATTTTAAACCTTTTGCTAACCAGTAAATTGCATTTTTAGGGTTTGAATTTGATGAACACAATTATTGTTTTTATGCATTGTAAATTAATTATATGTGGATGGAATATTCATTTCGATATTTATATTTTTATCATTTTAACTTCATTATTTACAAAAAAAAGGCCAAAAAGAAAAAGAAGTTGGGTACCAGCAGGACTCGAACCTGGAACATTCGGATCCATCCTATACCTGGAGTAAATTTCTCATGGATTTAGTACGACACTAAAAAGATAAAATATCCAGTTGGTGATTTTAACTTTAGTAAAATGTTAGGGAATAGTACGATGCTAAGCTCGTTAAAAATTTGCAAAGCACAATTTTTAACCTTGTATCATACTAAAAATGATTTAAAAGCGTACTAAATCGTCTAAAATTTCGCGCCATTATTATTAATTATTTATTATTATTATCTGTGCACGTTTTGTGTTTGAACTGTTTTGAATTTTTGTAAAGTTTTGTTTTAGCATCATTCGAGCTCTGCGGATGATAAGGTAAAAGCTAATTTGAAATACTATACCTAAGGTTTAAATTTATAAAAAGTAAAGATTATAAAAAGTAAATGTCGATACATCATAAAGAAAATTAACTAAAACAACTAAAATAGAAATAACTTGTTATGTTTTGGATAACTTTCTGGTGTAATTAGGTACCTATACCTACATAGGTACTTGGTAGTTAAAGATATATGGAAGAACTGGTTGCTATATAAGTAAGTTTATAAACATCAAATATTTTTTTTGCGAGAAGCTTCTTTTATGAAGCCAAAAATACTTGAATACAAAAAATTGTTCGTTGCGATCCAACGGATACAAATTTATCAAAAATTTAATTCAAAACACCTTGTCAGAACTAGATCCTTGGACAGTAATACTGAAAATTTCATAATAATGAATTTCGAAACTGTTAAGGAGTGATTTTGAACTGTATAAATAATACAAAGTTTAAACTTTGCATCTGGCGGAATATAATTTTTCTTTTGCTTAAGATAAGTTTTTTTTCGAAAGTGGTTTAGCAAACGATTTTGAAATGAGGAATTAATGTTCATCAAATATGACTAAAATAAAGCTGAATCTACGAATTAAGATGAAGCTGAAAATAGGTCCAAAGATTTAAAAGAATTTGTTTGTGAGGGAATTTTTTTTCAAAACTTTTAAATGGATTTTGTTGTGCTGCAAATTTTCTAGACGTAATATTTTTTAGTTTTTTTTTCTTGTGTTATTTAATATTATTTTTTAATACAAAACTGTGAAAAATACTTTATTTTTTCTGTCGGGGAATCTTGGCCGCAATAATTGCTTTTTGATCAAAATACAATATGTCATGAACTTTGGGGGAGAGTTTTTTTTTAGCGGTATCTGCACTAATGTTTTACCAGGCGTTAGGCAATAACGTCCAAGGAAAAAGCGCCCAAAAAAACATACAAAATTGGAAATATGGGCCAAAATTACTTTTACTCCAAATTATAAAATGGAAATATCACCCAAGTATTTTTAATGTAAATTGTTTTTAAAAAAATTGGGCTATTTTTCTCAAACAAAATTTCAAAGGAGTTTATTAAAACAAATGCTCAGTCGTCAGGTAGGCAACTATGACAGAAGTTTTTAATTCAGTAAAGTACCCACTCACAAGATTTTGGTTTTGGGTGGTATATCCTAGCATTTCGGCGTAAGGTGGCAGTTATAGCTATCGTTGGAAACCATCATTGAAAAAGTTAGCTATTGATTTTGAGACCCTCCAAAAGTTTAATCATTAAATATTTTAATGCAGAAAGATAGCTTGCGACTTCAAAATTATTGTTCCTTAAAAAAAAAAATTTATTTTAACCAATATCTTCCCCATAACGTATCTTTTAATTTTTTAAATGATCATTGGTAAGGTAGTTCCTCATTGAAAAATTAAAATTCATTTTATGAGAAAAGTTGTGCCAAATTGAATTTTGTTTTAGTTGAAAATAATTATTAAGTCAATAAGCTTTACTTTGGCATCAAAATAATCATTTATTTTTTCTTCAAAATCTCTCAAAAAAAATGAAAATTGATCTTCAATGCTTTGAGATTATAATGAGAAATATCGAGTTTGGTAAATTATTCCACTAAGTGTGGTGCGGCAAAGAAGCAAGAGAATCCGAGGAAGCCTACACGTCAAAAATACCAAATTGGACAAAATACAGCATGACCAACTTAGCTAGTACTGTCATGTACAAAGAAGATGCCATAAGAACCCAGTTCAAAAGGCAATAGCACAAGACGTTCCAACACTATCGCGGAAGAAAGGCAGGGACAAAAACTCCTGGATGAAACAAATGCAACGACACCTGCATTAAAATGGCCTCAGACATGGAACAATCCAAAACCGGGAGGCCTGTCGACGTTTTCTGAAGTCAACCTGGCGAACCCCACAAGTGGCACCTTAGGTGAACCAGTTGAGTGGGAGAGTTGTGGTCCTCTCGAGATCATGACAATCGCCGATTAAATGAAGAAGGAGAAGAAGAAGAAGAAAAAGAAGAAGAAGAAGAAGAAGAAGAAGAAGAAGAAGAAGAAGAAGAAAAAAAGGAAGAAGAAGAAGAAGAGAAAGAAGAAGAGGAAGAAGAAGAAGAAGAAGAAGAAGAAGAAGAAGAAGAAGAAGAAGAAGAAGAAGAAGAAGAAGAAGTGTGGTGCGGCTAAGGAATGAATCCCTATATACTATATTTGACCGTAAGTCTGAAGGGTAAGCTGATGGGCTTGCCTGATGGCTTGACGGGTGTTGCGTGGAAACTGTTTCAGGGTAGGAATGCAACTGACTTCTTCACAAGAACAAATATAGTAGTTATACTCTCGCCTAGGTCGAATAAATGATTTGTATATAATAGCCAGATCAGAAGGAGTAAAGGAAACCCAAACACTTTGTAATTTCAAGCATGTGGTCATTCCATATTAAGTGATCAGGGAAACACATACTGAGAATAGAAAGCTTATAAGTTTCGTCAATGCAAGTGTCATTCATAGATAGAGGCTCTTGGGCGAGAGCATGCAGCATTGGGTTTTAGAAGCATTTCACGCGGTTCCGGTTAATAATAGCCCATTGAAAAATGATGTTAAGGAGTTTAATTACATATAATTAATCGATTAAAACCTGAGGTGGAAATGCTTACTGATATAAATGCATGGTGTCCTCTTTTTTTCAAAATAAATTTCCCTGAGTTTCCCTGACCAATTTCAAAATTTTTCCTGACCAAAAAATAAATAAAAAATATTTCATGAGTAGGTACGTTTAATATTGCACAAAGTGAAAAATAATAACTGCATGAATTAAAAAAAAAATTGTTTTGCTTAACAAAAGGGACGACTATACCTATGCAATGTAGTTAGTATCTTTTGCGATGTTAAAATTTAATAGTCTATTTTTTCCAAATAAATCAAAATGTATTAATTCAAGTATGCAGAAACAGTATGAAGAAAAAAGTAAAAAGAAATATTCGTACTTGAAATATAAACTTGAACGCCATGGTTGAATCTCAAAGTCAAAGGACAATAGGCAAATTGGGCCCAGCACCAATAATAACGGCATTCATATCATATATAGGTATTTGTTTATGCATTCCTTATCCGTTAAACGTTTGTCCAAATTCGCTGTGTGACACAAGTTATTTAATTTTGATTAAAATGAGTTTTAGGGTAACAAATCCTTTTTTCGTTAGTTTTTCTTTAATATTTTGTCTATTTTTCACTCGATTTAAGCCTTTATTTGGAATTAAGTTCTTTGAACCCATGATAGAATACCTGAATTTTTAAAGTTATGTTTAGGGGTCGCAAGCATCAATTTTATGCAAAAAGCAGTTTTTGGAGCATTTAATTTGTAAAAAAAAACATAGTTTTTTAATAATATTTATGGTGTCAAAGCCATCTCCGGAAAAAATAAATTTTTCCCTCATTTATCAGAATAAAAATAGGTATTGTTTTCAATCTTTTGTAATTCCTAAAAGTAAGAAAAAACAACTTACAAAACGACACTCGAAACCACTATTATATGTTTATTATTATAAGGGGTTGAAATATTTTTAGCTTATTCCTTATTTAGTAACGAAAAAATTGGAATTACATTTATAACGGGCTGACGGGCACAAAATATTAAAAAAAAATATAAACAAAAAATTTATTATTTTGTTCGTTTGGTACCTACTAAAAGATTTTCAACTCAGTCAGTTTCTTACCTATTTTAAGTTACTTTTAAGTTAGTCTCTTTTTTATCATATACAAAAATCACAAATCCAGGTCCTTGTTTTTCCAAAAAAAATCACTTAATAGTCCAAAATCAAAACCAGGTCGTCGTTTTTGAACGAGTAAACAAAAAAACCATGTTTGCACTAAATCTTCGTTTTCATTATCGTTTTTTAGTTAAACTGTTAAACTTGTACTTGATTTTGTAGCTTGAGCAAAAAATGTATATAATAAAAAAAGGCCTAATATTCTTCTTTGAAAAACCACGAAGACACTTAAAATCGGTAAAAAACTGACTGAGATAAAAATATTTTAGTACCTACCATCACAAAAGGAAAACAAATATTCTATTTTTTGTTAATATTTTTTTTTTTTGATCTATTTATGGATCATTTCGTAAAAAATGTAAACCATTTTATTCGTTACTAAACAAGGAATAAGTTAAAAAAAATTGAACCCCTAATAGTATATATAAGGGTGGTTTGTTAGTGGTTTTGTGGGTTGTTTTGTCCAATTTTTACGAATTGCAATTTAAAACCTTGAAAATGATACCCATTTTTATAACGTTAAATGAGATACAAATTGATGTTTGTTTGTTGTTTTCCAGAGATGATTTTGACATAAAAACTATTATTTAAAAGACAATATTTGTATTTTTTACAAATTAAATACTCCAAAAAATGCTTTTAGCATAAAATTGATGCTTGCCGTAAACATAATTTTAAAAATGTGAACAATTTCAGGTAGTGTGTCATGGGTTCAAAGAACTTAATTCCAAAAAATGGCTTAAATCGAGCGAAAAATACACAAAATATTAAAAAAAAAAACTATGGAAAAAAATAATAATAATAATAATAATAATTGTGACCCTTAATCTCATTTTATTCAAAATTAAATAACACACAGCGAATTTGGACAAACGGTTAACGGATAATGAATGCATAATCATTTACCTATATACGATATGAAGGCCGTTCTTATTGGTGCTGGGCCCAAGCTCCATACATCTTTGCCCATTGTCCTTTAAAGGCTCTCCCAAACCAATGCGAAACATTCGGTGCGGCGAAGAAACAGAGAGTGCCCACACCAACGCGGCGGAGAAACATTCGCGTTTCAAAATGTATTTACAGGATGATTAATAAGAGTGCCCACACGCCACACCAACTGCGAATGTTTCTTCGCCACACCGAATGTTTCGCATTGGTTTGGGAGAGCCTTTACAGTTAGTTTCCCAGCTGTTTTTCACCTGGGATTCCAACAACACGAACCTATCTGGATAGCTCTACATAGGCTTCCGATCGCGGCCATTACTGTACGAAATAACACAAAGTGCAGTTAGTTGCGTTTCACTCATTTTTGACATATTCATAGGTATGGCAAAACATAAGAAATGAATAATTTTAAACAGAGATGTAATCAAAACGAAATATTCGATCAGAAAAATGTTTCTTATGAGAGAAAGTGATAAAGGAGTTCATTGAATTTTTAAAAATTGATATGGAAAAAATTCCCTGACCGTTTCCCGAATTCCCTGACTTTCCCTGACCAAATTTTGTTCCCTGACTTTCCCTGACTTTCCAGTTTAGCGGACACCATGAAATGTTGAGATTATCCTATTAATCAACTTTGTTTCCATATAATGCTCAAATATAAGGTAACAAGTTCGATTCACATAATATAATTTGTATTCTGTTAAACCTATGACAGTAATTATGACGCGTGCTCTCAAGCATTCACAAATAATCCCTATCCAACCATAAGATACAAATATTTACCTACTTAAGAAGAATTTAACCCAATGTTGTATATCAAATCTTGGGGGAAATATTAACAACTTTTCTCTGATAATTTTTTTAAGTTTTGCCATGGTATGCAAAAAATATAAAAAATAAATACAATGCACTTTTTTTAAACATCAAACCCGAGAAAAAAAGAATACAAATTGACTCCAAAGAAAAAAGTGAAACACAAAATTAAAAGAAAAATATTTCCCCTCGCCACGCATTTAGCAAAAACTAAGGAGGGCTCGTACAGAAAAAATTACTCTTCTAGCTATTATTTTTTTTTATATGTACGCTTATATGTGCAGTAGTGCACTCACATTAATTTTCGTCCACAATCTACTGCCATCCCACACCCTTGTCTCCCTTCAAACAGACCTCGTCTTCATCTTTAAGCATACAAAAATTAATCTTAAAAAAAAAACATACGAGTAAGTACCCCTACCTAAGTAAGAAAAAATCTTGCGGATCTGAAAATAAAAACTGTGGAGGATAAGGCCTGGAACAGTTGTGGCTTCTCCGTTCGTTATATTTTTTAGCTGATTTGTGGATTTTTTCCCTAGCTGGAGGATGGTTTGTTGGAGTTCTTTTCTTATTTGTCTGGTTCTATCTCGCTACTCGAGAAAAGCACTTGGAATAAAATAAAGGCTTTCAATATAGGTATACCTATGTGCGATAAGAACACAGTGTGGAGGAGACAGCGTACTATTTTTTTCCAATCTTTATTTTCCGCCAGGGAACACCTACATACATCGGTATATTTTTTATATTTTGTTCTGCTTGTCAAGATCCCTTATGCATTTGTGTAATAAAATAAATAATACATACATACTTTGAAAACTATAATTTGAATGATATTTTTTTTTTTAATGCTTTGAAAGTAGGAAACTGGTCCATACATGGTCAAAAATTACACACCAAGCAAAACGATCCATATGTTGAGCTTCAAAAAAAAAAAAAAAACTACTGTGGTACCTAAGTAATTATAAAAGTTTTTAGAATAGTGCCTAAGTTGAACACGCACTTACTCGTATTTAAATACGCAAAATGATAGTTAGGCATGACAAAATTTGAATTTGGTAGGAAGGTAGTGCCTAATGTAGAGATTTAAAATTGTTTTGTATTTGTTTTTTTGTTATAGCAGGTACTCCACATAAATCTTCCTATTAAATAAATAGTATACTAGTAGGTACTGATTCTGAGTTTTAATAATTTTGTATTGCAAATGTAACTGACCTCTCACATGAAAAAAAAATGTTGCACTATAGGTACCTAACATACTAAAATGTATATTGCACAATCTCCAACAACAACACACATTTCTAGCAAAAACACAGCATCAGCGACTAAAAGCCTCCACCTTCTTCATAATAGTAAGGATGCAAAAAAAAATCAGCCTACAAAATCAGAAAGACGGGCAAGAAGGACAGGAAACTATAGCCAGGGAACGAGAATGAACTCCAGGTCTTAAAAAATAATCCGACTGATATTTACGGGTTTTTCGCCGTAATTTATTATCTCTGTTCAGTTTTTATTTTTGTTGTTGCTGATTTTTTTCTTTGACTGTTGTGTGTGTTTATATCAACGTACAACGCAAGTCAATTTATATTTTTTTTTTGTATTCTTAATGTTGTTGCATCGTTTTTGTTTTCATTATTTTTTTTTAGCCACACTCTTTGTGGCGCATACACTGCGTTTTAGTTCACCATCAGAGTTGAATTTTCTATTTTTGGGCAAAGAGGCAAATGATCTTCTGACTTCATCAGAAGGAATTTCTTATTTTATTCTACGAATAGTATATAGGAAAATAAATGAACTTAAGACGCCTTCTTTTGGAAAATACCTATACAAAAATTGTTAGTTGCCTAATGTACCTGCATGAAACAATTATGAAAAATATGTGCATGTACATATTGTACATACATATGATACAAAATAAATTGTGCCTCTTTTAAAATAATTGTTGGTTCCTTGTTTTAACTAAGGTCCTACCTATACGTTTTGAGAAATGATAATAGGTATCTATCGTATCAGATATTGAAAAATTTCTTTAAGGTACATTGGTACCTTCAATGTTATCATTGTTTAAGTTTATCTACAAGAGAGTTTTCAAAAATAAATAACCAATACAAATAGGTTTATGGGAACACCTTCCCGCCACATACAATAATTTTGTTTAGTTTCATAAAAAAGAAACAACCAACATAAGCTCGAATTATGGCCTTGTTATATATTGTTATTATTCTACATTATGTAGGCCTCGATTGAAAACAACATTAACAAAACAAAAACAAATTAACAGTAAACACATGTTCTGTAGCCAAAACAAGAATATTATAATTTTGCAAGCGGATGATTAAAGATATTTAAAAAAATGTCAATTATTACAGTTTTAGGGTTTAACTGGGTGTGTTCTAAAAAAAATTGTCGGCTTATATACCTATGTAGCCTCTCATGCCGAAAAATCGTCTTGCCTGTCAGCTAATACAAAAAAAATAAATGATGATGATGACAAACATAACGGCATCAAAACAATATGACAAAAAAATGCCAACGTATTAATCATACAAACATAGGTAGTACCTTTATTAATATACATAATTATAAACATATAATATCTATCTATCAAAGGAAAGAAATTAATTTACAAAAACAAATAGCTACCTATATATGTACCTAAGTAGTTTATTTAAATATTATAGCACTTCATATGTACTAAAAGCGACCAAGTTGATGAAGGTACACTCTTGTATATCTCCTATCGGTATAGAAAAGTGTCGGGACGAGTCATCGATGGCGAAGGAGGCAATGTAAACAAAAAATACTATTGAAAATAAAGTTTTCAAAGCTTACTTTACTTATTTATATGTATGTATAAATGTATATACATACATAGGTAGGAAATATAAAATCGTTAAATTGGAATACAAACTTTCAAAATATTTATATTTTGGATATTATTATTTTTTTGGTATTTCGTGAGAGCAGATACATTTACAGCATTAAGTATATATTTTCATATTTGTGTTATTTATGATCGATCACATGTAGCACTGTAACTAGGTACCAAGATTATCATTTTCACTATCATTTTTATCACTAACGGCTGTATTGCCATCATTTTTTGATTACATATCAACCAAGGGTAGCGCGAATTTGCACCCACGTCCAAAAATAACTATTTTTAAACTTTTAAGCTAACCAAATCTTAATAAGATTCCCAAGTTATACAATAATTATAACTGGAAAGCTGGGATTAAAACAAAAAAATAATAAAACAATTCGGCCCAACAAAAACTAACAAACGAATCGATCGCGCGCTCAAACGTTTGTATTTTCGCGATCATCGCGCGCTCCACAGTGTTGTCTGTCTGTGGGACGGGACGACATCACATCGGTTGTTGCAGTTTGCCGCAGCGCAGTGCAGCCGGCGCTTTGCATTATTGCTGCTGCATTTTCGCTGCCCTCTGTGTTGCACACATTGGGTTATGTTCGCATATACAGTCACATGACGATCAGGTGAACTGCGGTGTGGTGTGGTGTGTTTTGCTTTAACACACCCGCTGTAAATCACCACTTCTACATTTACTTCCCCCGTTTGCAGCCGCCGCGGCGCGCCGTACAAATTGTCTAGAGCCCAGAATTGATGGCGGTCTTTATTAGTAATTGCAATTGCAATATGATTATAGGCAAAGGATAAAGAAGCGGTGGTGGAAGCGGCAGCAGCAGTAGGGCTGGCGTTGTGAGTTTAATTAACATAATGCGACCTCCACTTAACTCTGCATGCTGCGGTGCAAACAAAAGTTGTGTCGAATGTGGCATTCAAATTGGAGAGTGATTCATTTTACTTGCAGGTTCTCTTAGAGATTATGATTAAGTTTTCTTATCAAAAGAGGTGAGCTTTTGTCATTGCGTACGTCGCGTCGGCTTTGAATGGTTAGGATGATTAAAACTAAAATGTTCTTTTGAATTGGTACCGATACAGAGCGAACAAATGATTAAAAATCAATAAGATTGAAATACTTCGGTATGCTTTTTTTTTAATAACAAACAAGGCACATGGGAGAAACCAGCTTAAGTCCACTTAAGTTGGTTTCGGGAAAATATAATTCTACTTTCTAATCAAAGTCCAAACCCTAAGAAAAATCTTATTAAAGAATCAAATGTCATAACAATGCGCTTGTGTACCTACAACATAATTTTTTTTAACTTTATGAGTAAAATATCCTAATACAATGTTTAAGGGGTTATCCGCGTTTACGGTCTACACCTAGGACCAAAATTGGAGCGTTTTTGAAAATGTATTTCGAAGAAGTTTACATGATACTTAATTAGAAACGGAATTTGCCAAAAAAAAAATAATTTTTAGAAACGTGACCTTTGATTGTCATTATGGTCACATGTTTTGTTCGTTCAATTTGTTTTAACAAGACTACGATTAGAAGTATTTAAAATATCTGTTGTTCTTTTTATTAAAAAAAGTTTTATTTGAAGTGGCATTTCGAGAGATGTGCATGTTCAAGTCTATTGTGTATTATAGTCGTTATGTTACATCAAATAGTACTTACGAAAAACTATAAGATGGTATTATATGTTAAATATTGTAATTTGTAATAAAATGGACAGAAACCGTTTTTCCCTAGATTATTCATATGGTATATCCAGTGAGGAATTCGATTGGTTTTATTGGATATCTTATCAATTTAATAAATAAAGACTTATTGAACTTTTCTGGAGTAGGAACACTCAATTTTTCTTAGACTTTAAGAAATCATTTTCAAAAATTATTAATCGACCGACTTAAAATAAGTCGTTAAGTTAAGTCGTTAATATTATACGAGTATGTCTGGAAAACGTAAAAAAGTCAAAGAAACATTTGAAGAATTTAATTTATAATGCATATTTTATTAAACATTGCTCATGAATTTTGAAAGGGCGATACACATGAAAACAATAACACTAAACACATGAAAACAATAATTTTTATATGATTATGTTGATAAACATAGTTAAAAAGTTCATATTTTGTGAATCTCATACCAAACTTTCGAATACATAAACAAAAAAATTATCTAGTAAAATGTGTATACAAATAAATATTAAGTTTTTGGTTCTACAGACAAACTTTATTAAATGGACTTATAACCGTTTCAAAATAAACCATCAATTCAATTATCTTTAAATTTTAACATTCACTTTAAGAATGTCGAACTGGCATAGCGGAAGCGTAATCGGCTGGTATTCGGAAAGTCTGAAAGTTTGATATTTTTTATAAATGATTTTCAATCAGCCTTATCCGTTTCCGAAGGTTTAATATTTTCTGATGATATTAAGATGTTTAAAGTTATAAACATGTAAAAATTTAAAAAACTTCGAGAGTTGGTGCAAGCAAAATGATGTGTTCTTAAATTTGTCAAAGTGTTCTATTTTAACCTACAGCCGCTTATCGAGTCCTGTAATCTTCGACTATAATATAAACGGTAATAATTTGTGTAGAGTTAATGAAATAAGACTTATCCCCGATTTCATAAAGCCGTTTTAAAAATTTAGCAGGCTACATCATTTACAAATTTAAAGGCCTGTTAAATGTTTATTTGATGATAAGCTTACGTTTGAGTCTCACGTTACTTATGTGGTTTCTAAAGCAAATTCCATGCTAGGATTTCTTAAGAGAAATTCCTCCGAATTTAAGGATCCGTAAACGCTTAAAGCATTGTTTTCCTCATAAGTTCGTCCGTTGCTATATAATTGTATTATAAATGGAATCCAGATTCTACAAAAATAATCGAGGGGATTGAGAAGATTCAAAGGAAGTTTTTGAGGTAAGCTTTGCGAAAAATTTCTTTGAATGGTAATATCAATCTAAATTATAATAGCAGATGTTTGTTGCTAGGAATGCAGACTCTTGAGTCAAGGCGTAGAATGCATAGTGTATTGTTTGTTCGTGACATTCTTTGTAAATGCACCAAGTAGAACATTGCGAATGAGGCAATTTATTTCTGAAATACCTCATTCTACAAATTATGGGCAGCGTGAGCCAATATCTCTTTGTTGTAGGCTTTTTAATAAGTATTATGATGATCTAAATCTCGTTATACCGAGATTTCAGTTTTTTTTTTTATTTTTCTTATTCTATATTGTGGAAACGTTTTATGTATTATTTACATTATTTTAATATTTAGTTATTTAAGCAAAATCTGTGGATGTCGTATTGTAGATTTGAACCAATAAATAAATAAATATAAAATAAGTCCCGATTCAAGTGTCATACCAAGGAAATGAAACATAATTTTTTGACACAAACAATTTAAGCATTTTATAATAAAAACACAGCATTTAGTTTTTTTTAAATTTATAAAAAGATTATTTTAAACATCTTACTGGTGATGGAAGCCTATCTTCCGAAATTTACATCTAATTAACTTAAGAAATAAAATGAGTGTTTTTAAGTTGTTTAAGATGAATCTCTTAATTATTAAAAAAAAAACGTAAAACTCCACTATCAAATTAATTAAATTCAAAAAATGTATTGAATTTTTTTTCCCGATGTTTCGATAAGGTTCATTTTGTCATGGTCACGAACTAACTGATGGATTGTGGGTGGTATTTAAATCTTCTTTCCTACTCTTATCGAGACGTGCGTTGTTGGGAAAACAAATTCAATATATTTTTGAATTAAAATAAATTAAACGCGATATAGCAATCGTGAGAATAAAAGCCTTAAATCGAAAAAAAAGCAGCTGATAATACCACCTACACAAGGATAAATAGAAAAAAAGGCTTAAGTTGAAAACAAATTGAGACAAATCTGAACTGTGGTGACGTCTTAAGTATATTCTCAAAAGTAACTTTTAATTTGCTTTAACCGCTCCGCTACTTTAATTTTAGAGAGTGAAAAGTGCTACAATTCTGTTTGTTGTAAGAGTCCCAAATGTCTATGAAGAACTCGTATTTGAAGTTTTTAAATAGATGATCAGTCCTGTCGTGAACAAAAGTTCTCCGAAGAGTTGTTTTTCATTTGTGGAAATTTTTTACCGCGAGGAAAAGATTTTCATTTACCACTACCTGTACAATAACAAGCACATACAGAAATGAAGAATGATCTTTTAAACCAGTTAAAAATAGGGAATTATCTTGTTGTTGTTGTTGTTTTTGGTGTTTTTAAACCGAATATCTCTAGAACAACATGGTTTAGAGTTTAACGGTCATATAATAAAAAGAAGTAATCCAAAAGGTAAGGATAAATTACTGTTCAGTTTGTATACCAGCACCAGGCTCCAATAAAGAATTTCATTGTTGTTGCATTTACCGATTTGTATACCCAAATACCTCTTAGGCCCCATGGTCTACATTTCAAAGGCCGCATGTAACAAAATGAATTAAGTACACGCAATAACCTTCTCAACGATGTATGAAATATTAATAACTATGGGTAGGAAGACAAGCACATACACATATTTGCCCGTTAGCCTTTATTCATTACCTTAGGAAATGAAATGGCTTAGGAAAATTAAATTAAAAGCACCTATTTAAAAATTAATTAAAATAAGTGAACTATTTTATTTAATTTATTTTTTGCGGTACTGGACCTGTTTTGTTTCATAAAATAAGAACAGATATTTTGAAATACTGATAATATAAATGATGAATGTACTTAAAAAGATTAATACTGTTTTTTACGAGGTTCAGCATCAGCATAATCTAACTCTTTTTCACCCATCCCATTAAAATACATTGATTTGAAGCACCAAAACAGAGATAATATGATGGCACTGGCCAGCAAGATCACCCTATTTAACCGTCGGCGTTATCGCAGACTTCTTTT
The DNA here is from genome assembly GCA_949320155.1 of Melangyna quadrimaculata. NCBI lineage: Eukaryota > Metazoa > Arthropoda > Insecta > Diptera > Syrphidae > Melangyna > Melangyna quadrimaculata. The sequence goes on from OX439486.1 coordinate 113,836, forward strand.
TGTGCTTTCAACAAGCCTTAGACTCTTGAAGCCTGCAAAGACATATCGCCGGAAGTCTAGGTAAGAGTGATGAATAATTCTGGCGGCAACTAATAAGAAGACATCAAATAAACATAATCGAAAAGCAGAATCAAAGTTTTTCATTCATGAACAAAATTACAGCAATATTCACACCTTTGTAATTCTTCTTAATAATATTATAGAAACAAAAAAAAAACAATAAAATGAAATATTGATAAACAAAACTGTTACTATTGGACTTTATACTCGTAGATACAGAAATGTTTCCAAGGTTTCGGTTGACGTTCTTGAATAGAGAACGGACAGGCCTTTGCGTTGTCGTTCAAGTTTGAATTTTGTTTTCAATCGATTTTTGAAAAAAAAAGCATGGACACCCCTTGCCACAAAAGAAGCATTTTTTCAATTTTTTCACGAAAGTCTCTGGAACCCATTGAAATGTACATAAATAGAAAGGTATTGTCAAATGCAATCAGCACATCCAAAGCAAATCCTTCTATAAGGTCTAATGGTTGAGATATTTACATGCAAAGTTATTTTTATTTTGAGTTTTGATACATTGGTTATTTTTGAATGCCTAAAGTTCCGCAAATAAATCTCGGAGGATATTGCGGTTCTTAAAACACTTGATCAGTTTTTCAAGACCTATCCATAGCTGAAAACTAGAACATTCTACGAGCTCTGGTTGCGAAGATATTTGAATTCAAAGTAATTCTTTTACTTTCGACCCAAAACTAAAAGTATTTTATATGGCTATAACTTTCCAAAAAATTCTCTTAGGAGGTTGCGGTTGACGTTGTTGAATAGAGAACGAACAGGCCTTTGCGTTGTCGTTCAAGTTTGAATTTTGTTTTCAATCGATTTTAGAAAAAAAGCATGGACCTTGCCACAAAAGAAGCAGTTTTTCATTTTTTTCAAGAAAGTCTCTGGAACCCATTGAAATGTACATAAATAGAAAGGTATTGCCAAATGCAATCAGCACATCCAAAGCAAAAATAAGGTCTAGTTTTTGAGATATTTGCATGCAAAGTTAGTTTTTGAGTTCTGATACCTTGGTTATTTTTGAATGCCTACAGTTCCGCGAATAAATCTCGGAGGACATTGCGGTTCTTAAAACGCTTGATCAGTTATTCAAGAGCTATCCATAGCTGAAAGCTAGAACATTCTACGAGCTCTGGTTGCGAATATATTTGAATTCAAAGTAAGGCTTTTATTTTCGACCTAAAACTAAAAGGCGCACAATTTTAAACAACCTGTTGTTAAGGATTTAGCAATTTACTAGTAAGTAGTTTTCTAAATATTTAGCAATTTACTAACTATTTCAAAATTTGAAACCTTTTTTTCGATTTGCTAACTAGTAAATTGTTAATTGGGAAATGTCAGTCAGTAGTCAAATTTGTTTTGTTTATGATTTTAATTTTGTTTTACTCTCTGAAGAAGATTTTTTTTTTTTAATTAATTTATAGAAAATTATTCTATTAAAAGTGAAAAAAGATATTAAAAAAATTCGCAGTCACTCAAGAGCTCTACAATGCCGGAACAATTGTATGGGGTGACATTTAATGTATGCGGCAAAGTTATATCAAAGAAATCTCATGTTTTTAGAATAACTAAAAACGGCTCGACCTTCCACACTACTGCATTCTGCATCATCGAAAGCTGAAACTGTTGAATGGTGTACATATCTTCCGAATGGAAAATTTTCTCATGAACATAGTTAACATTCTCACAGTTGAGAGCGACAGCCTACGGGACAAGAGCAAATGGTTAAAACTAAAAGTGAGTTTAGTTTGAAATTAAAAATAAAACTGATCACTTTATTTAATTTCTGGAGTAAAATTCTCCATCGTCCAGCTCTTCAATAGGATGTCCTCGGGATTTAAAACTTCGCATTTTTTTCGAGGAAAATGACATATGTCGTATGGATTTAGCAAAAGTTAAAGTAACCATTTTGTGATTTTAACTTTAGTAAATTGTTACGAGATAGTAAGCTGTTAAAATCGTTTAAAATTAGCAAAATCTTCTTTTTAACTTAGTAATTTACTAAAATGGCTTTAACAATTTACTAAATCGTTTAAAATTTTGCGCGAAAGTCTTTATGTATCTGGGTTTGGTATAAACATGATAACTCTACAAATATATTTTTAAGGTAAAGGCATTTAAATGTGTAATTTATTGTTGGAAAATTAATTTAAAAAATAAGGGAATCATTTATTTCCAATTCAATTCAAATTTGTACCCAATCGCAAGCAAATCGGTTAACTTATTAAGTCTCTCGCTCGATGTAAAGTGGGTGTCAAAAACGAAATTTCGTATGGAGTTATCATGTTTATACCAAAGATATAAATACATATATGTATCTTATAATTTTTGTTTGAAATATCAATAGGTGTCTCCCTATTACGTATCTTTAAAATGACTGATAAATTTGTATCACACAAGTTTTTTTAAATGTACGTAATGAACATTACTAAATACTTCAAATATATTTATTTTTTATATAGTATTTTTTTGAAATGTAGCTATTTAAGAAGATGTTTAGCAATTTCAAGCATCTGAGGCCCCTTCGATGCAGCAATGAGCAAGCACTCATCTATAAATAAGAACTACAAAAAAACAGAATTCAAGCGCTAGCTTGGTACTGTTATGCGTTTATTAACTGAAGGTGAATAAATCCGTATATTGTTCTTAAAAAAGTTGTCAAAGAATATTTTTCAGATGTTTAATTTAAAGTATGGACATAATATTTATGAAAGCATAGGGCTTGTTAAGCTAAGATCAATTTACTTGATAGACAAACAAATCTAGGGTGCAGAGTACCTAGATACTGGAGGTTAATTCAATGAGGAATCACACAACATTGCCATCATATTGCTTTAGGGATTCGTGATCTTCTGATGCTTTTACCCAATTTGTAATTTTTTTTAAAGTTATTTGTATGATTCATTCAGAAAAACTGCAGTCTTCACTTTAATTTTAATATCCACGCCCACATTTATACTGTAACGGCTGGTTGAATGTACGTTTTTTATTTTGTCTAATTCACTTTTGGATCGTTTTTTTTTTTTGTTACAATATCAGTTTCTTACTATGTATTTTTTTTTTTTTGTATAACTCCCCTCCCACTTTTTAAATTGACTCCTCAAACAAAATGAGCTCCCTGCTTATACTGCTATTTTTTTAAATTTAAATGTGCAGCTAATTGAAGAAACATAAAATTAATTTCCCATTTTAAATTGGAATTATATATATATATATTTATGTATACATACCTACATATATAGGTACCGGTACCTATGTATATATATATTTTTTTATATAATCCCCTTTCTCTGCAAGAAAAAAAAAATATCAAAATAATGTGCCTCGCGTACTTGCATTGGTCGCCAGACTACCCACCAATCTTCGGGATTGGACCCTTTTCTGGTCATGCGAAATATATATTCACTGTAAGAATTCTCTTTGGACACACAAATACAGAGAGGCAAGGATATAAAATAGGAAAAAGACAGAACATTTTAGTTTTCCTTTTTGTATATTTTTGTTCTGCTATCTTTGTAGGTTTTGAGCTATTTTGCAGTTTATATGTAGGTATTGTTTTCTTAAAAAAAAAACTTTCATTCCATCTCTGAAAAATATTTCTCCCTTGTCAGTGGCAGTATGCTTTAGAGGAATTTCCCAGCTATCCTTTGCACATATGGTACCATTAATAACAAACATTAGATGTAAGATAGTTTCTTTAAGAATTTTTTTAAGTTTCTTTTTGGGGAACAATATGTGTCTCCGTTTAAATTTTGTTGAACATCTTACTTCAACCGCAACTTATTACTCAAATCACTAGTTGACCGATGAGCCAGCATATTATAAAACTATACCTGCTCCCATCAAATTTTGAATTAATAATGCCAATCACCTTTTTAGTATGATTATAATTTGAGTACCTACCTCATCATTTAGACCCAACAAATATAACTCAAATCTTTTTGTTCAAATCATTTTTTTAAGGTTTAATGATTTTTAAGAAATGAAAATCGATTTTATTGCTGAAAATTTGATTCGAGTGCTTCTACTGCTTCTCCTTTAAATATACAGCCATGAAACCAATGACAAATTTGTAGAGGAGGATTCGGAAAATAACAAAAATAAAAATCAAATGAACAAGGTCTTGCACACCCGTTTAGTGTAAAATTTGTTGCGCATTCTCAAAAATTTTTACACGGAATGAAGCCTGACATTTTAGTTTTATTAAAAGACCTTAAAGATAACACCATTATAAAAAAATGTTTCTTGTCTTTCACTATTTTACCGTTATTTTGACAAACAGTGTTCCAGTGAAATAGCCAGTTTCATTCCTCCTCTCAAACAATTCAACCGTAATACTCGTATTTCTAGAAATCCACATCAATTTACCCTCGAGCCCAATTTCGGACGTACTGTCAAGTATAGACTACCCGAATATGTGATTTACCCGGCTCTATTTATCCCTTCCATTTTGATATTCAATGCTTTAATACTTCCCTATTTTTCTTACGTTCGAACTGTGTGTAATTTTAGATTTTAAGGGTATCAAAAACCCCTTGAGTGCGCGTTCAATGTTAAAAAAATCCCGTTTACCAAAAAGGTACCTAGGTAGATATTTTAACCTTTAAAAACAAAAAAGGCAGAAAACAATCCACTCCTATACACAGCAAGTCTTTTTTGTATACTAATTATAAGGTTGGGTTATTCAGTTTATAAGGTATGATAAAAGAATGCTTGTAGATCTCTTGAGCCTTAATTTAGCTGATATATGGGATAATTAATCCATGTAACATTAAAATAAGTCCAAATTCAATATGCTTCCTAATTCCTTTTTATTTTGTTCATTCCAATAGCGTTCGTTGTCAAAGCAATTTTTTCCGAATTTCAGAACTTACCATTTTAAAATAAATATTTTTGTACATAGATACATACTTCTAAAAATAATTTTTTTTTACAATTTCATTTTGATTTTTTTTTTTTTTTCAAGGATTGGATATAGGTAGAGAAAAGAAATTGAAAAAAAAAATTAAAAATGTTTTCAATTTGTTTTGTGTAAAAAATAACTATTTTTAAAAAAGCTATGATATAGGTAATACAAAGAAAAACAAATACATAATATGTAAACACAATACATACTCTTCGAAACATTGATGACAAAAAATATGTGATGTGATAGAGGTGTTTTTTGATTATGTTGGAAGTGTAGAAATAAAATCGCAAAATAACAAAAAATGAGGACGTTCAAAGGATGAGTGCGGGCATGAAAACTGATACAAATTTGATTTTAAATTGGTTTTATGACTTTGCATAGATAACTCTGCTTTCGTTTTAAATTTTCCTCATAGTTTTTATACAAACACAGGTACAATATTGTACATGTATGCGTATATACCTTAATATAATCTTTACAAAGAAAAACTTGGTAATTTTACCTGATTTCAAACATTTTTTCTTGCATCTTGAATAGAGCTTGCAGCCGACTTTATTAGGAACGATCTACCTAAGCTTAAATATTACAATACAAAATCAAGTTTACATGATTATCACATCTTTAAATATTATAATATAAAATCAAACCTTTCTGGAGGAATGGAAAACCGATAGCAATTTTTTGAGTTAAGCTTCGAATATAGGTATATGTACATTTGTACATATGTATTTATTTATTTAAACAAATCTATCTTAGAAGTATTATTATGTTGCAAAAAACGTTTAAAGATGGGTTTTGTTTTTAGTAGTAACATAATGTAGGTACTTTATAACTTAAAAGGTCAACGATTTCAGTCTTCATCATTATTTTCCTCAAATAGGTAGGTATGTAATCTGACCATAAAAGTACAGAATCTCATTGAAATTTCTGATTATTTTTTGTGTTTTTAAAACATAAATGTTTCAACTCAAAGCCTGGACGCGTGTTATAATTAAGTAAGTATAATACAAAAATTAGACTAAGAATGTAATTCAACAATATTTGGTATGCTAGCACCTACAATCAATCGAAACAACAAGTATTATATTTGTTTGTATTCTATGCAAAGGCGGTCTTTTAAAGAATTAAATAGGTATCTATAAAAACTAATATTTTCACAAAAAAAAAACAAAATTAAAAATAATGCTTTAACCAAAAATTATTAACAGGACTTTTTATGGGAATGGAGTGGCAAGGATTTTTTCATTCATATTTTGTCCTTAATGTGGAAGAGTACTATACACAACGGAAGAGATGCCAACTCACTCGTTGCAGGGTTGACCAGCATTCTTCTAGGGTGCGCTCACTTATTGCTGCTGCACTATTCGATCTGGATAACTGTAGCTGTTGTTATTTTGAATTTTTAATTGTTATTTCACATATTGATTTCATTTTATTTCACACATATTCCGTTTTAGTTATTTTTGTAAATTTTCGGTTGTAAATGTTTATGAAGAAAAGAACAAAATGATTTATATCTTATTAGCTTTTTTCCATTTCAATAGCTATTTGTTTATTGTAAATAAACAAATTAAAAAAAAAAACACACAAAAATAATAATTTGGCCCTTATTTAGATAAGTGAGTAATTTATATCGTTTTGAATGTACAAATGCAATTATAGACAGCTGAATACCTAGTTTTATTTTTTTTATTTTGTATACTTGTACATTCAGCATATTGTTATTCTAAAACAAATCACACACCACTCTTCTAAACAGTTTGCATTTAGACTCAAGAAATTACAAAACCTCGCAAAATTCAACATTAGCCGTCGGCAAATAAAAAAAAAACACGATAGGAATCAACTAATAAATAAAACAACAAAAAAGGTATAATAAAATAATTTATATAAAACTTTGAAAACTGGAACAAAAAATCAAACAAAATATAATTTTTAAAACGTATATTTTTATTTTAATAACTTAAAAATATATATAAGTAGGTAGGTACAAGCACAGAAAAAATAGCAAACGAATTATCCAGTTCAAATCAATTAGTTACGTTTTCATCTTCATAGTCCAGTGTCATTTTTGGTTTAGAAACAAAAATAACAAACTTATTAAAAAACAATAAAAAACGTTTTATCCGTTTTTTTTTTTTAACAATATCGTTTGTTTGCAAAATATCACCTTAAACTGTTTCTTATTTTCTTGTTAAAACGGACAGTTTCGGAGATTTTTTTTATTGTTGCTCACTCGCGAATTTTCTTTTATATTTTCGAAATCCTAAAAATTGCACGTTTGATGTGCGTAAGTCGAAAGGAGAACCTGAACCGTCAACATCAATGTCGCAAGTGAATCCCAACTGACGTCGCTACCAAGAAAAATCTTATTAGAAACAATTTAGGTTCGTCTTCAGAATATATCTAATAACGACAAGGCAAGCGCACGGTAAAGAATAAGGAGATGACGACGACCGAGACAACGAAGACAACATCCTAATACAATGGTTTCCTTTCGCGTCCTAAGTGTGTTGTATTTTATATCAAATTCAAAGAAGGACTGCGTGACTCTAGAAAAAGTATGCTCTTTCTAAGATACAACACAGAAAGAATAATATAAAAAAGGAAAAAAGTGCTTGTATTTTGTTTTGTATTTACAATCTATGAATTATATACGCATACATCCAAGAACCAGGAAGAAGACACAACCACCATTAACACAGAACGACGACAAAAAACACCACTCTACCGCTTTCTTTATTTTCTATCGGAAATTTAAGTGAGGGTAGGACCAGTAAAAGAGAAAAAATCCTTACACATCCCGGCAAAAAAAATTAACAAAAAATCTACCCTCCTAAGTACTTTAGAGAAATCCCATCCCCTTCGAAGTAGTGCTCTAGCACCACTACAACTATCGAGAATAGGTACTTCATTTAAACATTAGACTATTCTTTGTATTCCACAGCCCCGTTCCTTTTACTCGCTCGCCATAACAATAACATAGCCATCGTCGTTGTCGCTGTCAATTTCGTCAGCGTTATCGTCACTATCTCGTCGACTCCTTGCAAAACGAAAACACAATTCTGAGTTGCGTTTCTCTGCAACTGTTATCCTGAGGAAAAACCAAGTCAAAAGAATTGAGCAAAACACCAACACTGAGAAAATAAACCACCCACACACAAATCCAAGTCACTAACTTAAGGCAACTCAAGCGAGCTTACAAGAAACCTGGGATGAGAAGAAACAAGAAACATATATTTACATGATTGAACCCCGGCAAAAAAAATCAAACCTTTACGTTCAAAAGACGACGACAACGACGTGGCGGAATGAAGCGGAAAGGAGAACTATTATACGTCTGCCAGTGTATTCCTTTTAATGAACGTTTTTCTTTGGGTCGATCGAGATGATTCTTTTTCTTTGTTGTTGTATTTTTTAGGACTTTTTTCATCTCATTTATTTCATTCGTTGTTTCGCGCCTTAACTGAGCAGCACCGAAATGTATTTATTAAGGCAAACACACCAACACTTATTTGTCCTTTTATAGAAAAATTCTCTCTCTCTTTTTCGTTTGTCCCGTTTGCTTCTAAGACATTTACCTATGTTTTATAATTACATTTTATTCTGCTCACTTTTATTTTTGAGCGGAAAAATTTCCCCTCTGTATATTTTATTTTTTAACATCACATTTTTATATAGAGTTCTTACACCCCGCCACTACCTTTGTAACTATTCAAACCGTAGTAGTATGTAGTTAGGTAGATTAGCTTTAGAAAAATATATTTTACTTAGGTACCTAGGTACCATATCTATGTATTATTTTTTCCTTTAGATAGCAACAAGCGTTGGGAGAAAGTGGCATGGGTGGTTAGGGTAACGTGGGAACGTTAAACCAGCTAGGACTTTTTAATGCCAAGAAAGGAGAAATAGGTTGGGTACCTTACTACCTACTTATCTTTTAAATGATCCTATCACTTCATAGAGTTGGAGGTGGGTGTTTTTTTAAAAAAGATCTCGGTAAGAGAACGAAATGGGGTCTAATTATAAAACTGGCATGAATGATTTCTATTTGATTCCCCTTTTTTTATAGTTGAGCGCTTTATTGACCTAGTTTTATATACGTATGCGTCCCTACCTACTTGCTGAGTCGCACGTAATTTGTCTTGAGTGTTAGAACTTTCTTATTCTTTTTTAGGAGTTTAGGTTTGTTGATATACCTATCTACTAAAAAAAAAGCTAAAGCCTATGTTGATTTTCAAATTGTTGATAAAATAGGTAGATGTAAAGATACCTGGGTGGTAATAGGTGGAAAACATGTTCAAGGCATCCGGTCATAATTCTAGCCGAATTCGAACGGCTAGACGAGAAGTACTTATTCATGACAAGTGATACTCTTGGCGGATTTGTCAATTCCTCGCAAGAGGCAGCAGCCCTAAAAAAAAAACTTTTAGTTTTTAGGTGGATGAGGCTAGGAAGTGAACCCAGACCTCCAGCGTGACAGTCCAACGCACTAAACATTACGCTAAGGGCTACTTCATAAATTCATCGCATTCAATTTAAATAAATAAAGCATAAATTATGCAATTCACTCTACCTAGAATCCAGCATTTTTCATAATTTCAAGAATAAAACTTCACAGATATATATAGGTATAGGTATAGGTAGGTATAGGTAAGAAAGAAAAGATGGATAGACAAAAACTAAGAAACTAATAAAATACAAATGCAAACTGGGCAACACAATCATTGGAGGCGAGAAGTTCCCCAACAATATCATACGACTCCTTTCAATGCTAAACCATGTTAAAGCTTTAGGTAAACCAGCAGGGGACGAACAAAATTATAAGGTGAATTGTCCGTTCTGTTTATGCTTTTATTTTTTATTTATGTATAAGTATATACAGTGAAACTTCCCTTAGGCGGACAGCTACGGTGGCAACACTTTTGCCCGTCTAAGCGAGTTGTCCGTCCAAGGGAAAAAATAAAAATTACAAACAAAAAAAATTATCATATAAGGAAATTGTGGGCCTTATTGCGAGAGTATAATGGAGTGAAATTCAGAGTAATACAATGATAAGTTAATATTGATAAAAATAACAAAAAATAAATTTCATTAAAAAATAAGACAAGAACTTATTTCAATCAGGGTGTTTTAAAAATGCTTTTTTTATGAAACGAACTGAAAAGAAGCATTATGATACAATAACAGTCCACAGATATAAGGTTCGTTTGCATATATTGGGGCATATTCATAGTCGCAGATAAACCCAGGTTTAACTAAACTACAGTTTAACACAATTTTGGCTCAACGAATACAGACCGATTTTTATTACAAATTGTTGGTTTTATATTTTTATAAGATACTATAGTATACTACACAAATAGCTTCAAATATTTTGAAATAATAAACTTAAACAAACAGAATCAATTAAATATAGTAATAAATTACTTTTTTGGCACTGTATGAGTTCTTTTATAGATAAATAATAGAAACTGAATAACTTCTTATTCTCATACAAATATAGCTTTATTTAAAACTAACGTTTTCGAGAATATCTTCTCATCTTCAGGTTTTTTGCTTAAATATAATAGAAACTGAATAACTTCTTATTCTCATACAAATATAGCTTTATTTAATAAATCAAAACCTGAAGATGAGAAAATAGGCTCGAAAACGTTAGTTTTAAATAAAGCTATATTTGTATGAGAATAAGAAGTTATTCAGTTTCTATTATTTATCTATAAACAGAATCAACGTCCGAAAATTCAAGTAAACCTATGTTTAACTTAGACCAAGCTCTACAATGACTATAAATACGCCCCATTGTCTCTGTGATCGACTGTGCACGTTTTTAATGCAAAAAGAAATTATTGAAAATTTTTGATGAAAAGAAGAGTATTAAATTCTACAAATTATGGCTGATACTCTTGTCCGCGTACGTATAATGTATGAATTTTGGTTCCTAGATCCGCGGTCGCGAGAAGTTGTCCGCTTAAGGGATCTGTCCGCTTACGAGAGTTGTCCGTAAAAGGAGTTTTACTGTACTTAACAAGTAGGTACATTTCAATAGTATTCTTTAAAAAAAAATAAAGGAAGGTATCTACGAACATGCATACATCATCTTATTTGCTTTAATGTAGGAGGTATTAAAATATGACTTCCAATAATCTACGAACTCCCACCAAAAGTGTTACCCTTATTATTTTAGATGTGGAAAAGAAAGTTTTACTTTGTTCGCAATAATGACCTTTTTTGTTGATAAGTTGTATTTTTTTCATGGGTTTTAGGTCAAATGACACAAATTATTTTTGATGTCTCGAGGTTTCGTCCATGACATGGGCTCAGGTGAAACAATGATTTATTTGTTACATTTTGTTAGATACTGATTTCAATGTATAAAAATACATACAAAAAAAAAATAAATCGGGTGGCACAACGGCTCATTAAGAACCAGGGCCTAGTGACTAACAACTCGCAACCATTCCTGTGTGCGCCTTTCGACAGGAATGGAAGGGACCTACAATTATATGCCGAATCCGAACGGCTAGACGAGAAGCACTTATTCGTGACAAGTGATACTCTTGGAGGATTTGTCAATTCCTCGCAAGAGGCAATAGCCCTGAAAAAAAACTTTTTAGTTTTTAGATGGACGAGGCTGGGAAGCGATCCCAGACCTCCAGCGTGACAGTCGAACGCACTAACCATTACGCTACGGGCTACTACTACTACTGTATAAAAATACACATTGTTTAAAAAAAGATATAGAATTTTACAATCTCAGAGCTAATAATTTTTTAAATTTGTAGCTTAATAAATAAATATATAAGATAAGTTGTTTTAACAACATTGATATTGAATAAATCGAATACCTATAGGTATAATATTTATGCATTTGTATCCAATCATATTTACATGCATACTGCATACTGCATATGCTATTCATACATCCTAGCTATACAATTAAATATACAAAATTAATGTTGGGGTTAATGAATAAAATCTTTTCAATTTAAGGTTTTGTTTGAGTTTGTCTACTTCAAAGCTTGAATGAGCCAAATTTAAAATCAAAGTACCTATGTAGGTCCATAAAAATGGAACCTCGAAAAGAAATACAAAAAAAAACTACAACTGTCCGTTTCTCCCACCCATAAAAAAGAACAAAATAGGGTAAAAATGTGAAAAAAACACATTTTTTTTAAATCCCTCCTCTTTATGTTTTTTTTTTGTTTTGTTTTAGGTACCTATAACTTTCTTTCCGTTTTTTCTCTCGTCCTTTTATATAATATATTTTTGAATGTGTATTTTAATTGCTTAACAAAAATAAAGAACCAAAGGGTGAAGGGAATTGGATTAAACAACCACCACCACGGTTGATATAGTGTTTTTGTCTCTATTTTTTTTTTTAGTGTAGGTACATAAGTGAACGATAGTAAAAAAAAAACTATTTCCTTATGTAGTGTCCTTTGTGGTGGTGTGAGTTTTTTTTTAACAGTTTTGATGTATTTTTGTTGGACTGTACTGTACCGACCTATGTAACTATATAAAATAAAGATAGTTGCATAGGTGGAACTTTTTTTTTTAAATAAGTATTCATGTATATACATAATGTACGTTATAATGTGTGTACTAACATAACTATGATGCGACTTATAGACCTTTTCATAAATTGGATATTGCTATTTAAAAAAAAAATTGTATGATTATAGGCACTTGGTATCTATATTTAACTGTTATAATATTCTTAAGTATGTAAGTATAGGTAAAGGTAAGAAAACCGTGAAAACAAAAAAAAGCTGTAAGAACAATGATTCAAATTGTCAATTACCCTTGAAACAATCAACCACCTTACTTCCTACACCTATTATGTATGTATGAATTAACTCAAACAAAATGATTTAATACCTATGAACATATCAATGTTTGCCTTCAGTGAGGCCACTCTGCTTCATGGCATCATTCTTAGATTGCAGAGTAAGAAAAATATACCTAATATTGGCCAACATTTACAAAATATGTTGTATCTTAATTTGGCTAAATAATTGGTAGGTACCTATTATTTTTCATCATCGAAGACTTCGAAGGTACAACTCGTAGGTAAGCATTATTAATCACACATAAAAGTAAGTTCTTATCCGTATAATTACTACTGATGGCTCGGATAAATGTTATGTGCATATGTAACAGAAGAAATAGACAAACCACTTAGAATATTGAGTTACTTTTTCAAGTAATTTCTATGTACCTAGGTAAGTAGGTATCTACTTAGTCAAGAAGAAAATGCATCATATCCGTTATAACTCACTCAAAACTTGAATATTGTAAAGCAACATACCTACCTCACAAGCAAACTTTAAAGATATCTCTGATAACTTTGTATGACTAGACATTTAAAGAACTTCCGCATAGCAAGTGTGCTCTTTTGTTTCTCTCTTTGTCTGGCTTGTTCATATGGCCCATTTCGTTTAATGTCGTTAACTCATGTAGCATATTGCATTTGGAAATGAAAATCTAAGACTCCAAAAATGTATAAAGAATGAATTGAACTAGGTTCCTACCTATTACCACCTACCTATCGCTTTTTCGATTCCCTACTTGTACCGGGCTAGCTGACCAATACAAATATTTTCATATTACTGTGGAAGGATTTGGCTACTTAAGCTCTTCATCACTTACTTATACACAGGTAAGGTATATCCTTAAAAAAAGGATGCAACATTTGGTTTTCTTGCTTTCTATTTAAGATGCTACTTTATGAGATGAGGATAATTCATGGCGTATTGTTGATATACTCAAGGACACAGACGCCTGTGACGGAATGTAAAACAAAAAAGCCGCGTTAGTGGCGTATGAACAGTAGATACATGTGTACCTATATGATTAAGGAAGAAAAACCGTGACATTGAAAATTAATTTGGATTTCTTTGCTTTTCGTACCGGGTAAAAACGTAGGTATATTTATATACTCGCGACGGGGTGTGATGTGGGGGCCTGGAGTTAAGAGGGAAAGTGTGTTTGTCTCGTCATTGAGAACGCTGATTTTTTTATTCGTCGCAGTTGTGTCTACCTATGTACGTCGCCGTCGTCGTCTTCGCTGCTTGAAGAGAATAAGGAGAAAATGCAGTTTTTTTCTTGAGTCTTTACCGCACTCACACTCGCTCATATTGTTTCACACTCAGACACACAAAATAATAAGAAGCTAATAATTAATAATTTGCTTTTTAGCGCTCACCTGAATCTCACTGACTAACTTCTCGCTGTTGAACTTGATATCGGGAGTTGAGCTACCCCCAGATGGGGTAAGTGACTGTGGTGGATGTGATAAGGATGCTGCTGCAACCGCCGCCTGTTGCTGAGACAAATTCAATTGTGGACTGTGTTGCTGTTGCTGATGGGATTGAGCGTGCTGCGTTTGCTGTTGCATGAGGCTCTGCTGCTGCTGAAGTTGTTGCATTTGTTGCATTTGGTTTGGAGTCATGTGGTGACCTATGGGGACAGGTGTAGTGAGACTGCTGGTTCCCGAAACTCCTGTGTCTCCCCCGTTTGGCAGTGATTCATTTTGGCTGACCTCAACTTGCTGCATATGATGGTGGATTTGCTGTTGCAACTGATGATGCAAATGTGCAGTGGCCGGAGTCGGACTGTTCGCCGATTGGTGATTGTTCTGGTCGGAGCTAGGTGCGTTTTGCGGAGGACTCCTTGGATTGCCACAGTTTGTATCACCAGATCGTGAAATCGCTGATGTTGCATTCTCAGAAACTGCTACGGCTTCAGCAACACTATTCACTTCGATACTATCGGGGTTGGAGGTAAGGTTGTTAGAGGGAGCTCCTGCACTATTACTGGTGCCGGTTGCAGCATTTGTTCCAATTGCATTGAACAACGACATGGACTGATGATTTTGTTGATGGGTGTGTTGTTGATGCTGTAGCTGTGGATGGTGATGGTGATGGGTGACAGACGTGAGTCCTATAGGTGGCCCACGTGGTTGCTGCCAAAAGTCGGTTTCCATTTTGAATAGCGCACGGTTATTGGCTTGATGTTGAAGCTGTATCTCTGTAGTCATTTGGATATCCCTCGCGGCAACTGCCGTGGATCCAGCTGCAAGGTTGTTGGGATTATGTTGCTGAGATTGTGGTGGTAGTTTTGCTAAATGCTCAGCTCCTCCGCCTAGAGGACGGTTTTGCTGCCGCTCCAAGTTTTGTTGTGGATGGTGTTGGTGGGGATGAAGATGATGCTGTTGCAGTTGTGAGAGAAGCGGTGTGGATCTTAAATCAAGAGCAGCTTCTGTTGCTATTTTGAACTGATTCAACAGCCACTGATCCACTTTTGAGTAACTTCCTAGGATCTGTCCACTTGAAATAGCTACAGTTGCAGAGGGTTGCTGAATCTGAGAATTTATCGCAACGGACAGAAGGGGTGCTGCTTGTGTTGATTTGCCTCCTGTCGGCTCGTATTTGTATTCTAGTTGATTATTGTTGTTGCCTGCACTATCAAAGTGTTGTTCTAAATGTTGTTGCTGCTGCTGATAGTGCTGCTGTTGTAGCTGCTGCTGTTGATGAGTTTGCTCCTGATGTTGGAAGTGAGTCTTGGTGTTGTATTGCAAAATATCACGATGGTCCTCCACAACGTTACCCGATCTTAATTCAGTATTTTGTTGTAGTAGATGTTGGTGATGATGATGATTGTTTCGGGGTTGTTGCGTTAAATGATGAACTGAGTTACGGTCACCGGAATATGCAGCAATATTACCTCCAGCAAATGGCACAAGATATGAATGGTAATCGTCCAGTTTTAAAAATTACAACTTTTCTTTTGAACTTTTATATGTTTGTTAAGGGTGTTTAAATAACTGAAAACAAGCGTCGAGTCAAACCGATTGCAAACTGATGCTAGTTTTCCCAGTCCATTTCTTGCGAAAGCATTTGATTGGGATGGTAAATTCTCTTGATAAATCTTTTATTTTTAATCGAAAAGTTTGACTGCAGATTTCGCCGACCCATTCACTTTGCTTATTTATTCATACGAATACGGTATTTTTCATATATTAAATCTATGTGCTTCATTTTTCAACTGCTGTTTCAGGGACTATTCTTAGCTGGGTTTATTTGTTTACTGTCTTTATTGGTATGTAAATGTGTGATCAACATGGTTTCGGTAAGGGTTTTTATGTGAGTGTGGGGTTTTATTTGCCTGTAAAAACATTAAAAGAATTTTTTTAGATAAGGATTTAAGCAATTTTATAATAAGGAAACTGTTATTTTCAGGGTTTATTTATTTATGTTTATTATGCTATCAGTGATCCTGATTAGAAAGACTTAAGTGTTTTAATATTAGGTAGGATATTTGTTCTTAAGTTCTTTTTTTGAAATATTTAATAAATACTGGTACCTACATACTATCTGCGTTTTCATTTCAGAGCAAATTAGGTAATGAGGTAACACCAACACCAACAACACCACAAACAACAACACAAACACCAACAACACAAACACCAACAACACAAACAACACCACAGACAACAACACAACTAACAACAACATCAACAACAAATTCTGTATGGTCTGTTTTCAAATTTCTGCATTTCATAATACTTTTTTCCAAAATTCTAAAATTATGTATGTTCAAAATTATGTATGAGCAAAAGTCTGTATTTCAGAATACTTTTTTTTTCAAAATTCTGTATTTAAAAAAAAATAGTTTTGATATATAAAAAAGTACGCACTTTTTTACATTATCAAAAAGATTTTTTTTTTAATTCAAAGAAAATAACAGAAGTATTCAAAAGATGCAACACAACGTTGAGGTCTGGTTATCGCCGGTTAACAGTATTGTTTGGAAGAAAAAACCGGTCTTGCCCTCAGGGTGATTAAAGAAATAGGAGCAATATTAAAAAAGCTACTCACATGCAAAACACTGGGTTTTTGTGCTTTTCTCAATATTAGTATTGATTGGATTTGAGTAACATTTCCTATTTGAGGCTGTGAGTGTAAAAGTGGCGTTACCCACTTTTTGTAATTGGGTTTAAATCGAATAAAACAAGCACATAAGCCTTGAAAATAGTATTGTTATATTTTTTTGGAAAGATTAGATATTCAAGAATCTTAAACTATGTTTAAAATAATTTATCTCCCTAAGACAAAAATATGAGAGACAAAATAAACTAATTTTTCAAAATAGGGTTACGCCTCTTTTGCACTCACAGCCTCATTTAAGGGAATACGTTTAATTTAATGTTACCTTATGTTACTCGACGGCGCGGCGGCGGTTATCTGGAATTAGTTTTCTTTATTTTTTTATAATTCAAATTTATAAACAGAAAATCATAGTTATGTTTGCTATGCAAATTCTTCTTATAAATACTGAATTTGGGCATAAACAGAATTTTTGTCATACAAAATTTTGAAATCCAAAGTTTTGAGCCGCTCCTCAACAACAATAACAACAACATAGTACATACTAGTTAAAATCATTTTAATTTTAAAATCAGGTACTATAATTTTGTACATTTTGTACATTTCTAACCTACCGACAACTAGTGTAACCTTTTAGTCCTACCCGCAGCTTGGGAAAACAAATTGGGGTATATTTAAAAAAAAAAAAGAAGAAGACATCAGACTTTAACACCTAAATAAAAGAACAATCGGAAAAACTTTAGTTGTTAAAAAAAATGAATGATGAAAATGTATCCAATAAAAACAAACATAGGTTAGGTACATACCTACATTCATAAGTTATTTATAATTTCATTACTTGCGCTCAAAATTAATTGCAGCGTATTATTAACTTAACTTAATTATGTACATAGGTAAGTAGCATGAAGGCGTATAATTATATATTTGGTCCAAAGAATGGAACTTGCCACGTTAGGACTTATGAGCGGAGAGAACAGGAGTTAGCCAAAAAAGTATGGACAAAATCTATAAACGATAAGAACGAAGTGCAAAATAATGTGTTAGTTATACAAAGCATTTGACGTAACCAAAAGGGCAACCCCGAAATTTGTAATTGCGTATTATTATTTTTCATTTTGGATTTATTTATATTACATGCTATTGTATTGTATAGAATACCTAGCATTCTAAAACTCTATAGATAGTGTTAAAAAGTCAAGGGACTTGTTATTTGTATGTTTCGTTTATTAAAACAAATTGCATGACTGGATTGAAAAAAAAAACTTCTTTTTGTGTTCCAAGGCCATATGGTGGCTAAGCATAAAGTATAGGATTAGGACTTACAGCTGCGTTTGTCATTTTTCTCGCATTTTTGCATGAAGATTTTTCTAAAAACTTGAAAAAGAAACTTACCAAAAATATAAAGGGTATAGAGCGAGTATAATAGTTAATAAATCCCACGCCTCTTTCCCCCCCAAATACCGCACGAGCTGGGGTCCATTTTCACCGAGCATGACGGCAATAACGATAACAAGTCATATCGGTAGTTACTTAAATTAAATTATGATACAAATTTCAGTGAACGATGCGAGTATTAATGGAAGTAAAAGAAAGACCGGGCTACTTAATACAAGCAGTTAAAAATATGAAGGAATTGAAAGATTTAAAATCAAACAAAACAAAATACTTAAAATAAAAAATAGGGTGAAACAAAGGCAGCCGATAAGAAAAAAATAAATAAAAAAATAAAAAAAAAACTTATAAAAATTTTTAAAATGAGGAAAAAAGAATTGTAAGCATGCTAAGGCATTTGTTAAAATTGTGATTGAAAATTTTGATTCTCTATAGATTGATTAAAAATAATTAGTTGCATGTATATGTACATACATGCAACTAATTATTATCTAGATGCAACTAGAATATTATCTAGAGTTGTTATATGATGAGCTATATATATATAGAAGGTTTCTTTGTGTGATCTTGCTATGATTATAGTCAAAAACATTTGAATTAGCATTTACTTCCCTCAACATTCTAGTAACTGGTTCGTTTCTGCTATGATCAGATCTGTGAGGGGATTGATGAAAAAGAGGTATTGATCTAAGAGCGTTCGAGTTGGCATTTAATCTCATAGCATGAAGAAGGGAGGGAGAATCAGTAACACCAGATAGAATTTGATGAGTAAAAATAATATCAGCCACGTTTTTCGAGAGATTTTAAATTAATAAGTCGCAACCGATCTTCATAAGGGGGTAAGTTATAACTATCAACCCAGGGATGTCCCCTAAGAGCAAAACGGAGGAATCTTCTCTGAATAGCCACAATTCCCTTAATATGAACAAGGTGAAAAGGCGACCACACTTGGCTGGCATATTCAAGTAATGAAAGAGCATTGGGTAGAACAATAGAATTCTCATCCCGCTTCACAAGTCCTAAAAAATATCTATAACACATTTTGTCGGCTCTGCGTTAAGGCATTACATTCACATACATAACGTATGCCTAGGTTAAGTATGAAATAAGTATTGTATTAGACATTGAATATAAATAAATAAATTGGATGGCGCTTTAACTCGTGAAAAACCAGGGCCTAGTGACAAACAACTAGCAACTATTCTTGTGTGCGCGCCGTGGCGACAGAAATGGAAGGGACCTGCAATTTTATGCCGAATCCGAACGGCTAGACGAGAAGCACTTATTCGTGACAAGTGATACTCTTGGAGGATTTGTCAATTCCTCGCAAGAGCCAGTAGCCCTGAAAAAAGCTTTTAAGTTTTTAGGACGAGGCTGAGAAGTGAACCCAGACCTCCAGCGTGACTGTCTAAATCACTTACTATTACGCTACGGGCTTTTACTATATTCGACATTGCCTAGACATTAAAGGCATTCTTATAGATTACCTAGGAATTTTTGTAGATTGACTGATTATGAAATCTTGCCGGTATAATAAATGATATACATTATTCGTTAATCGAACCATTGCGTATACAAAATTAATTGTCAGAAATAGGAAAGCACAGGCGCCCACATATTTTTAACATTTACATCCAATTTAATTAAAAATTTAATTTTTGCTTCGAAAGTTTATTAAATTGGTGGTTAATAAGTGTTTAACTGTAAATCTAGTGGTTTCATTTTAAATCATAGGTTATTTTGACACTGACAGGTGTTTCCCGCTCGATATCTTAACAGAAAGTCAGTATCATACCCCTGTAGCTTTACGCTACGCAGTTTGGGCCTAGGAGTAGTTTGAATTAGAAAAATATTTTTGGCGAAAAATCATCTTTTGTGACGAGGCGCATTTTCATCTGGGCGGCTATGTTAACAAACAAAATTGCCAAAATTTCCGCATCTGGGGCTCGGAAAACCCGCACGTTACTGTCGAGAAACCAATGCATCCACAGAGAGTGATAGTTTGGTACAGATGTGGAGTGGTGGCATCATTGTACCATTTTTCTTCGAAAGGAACAACGTTTCGGTCAAAGCAAAGGTGGGCGTTACAGAGCCATGTTAACTGACTTTTTTTTTGCTGAAATTGAAGGCATGGATTTGGATGACCTCTGGTTCATGCAGGATGGCGCTCCATGCCACAGTCGATCTTTTGCGCACGAAATTCCCAAATAGTGTTATCAGCCGTCTTGGCGATAGCAATTGTGTCTAGCGAATATATTGTACATATACTCTCGTTTATAATTGTAGGTATGAGCATTTTCTTGTATCATAGGAACAAGATTTTTACTAAACCAACAAGCAAATTTAATTTTTAAAGTCAAATGTTTGCCCCTTTTTGATTGGAGCCAATCTAACATCCAATATTTTTTGTATTTGTTTGCTAAATTTTGTTTAACAAATACCACTGTTTGCTTGTCTTTCTTCTATCGGAGTCCACTATAGTATTTTTTTTATTTTCGAAATATTATTTCCTCTTCATCTTACAATTGAAAAACAATTTTAAGAAATGTTGTTCTAATAGGAAAATAAATGTATAGCTTTTACAATTTTTGATCGATTTTGATGAAATAAACTGATCATGATCCGTTTTGATTATCAGCACTATGAATCTAGATTAAAGAACCGATGCCAAAAATCGTTAAGCCTATTAGATTGAATTGCATTTTCTGCTGGTGATTCTATTTTTGTAAGTTTAATATAACGAATATATACATAAAATTAATATAATTTACTCATATTTGCATAAACATTAAAAAAGTTATGAAAACGGACTGTTTTTATTGAGCCAAATTTGTCTTAAACTGTATAGTTTAGTAAAACTGGAACTTCTCTTATTATACAATGCAAGTCATTGATGACTTTAGATTGGCTTATTCAAGCAATGAGATTTATTTAAAGGTTAAGAAGTGTTGATGCTTACACAAAATATTTGTTTGTAAAATTATGGAACACAATATTATTTGCATTACTTAAAAGTAGCGGCTGCAAGGCTTGAATTTAGACAGTTAAATCCAAATAAATTTCATTGTCTGCTTGAGGTAAAAAATGATGACATAATTGATGATATAAGCTGTATTTTTAAATATACTCACTGATTTACTTGATATATTACAAGAAGTCAGTTAAATTTATGTCATTTTAGTAGAGGCATATCATTCCTTGTATGAAGGTATGTAGAATTTAGCAATAATATTTGGTATAGATTTCTATCTAGGCATTTTTTTTTTTGGATGCACATTCACCTTTCAACCTGAACAACCTTAACATTAAAAGTCTCGATATCATTTATTTAAATTGAATTTTTGTTATTTCAATCAAACATTTAACTTTTCATATTTACGTGGATGGCTCTTTCCATGGGAAGACACAGTTTAAAGTTACGATTGTAAGGTGTAACTTGCTTAAGGTTTTACTATTATCAATATTTTGAAATTATTTTCATGATTGAATTATTAATAATTTAAACGTCTCTTTTTAACATATTCAGAGATTTTAAGATAAAAAAAGCGAATTAATTGGTAGAAAAGTATTTAAATATACTAAATATAATATGTCTTGATCGGACAACGTCATTTGTTATTATTTAGCTTAATTAATATAAATTATTTTGTTAGTATTAATTAAATTTTGACAGGCCTGAAGAAGAGCCTAATCGAATCACACTCGAAACGCCGCATCTGATATATGTAGTTATAAGCAAATAAACATCAAGACCTGCCCACGAAGAAGTCATGTTTTTAGATATATGTATCTACATTTACGTTTTTCGATAGAGTTTACGAATTTAAGAAACAAATTATGAGTACCTACTTTACTTAAGATTTTGTCACATGGTCTATGTTTGTTTTAAATGTATCCAACTAGCGTGACAATTTATTGAAAATAAAAGTTTGAATTAATAAAATACATGACTAAAGAAAAAAAAAATTATTTTGTAGGAAAGTATATGATTTGCATATCGCCCAGGCATGATGTGGTCAGTAAAAAATCAGTAAATAAAATCTATTTACCACCTCAAAGTACTTAGTAGTACTTGTAAGGTTTTTAGTTCGATTTAAGAGAACGGATTTTTCGACCAAGATCGCAAAAAGATACCGACATCGTCATTTTTCAAAGTTATGATTTTGTCTGTACATAGTTTTTATTTATTTTATTTTATTATTTATTTATTATGTTAATTTTTTTTTTTTTATTTTATTTCGTTTTTTATATGTTTTGTTTTAGAATCTAGCATTTTATATTAGGCATAGTAAAAACAGTTCAAATGCAATAATTTGAAACGTTTTTCCGCTCGTATCATATATATTGTAAAAATGTACGTATAATGATGACTCGCAATTCTTGTATGTAAATAACAACATTCAACTTCTAATGCGATAAGTTTAAAACAGAAGAAATAAAACTTAATTTAAGTGACCAATCATTAAAAAGTAACAACAATTGCGTATTTCTTCTTCTAGAAAATTAATCTATTCTGCTCGTGAGGAATATTTTAAGTTCCTAACATATTAAGCGGGAAACAGCAAAAAGCTCTCGAAAAAATTATTAAATTGAAAAAAAGAAAGAAATGATTATTAAATTTTTACTCTACTTTTAAATTAATAAAAAAACAATGAATGCCCAGGCAAACATATTATCCACATACGTTTTTAAAAAAATCAGCAAATGATTCTATTTTATCAATTTAGGCACTTCAACTTCAAACATTTTCACAATTTGTTACTTTCATCAATTCACTACATTTTTCACAAAACAATTTTTTTTTCGTTATTCTTGTTTTAAATTCTACACACAGGTATTGAATTAAGTGTATTTCCCGCCAAAAATTGATATTTTCTAACGAATTAAACTCACTGCAAAACTCCAACTGCGCTCTTTAAATAATAATCGACGAGAATGACATTCATTTTTCCCTTATGTGATGTGACAAAAAAAATCTTTTCAACATTCAAAATGTATGTATGATATAAATTGGCGAGAAATTAAGGTAAGAACCGTTTTCTTAGAAATGACAGCTCCTTCTTGAACAACAGATCCCGAGAAACTAACTTCAAATTGCCGTCTTTCTTAAGTATAAATATTTTTGTCTTGTATTTTTAAGTAAAATGGTGCGCCGCGTAGAAGTCACCCCCAATATAATATTAGAAATTTTAAGGAAGGTTTCTTCTTGCGCTCCATCATTTATTGTCAACTCCCAAATCTAACGCGTAGTCGTTTTTATCGCTGAGAACTTCAGGATTCCCACAAAAAACCTTCAAGAAAACTTTCAAGAAAAGAACTCTTTTCTTAAGCTCTTGAAAGGAAATTACGGTAAGTGGGTTTGGATGTGTAATGGTGGGTGCGCGCGGAATGGCGCTTAAGAAAATCGACATTTTCTTAGAAAATTTCACTCAAAGAAATTTTTTCGCGAAAGAAAGAGACTATTTTTAAGGAGCAAGCTGTTAAAGAGTTATGTTGAATTTTCCAACGAGAGAGTATACAAATTGAATTTTGTTTTCCAGCGGGTGAGTGGGAGTGGGCCATGAGAAGCTTCAAAACTGAGTGAGTTTAAATTTAGGGTGGTTTCTAATTTTCCACTTGTTGAGAAAATAAATTATAATCACAAGGGAAAAATGTAAGGGATATTTTTGAGTAGTTTTATATTATACTAGAAAAGAGAAGACACCGCAATTCGAAGAGAAGAATCATACTCAACTTTTTTTTAGCGGATAAAATCAAAGTATTTAAGGTTTAGGCTCGGAAAGTAAAATCTAAAAAAAAAATAATTTACTTTAATTTTAAGCACTCTCAAATTAAGTTATTAAATTAACCTCATATTCATTTTGTTCAATAGTTAAACACGAAATGCCAACTGGGACAATTTTGTTTCAGAATGGAAGTCACTGGTAGTACATTACATATGTAGGTAGGTAGCAATGCCTAAACTTGATTTTAGTTGTTCATTGAACAAAGCCAATATTGGAAGCCGTTTTTAGAATTGAAGCATTAGGCGCTAGAACACAGAAAAACCCTCTTTGTATGTTGAAAAAAATGGTATGAAAATGAAAATGAAAACAAATTGCTTATTATTTTTTTTTTCACGCGGTGCGGTGCAAAAACAATACAAAACAAAAAATAAACTGTAATTTTTTTTTATTAAAAAACATACTGCATCAAAAAAATAAGCATCTTCATTTGCGAAATTGTAAATTTCAATCAACGATACAAACGGTTCGACGTCTATGTAAGTAGCCTAAGAAAAAAAAAAAAAACTTTTATATTTTAATTTTTTTGGTACCTACAGGCATTGTCAGAGGAAAAAATATAGTCAACTGTTAAAACTAACATAACATATAAAAAACTTATTCTTATAATAAAACTTACTTCTAGATGCTTATCCTCAAGAACTTTAGCTTTTTCTGAGCTTATTCTATATTTCAGAAAGCAGATTGTATCAATCACTTGTTGATCTCTTGAGATTTGTTTCTATATATTAGCAAACCTTTGTTCAAACCCTTATCAATAAAATTGTTAACACAATTCTTACATACAACATTGGTTTTTTTTTTAAAACTTATGTAGTTTAAATTATTGGATAAAACACTTAGAACACAATAGTTCTCACCAAACATAAACACAGTATCAGAATGAATGTTTTGTGCAATACAAAAAAAATATACATTTAATAAATTGTCTAAAAACATCACTTCATAATTTTGAGTTGAAAATAAAAATCAAGCAAACCGAACAAAAACCTACAACTCTTCTAATCGCATGGATAATTACAATTTCAATTTTTACACTAACAAGTTGAATGTTTTTTTGCCTTGTTATTGACTAGCTGGGTACATAATATTTGTTTTCTGTTTGTATAGGTGTTATTTTTTGTTTGTACGAGTATGTGCACTAAATTTGCACTAAAATTGCGATGCAAACAGATATAATATTTGACTTGGAATTCTATAGAAAGTATTGCTTTTTTTCCCTTGGTTTACTGTAATCTAGTTGAGGTGTTGGGGGTATACCTGCGGCGGGAATCTTTATAAGATTGCTCAGTTTTATTAATTGGAATACATAAAATGTTGACAG
The DNA here is from genome assembly GCA_949320155.1 of Melangyna quadrimaculata. Classification (NCBI taxonomy): domain Eukaryota; kingdom Metazoa; phylum Arthropoda; class Insecta; order Diptera; family Syrphidae; genus Melangyna; species Melangyna quadrimaculata. The sequence goes on from OX439486.1 coordinate 139,198, forward strand.
CTATAGAGTTTTTATTACAAAGCAATTTTGCAAGTTTAGAATAAACAGTTTATATTTTTTTATATCGATTTAATAGAAAATAGATGTAAACTTTTTTATATTTGAAGCAAACTTCATACATATATTGATTTGTTTTCTTTGTATCTAGTAGGTTACTCATGCATAAAGACTAGTTATCATACATTAAGACTAGTTTTCAGAATTTTGTATTCAGTGGTTGAAAATTATTTCTTCCCAAAGAAATGTTAAAATCGGGAAAAATATTTTTAAAAAATATCTAACAAGTGCATGTTCTACAAAAAAAAGTACACTTGTCAGATGCAATGGTTTTTATATTTTTTCCGCATTCGTTTCTTTGACTGTTGATTTTAGCGTTTAGAAATAGATAGTGGGTATAGGAACACTAGCAACAGAAGATAAGACTAATAAAAGAAATTACTATCGTCATTACAACCTATCATAATTATTAGATACAGTTGCGCCAGTTGAAAAAATATCGCAAGTTTTTTTAGTTTTATTATATTTATTGTTTGCACAACCTATACTCACATTTGTGCTATAAAGATCAGTTGTTATTTTGTCGTCGTCAATCCCATTTTCAGAGTAAACAAAAGGCACAGTACATACACCTAAATTCTCGTAAAAATATTTTTCTCCAGAAATAAGAGACTTTAATAACTCTATTTCAAATAAAATATTAATCTGAATTTTAGAAAATGTATGTTGGTTTTTATGATGATTAGAAAATAATGCAAGTATAAGTATATAATTAAAAACTAATTTTTTTTCCAACGATTCTATAGCTTTTCCGTCTACACTTTTAATTTATCGGGTTTAATTTATAAAAAAAACATATGAATATTATTATTGTTAAATAGTCCTTATCTACTATATATTAATTCAGTATTAATTACATTGACAGTGTTAAATTATTATGAACCTTTACAGCATATTCATATGTAACTACATACATAGGTATAGATATTTCAAATTGAAAAAATGACCATGTCAGACAAGGAGCGATGGCTACTTGATTCGCTACAGAAAGATTTCGCATCGAATAAAATATAAAATAGACGAGGAATCACAAGGAGGACATTAATGACATAAGCGCCATTATAGTGTTACTGTGATACTAGAAATTAAACTTTTAATTATTTGTTTTAAAGACCACCTTTTTTATTTTCATTTTAATAATCAAATGGCACGGTGGTACCAAGCCAAGTTCTTGCACTACACCCTTTTAACAGGATCAAACTCAGGCGATTTTCGACTCCCACTTAATACAAATAAAGTCAGAAATTTCAAACTCACAGCATTTGCTAAGCTCACCAAGGTTTAGGCAACTCACCACATTTCAGTTCTTAAGCATCATAGGTTCCTGAGATTTAAGACTGCAAAAATCGCAAAAACCGTAACTGACTGACTGACACATCATCAAAATTATGGAGCACTTCCCGACATCGTAGAATCTTGTAATTTCGCTCAACGGTAGGCCTTGTGGTGTATACAAAGGAAAAAACCAAAAATTTAAGATTTGCTATTCAGGGGGCGTGGTACCCGCCCATTTTCTTTAAATTGATATAATTTATTTGGAGCACTTTTGATTATTGCATAATGATGAAATTTGGTAGAGCGGTAGGACGTGAAGTGAAAACAAGGACAACATTTCAAAATTTGAGATTTTACATTCGGGGGCGTGGCATCGGCCCAATTTCGCAGAATTAATGCCAATTATATGGAGCACTTCTGATTTTCGTAGAATGATGAAACAACAACAAAAAATTCTCAGAATTGTTATTAATAATATGGATCACTTCGGATTGTTGAAGAATGATGAAATTGGTAGAATGGTTGGTCTTGTAATAAGTATATACATCTATACAAAAAAAATCGGCTGACGGCAAAAGCCAATGCTTACTGTGAACTATGTACAATTTGAAATGAAGAACAAAAATAATAAAACCACAACTACTTTCTTCTATACAAAAATGAAAAATTTGAGATTTTCAATTATGAGCGTGGCATCCGCCCATCTTCAGAGAATTAATATAAATTATTTTGGGCATTTCTAATTGCCGTAGAAGGTAGAACTATGGAATTTAGTAAAGCGATAAAGCTTGAAGTGTAAACAAAGAAAACAATTCTTAATTTTAGATTTTTTCTTCCCAGAATTGATATTAATTATAAAGAGAACCTCGAATTGTTTCAGAATGATAAAATGTGGTTGACTGGTAGATCATGTGGTCAAGGAGGAGAAGGAAGGAGATCTTGGAAAATTTGAAATTATGCATTCAGGGGCGTGGCACCCATTTTCTTAGAATTTATATCAACTATGAACATCTGATCTTCGTAGAATGATAAAATTTGGACTTGACATGCAAGCAAATGGAAAATTAAAAATTTGAGATTTTACATTCAGTGGGCGTGGTCACTACCCATTTTCGCAGAATTAATATTAAATATATTGAGGGCACTTCCAATTGGTGCAGAATTATGAAATTTGGTAGAGCGGCTGTTTTTCAGGTGTATACACAAAAATTTAAAATATGAAATTTTTCATGCAGAACGTGGCATCCACCCACTTCCTAACATTTACTATCATTTCAATAAAGCACTTCTGATTTATGAAAATGGGTAGAGAGCTAGGACTTGTAGTAGGTATACATACAACGGGCATAAACTAAAAATTTAATTTTCCTTATGAGGCTTTCGATTCGAGATTCGGCTTAAATTTGCGAAAAATTACATGGCTTGGCCAGATTCAAACTAAAACTAATGGCTGTGATTATTTTATGCGACCAATTAGGAAGCAGGTCATAATACTGTTTTTCAAAATTCTGTATGACAAAATTCTGTGTGGTCAAAATACTGTTACACCATAATTCTGTATGTCATTATACTGTAAATACAAAATTCTGTACGTCAAAATACTGTATTAACAAAATACTGACATGCTAAATTCTGTTTTGTAAAATTCTGTACGGCAAAATACTGTATTTGCAATACTGTTTTTCTTTTTTTTTTAAGAAATTTCCTTAAAAAACAAACACATAATACTATAGTCTAAGAAAGATAGGATCTGACGGAACAAATTATTTCATGAAATTTTTCTGCTCGTATCATCGCAGAATTTTATCCTCAACAACATATCCAAAGTCCAGACGCATTTAAAGAGGTGGAGAGGAGGGGGAGGTTATCAAGCTGAAAAACTTGTTATAATACAATCTATTCATATTATGACACATGTTTTTAGGGTGCTTTCCAACGCTGATTCTGAAGAGACCAAAACTGAAAAGATACATGTATCCTGTAGAAAGTTAAATGCCTTTTTATGGAGTAATGATGACTTGTACATATACATTAATTTAATTCATTCTTGTAATCAAATTGTGTTTTCACAAACAAAAGAGAGGAAAATAAATTAGATAGAGAAAGTAAGAAAGAGTAAACAAAAATTTACTATAACAAATTGATATACAAATTGACATTTACTTAAAAAGACGAGAAAACTCAGTAAATAATTTTAGAGGGAGAATTAAGTGAACGAAAAAGAAGTAAATAAGAGTAGAATTTTGTTTTATCTCCCCTTTTCCCTTAGCTCCTAACTAGGTTCCTATTTTACTCAACAATTGAAGCTTGCTTCTTTGTCAATTTCTTGCATTATCTCAGGTGGTGATATAAAAGTTATGACGTCATTATAAAACCCCTATTAAATAATCTATATTACAGAGTTCTGTAAAAATGCTGTAAAATAAATATCGTTTTGATAATGTAAAGAATTTTGATGTACAGAATTTTGAAATACAGTATTTTGACCAACCAGAATTTTGCTATACAGAATTTTGACATACAGTATTTTGCTCATAAAGCATTTTGCACATACATAATTTTGACATACAGTATTTTGGCATACAGTATTTTGAACACAGTATTTTGCCACATACAGTATTTCGACCCCAACCCGACCAATTATTTTTCGCATAATTTTTCAATTGTTTTACTCAGGCTTTTTTGGTCAATGTATGGTTTTTAATGTAAATAAAACTACTTTATTTCTCTTTTGCCCAACGTTTCGTCGCTATTCATGACTTCTTCAGGGGTTTTTGGAGGTCTTTAATGCATATAAAATATTATGTGTGTACAATGTTAATTTAGTTCTATTAATTTTAAACAAAAATAAACTTACTTTTTTATAATTTTGTTTTGTCTACATCAATATTTTTTGTTTTAATAAATAAATGTTTTTTTTATATGTATATAAACTGGCACTTTTTTTTTTTTTAATAAGTTAGCATTGAAAACAATTACAATTAATAAATATGGAAACTAACAATCTCAAAAACAAACAGAAAATTATCACAGTGTAGGCAGGCAGGTACTTATTTAATGGCCAAATCGTAGCTCACGATGGTGTTTTCTCTATCTTCCTCGTGTTCATGGTGCTTGTCAATTTTTCTTCTTTGCTCTCTTTTCTTTGTCCAGTACCCTTACATGGTCAAAGTTCGGTGGTTGTCAAACTAAAATGAATGGTTGTCTTCACAGATGAAAAGAAGTTTAATTTATACGGACCGGATGGCTAAAACTCTTATTTTTTACGATTTACGCAAAAAAGAACAATATATAACGCATCATCATAGCCGAGAGGGCGGATTAGTCTGGAGTGCGATCACCTTTTAAGGAGTACTGGATCTGAATGTTCAACGCACAAAAACGACGGGAATAACCTACAAAGAAGTATTGGAATCAGCTTTTTCTAAGCTGAAAAGGAGTTTTTTGAACATTTACCATGGATCACAGGACAAATCATCAATCCATACTACTCCCATTGTAAAGTCGTATATCGCAAGCAAACAAGTTGTAGGAATGAATTGGCCGCCGTGTTCACTTTACCTTAACATTACCGAAAATGTCTGCAGATGGCGTACTCATAAGGTAAACAAAGGAAGGAAGTATAATACTAAAATAAAAAATTACGTAAAATTTAAAGATATTACAAACAAATGAACCAAATATCTCATAATGCCATGATTTTCATTTTCAAAATTCGAGAAAATATGCTTCTTGAATATTTGAGTAATAACTTGGTTGCTGTTGCAAACGTCCAACCATATAATCTGAAATTGGAAACAACTTTAGACTGAAAAGATTCAACAGTAGCAGCACGCAGAATTCACTAATGTACAGAGGACCTTTATTTTAAGTATCGAAAAATATTATATTTCAAATTAATTTAGCCGTCATAAAAGATGCACATTTTATAATTTTCTTTAAAAAAATATTTTGTATGGTTAAAGTTTTCTAAACTAATAAATAGATACTAAAGGGTCCGCCATCTAACGTTTTTTTTTTTCAACTAGTGCTTATTTCGTGAATGTTAACACTAAGCTCATGTCTGATTTGACAGATAATTAGTTTTATCCTTTCGCTGAACGAATATGGTTGTGTATACGCTTGAACAACGCTGGGAAATATTGCGACATTACTTTGCTGATTTTGCAAAAAAAATCATCTTTTCAGAAGAAGCTCATTTTGATCTTGGCAGGTATGTAAACAAGCAAAATTGTCGCATTTGGGGCACAGAAAACCCACACGCATACATTGAAAAGCCGAAACACCCAAAACGAGTCACTGTTTGGTGCGGATTTTGGTCCAGAGGCATAATTGGGCCATTTTTCTTCAACTGAGCAAGGAGTGGCTGTTACAGTCAATTGGCGTTTTTCTTTTTTAACTCTGAGCAGATCAACATAGATACTAAAGGGTCCGCCATCTAACGTTTTTTTTTCAACTAGTGCTTATTTCGTGAATGTTAACACTAAGCTCATGTCTGATTTGACAGATAATTAGTTTTATCCTTTCGCTGAACGAATATGGTTGTGTATACGCTTGAACAACGCTGGGAAATATTGCGACATTACTTTGCTGATTTTGCAAAAAAAATCATCTTTTCAGAAGAAGCTCATTTTGATCTTGGCAGGTATGTAAACAAGCAAAATTGTCGCATTTGGGGCACAGAAAACCCACACGCATACATTGAAAAGCCGAAACACCCAAAACGAGTCACTGTTTGGTGCGGATTTTGGTCCAGAGGCATAATTGGGCCATTTTTCTTCAACTGAGCAAGGAGTGGCCGTTACAGTCAATTGGCGTTTTTCTTTTTTAACTCTGAGCAGATCACGAAACTGTAAAACAAAAATTCTATGTTTTTTTTAGCTTAGACATATCAGAGCTCAAAAAGTGCGTTTCTTTTTTCCATCTGAGCTAGCTCAGAGCTTGATCGATTAGCTCAGAATAAAATGACCGAGCAAATCGAGCGAAACGCTCGATTGGCAGTTCAAGTCTTAAATGTGTTTCATAAATAAGTCTGAGGGCTTTGATCATAATCTGCTCAGAGCTCTGCTCAAAGGTTTATTCAGAGTCAAAAAAGAAAAACGCCAAATGGCGATCGTTATCGGGCCATGTTGAACGAATTTTTGTTCACAAAAATTGAAGAGGAGGATATTAACAACATTTGGTTTCAACAGGACGGCGCTACGTGCCACACAGCCGAAGCTACACTCGATGTTGATGATGCATTTTCAAAAAAAAAAAAAGTTATTTGGCGGACCCTTTACTATACTACTACTATAAAACTATGTCTCTCCGATTAAATGATAATTTCAGCAACCAGTTGATTAACATCAACCTCTTTTTTTTTCGAAACGAAAAAATGTAACGCCACATGTGCAACGCTGAGATCATTGATTAGCTAAGTAGTGGGAGGTAGAGTCAAAGTAAAAATTTGTATTGAAAGGCTAATATATTTTATAGTGCAATAAGTTTGGATTGTTTGATATTTTTTAATTGAAACGTAAAACATGCAGTTTTCATAACTAAAAATTGATAAGATCATTTAAATTTGACAACAAAAATATTACTTAACAACGTAAAATTTAAAAAAAAAAATATTTTTTCTCAAAATTTGGAGTTTGAAAATTGTTTTTGTTTTTTTTATTAAAAAAAAAAAAGAATTTCTGGACTTGCAAAAAGGTATGATAGGGCATTCTAAGTGTTGCCGTTGTTTTCTAATAAGCTGTTTTCTGTTTGAAGTATTTTTTTTTTTCGAAATATAGACCGTTCCTTCAACACGGTTTTTTTCTTGACTCGACCAAACGTACATGCTCAAGCTTTTTGTCATACGTTAGGTGAATCACCCTGTATTTATTATTTCATTTATTATTATTATATTATATTTTTATTTATTTTATTACGCCAGATTTGACAACACTTGTCAAATTTTATCGATTTTTTTGAAATTTAAAATGCCGTCAATTTTTTGGTCGAATAAGAAATTGTCTATGTTATGAAATCTCGACTTGATAAAATGTCGACTGCGTTGAAAAAATTCGAGCAAAATATCGTCTTGTCGATATTTTTTATCAGCAAAATTGAAATGCCGACTTTTATATGATCGACTTTCATAATCTCGATAAAAAAATGTGGCACGAGAACGATAACTTAGGCGCCGAGAAATAGTAACGGGTTTTTGTAGAACAGTTCACTACAAACATTTTTTTTATTATGGGAGGGGGGGGTCTATCTCCCCCCGTTTGGGCGGGAGGGGCAATTATAGAAATAATTACTTAGAATGAAGAAAAAATTAGTAAAAAACAACGGCAACACTGCACAAAAAGTACTATACCGGCTTTGAAGGCCAGAAATATGTTCCTTAATCCTATATTTAAATTAAATTATGTAAGTCAATAATTTTGAAAAATTCGCATGCAATTTCAAAATTTCGATAAAAAAAAATAAAAAAAAGTTTAGACCAATTTTTTTCAAAATTGTGAAATAAAGTGCTGAATTTAATTTTAGGGGTCAATGCATATATTAATTTGCAATCTAGCACAAAAACCCAAATGCTTGTATGTCTTCTAGTTTTTAAGCAAATAAAAATTTGTCAAACCCACTTTTTTATAATTTTCTTAGTTTGAGTATATTTACTTGGTCTTACTTTGTTAGACAACGCTGTATTTATTTTTCCAGTTCTTTTGTACTCTGGTTGCACTAGTGCATAAACAGTACGATATGTAAGGGGGACATGCTGCCCCCTGCAACCCCCCAGCTTGGCCCACAGTTTAGGATTTGGGGTGGGTGCAAGTTTGTGTATATACAGAGTTTCTTATAGATTCAAAATTTTCCATAAAAAAACCTCCAAGCATAAATTCCTCGTCCAATTTGAATAACTAGCAAAGTTTCAAAATATTGAAGCTTAAAATGTACAGCAAACAAACATTTATATTAATTTAAAGCTTGTTACGGACTGTACATAATCGATCATAGAAAAAAAACGCACAGGCTTTAAAATTTGTCCCGTTATTTTTATTTTTTTCATGCACATGATGTGTAACAAGTTAATCTTTGTGAGAATAAAGTGTTTTTTTTTTAACAATGGTGGCTAAACATCCACTGCTTTATCCTTAACTTAGAAATTTTTCCATTTTTTGACCATTTGAGGATTTAGTTTCGACCAACGAAAAAACATTACATTACTTAATGTACTATACCTATTATAAAAATAAAAAGTAGCTTTTGTAATTTTTAATTTTCTCAAAAACTAGAGGATATAAAATCATCTATACTCTGTTCAACAAAAATTGTCAGTACAGGACTTATGAGTGAGCTTTTTTAAAAACAGTGGCGCGTGTGTATACTTTCACGACAATGAATTGAGAAAACTGCCAATAAAAAAGATTCTACACCACTGAACAACGTACAGGAATTGTTGTTGAAATGCCCTGCAAAATATCGTACACTCCACCATGACCGTCCTCATTGCATGCCCAAGGCACACTGATCATATAATCGTTTCTACTCTGGCTGTGTGAGCTAAAATAAATATACTGGGTGTCCATTAATTCGCAAGAGTATTTTAGGGCATGAGTCTGGGGTATATTCTAATAAAAAAATTGTTTTACAGTTAGGGCCTATCTCCAATTTTGATATCATTTATCGGGAATTTAAGAACAGTCTTACTTTGGGGTACCCTGACCCATGTTACCGGTAATTGCGCCGTAAGAACTTATGATATAAACTTCGTTTAGGCATTTACTTTTAGAAGAAATACCAACCTTTGTAATTGCGTTTAAATAAATTTGATACCTTGTCTCAGTCATAAGATATCCAGTTTTTAGCCTGTTTCATTTTGCTTGCCCATGCTAATTTTTTGACTTTGGGGTCAATTTTCTCCAAAAAATGTGTAATCAACATGATGTTTTAATAATTTTTTAAATGTATGTAACAATACTAAAAATAAAATTTAGCAACAAGTTTGGCGAAAAACCCATAGATTTTATGAGAATTAGGAAAAACAGCGGCAAGTAAAATTAAAAAAAAAATGTTTTTTAGCTTTAAGCTCGAAAAGCTATGAATACAAATTATTTGTGTGGTTTTAGATAATTTTCTAAGTATGTGCACTTTGACATTCCTTGATTTGAAAAAATGCTTATTTTAGTAGCCACTTAAGTTGAATTCTACAAACTATCTGCAGTTGTTGCAAAATGATTTATCAGACCTATTGAAGGACATTCCATAGGTTTAACTAGCTTCATCTTATTCATGACTTGATGGTGCTTCCGCCCACTTTGCTTAAGAGGTTAAAAATTGAAAAGATGAAGAGTGAGCGGTAATCGTGGATAGGAAAAAGTTGGAGCAGTTCAATGGCCTGCAAGATCTCCTGATCCTACAATATTGGATGTTTTTGAATAGGGAAGAATGAAATAAATCTTTTATTCAACCAAAATAGCAACTAAAAGTGAATTAGAAGAGCGCATCCTCAAAGCGTTCTCTGAAGTGATGCAGTAGCTAGGATCATTATTATCAATATCAGTGAAATACAAAAACTGGCTATAGCATGCATACAAAATCAAAGAGGACTCATTTTTACACCTGTTATAATTGTTTTAGTACACATAAAATAAAAATTATCGATAAGCACACATATCATATTTTATACATAGCCATTCGAGCGTTAAGCAAAAAAAAATTTTTTATTAAATTTTACCTGCCGCTGGTTTTCCAAATTATCATAAAATCTATGGGTGTTTCGCCAGACTTGATATAAACCTTTATTGTTACATACATTTAAAAAAATTATTAAAATATCATGTTGATTACACATTTTTTGGAGAAAATTGACCCCAAAGTCAAAAAATTGGCATGGGCAAGAAAAATGAAACTTACAAAGGCTGGTATTTCTTCTAAAAATAGAGGCCTAAACGAAGTTTCTATCATAAGTACTTACGGCTCAATTACCGGTAACATGGATCAGGGTCCCCCAAAGTAAGACTTTTCTTAAATTCCCAATAAATGATATAAAAATTGGAGATAGGCCCTCACTGTAGAACTATTTTTTTCTTAGAATATACCCCAGAATCATACCAAAAAATACTCTTGACAAATTAAGGGACACCCTGTATATTCCAATTCCAACAGAGTAACCTAACCCATTGAAAGCAATATAAAAGAGCTTTTTCAGTGGTTTTTATAAAATAGCTTTTTGTTTTCAAGCTTTTGAGAACAGAATTAATTAAGCTGAGATATAATGCAAAGTACGGAAACCCTATGAGAGCTTTTACTTGAAATAGGTATATGCAAGCCAATGCGACCAGACAGAGATAAAAACGTCCTATCTTCCCTGTTCTGACAATGTTTGTTGAACAGAGTATAGTTTTCATTTTTGAATGAAGAACTAGTTAAAGCAACGAGTTTTAGAAAAAAAAAATAATATATAATTTTACTGTTTTGAAAAATTACACTTCAAACTTTTTTTATCTTTTTTTTACCAAATTTTGAGTCTAAAACACGTTTTTTTCGAAACTGTGCATAGATTTTACTTGGTTTAAAAACCAGCTAATAGTAAAAAGGAGTGGCTTTGAACACGATATAGTACTTAATTGTAAGTATAACCGTTGTTTTTTAATATTTTTTTTTCATTTTTAGGACCTTTTTATAAAATTGCCCCTCCCGCCTAGACAGGGGGAGATAGACTCCCACTCCCATATCAAAAAATACTTGTATTGAACTGTTCTACACAAAACCGTTATCAATTCTTGGCGCCTAAGTTATCGTACTATCCCCAAAAATGTCGTCACATGTTCAGCCTAAAACAATAGCATAACGGGTGATTAAAGACGATGCGAAACCAGCCAGTGAGAGATTTTAACTGTCGACATTTTCATCAGATTATGCTTTATGGAATGATGTTTACAAACGCGTGCGCGCTTGTAAACATAAACCATAATCTGATCAAAATGTCGACTTTTAAAATTTCGATTAAAAAAATGTCGACTATCAAAATCTCGATCATTAAAATGTCGATTACAGTCGATACTTTGAAAGTCGACATTTTGAAAATCGGATTTTTAGAAATCGGTCTAGTTTTTTTCGATATTTTGTTCAGTCGGTCTTTAAACCAGTCGAATTTTTTTTTGAAAGTCGATCTTATGGAGTCGGTGTTTTGAGTGTCGAGATTTCGTACCCAATCCATACAAATGTGTAGGAACCTACCTACAGCATAAAAATACAGAATTTAAATTGTTCAGATTTCTAAAACAGATTTTTGGATTTACAGAATTTTGAAATACAGAATTCTGAAAATACAGAATTTTGGAATGCAGAATAATATAATACCGAATTATGGTCAAATTGAATTTGTTTGAGTCTTTTACAGAATTTTTGTCAAACAAAATAACCCGTTCCTATTTATACAATATACTTTTACCATACCTAAACAAACAAATCAGTTTTAATACCACAGAATGTTCAATCAATATTATAACTGAAACGCCCTACCCAAACTCCTTTATCTGACCGTACATCAAAGATTGTAAACAAATTTTACCACAGTATTGTAATACGGTTCAATTTGTTGGGTATAATGATGAATATTAGGTTCTCCTAGCAAAAAATAGCCAAACAAAAATATATCATAGGTACCTTATGCTCGTTTTGCATAGGGATTGCATTTCACGTTTTAGTTATTCATTAAGCCTATCCCTGTAAAATTTTATATTAGAGCCTGGGTATTAGGGTATACGACTGATGGATGGTTGTTTATATACCAACGTACCTACTACAATGTACTGTGGTATAAAAACCACCAACATAGCAAATATAAATAAACAAATGAAACAATTAAAAATTTAATTCAATTTTATTAGTCGGTGTGCGTCTACCGGCGGAAAAATAAATAAATTATTTGGAAATGCAATTTTGGCAGCCGAGGAGTCATATATGCATAGTGTGGTTGTGAATCTGTATAGACTCCAGCATCCCCTACGACATTATCACTCTGCCAATGAGCATATGTACAGTACATAATGCAGTAAAATTTATCAGTATATGTACATATGTGCATTCTTAACAGTTGATGTTATGCATTAAAACTGTGTACCTAATTAAGCCCGAAATGAAACAAAAAACACTTCGCTGCAACTGGCTTGGTGGTTTGATTAGGGGTAAGTTCTATGGATAGTCGTATACTTTTGTTGAAATAGTAAAATAAATTATAACACCCAGTCTAACAACTGAATTTTTGTTTTGTTTTGTGTTTTTTTTTTTATTACGGGAGACTAGAAGTGTATAATTGTACACACATGAAATTTTGCTGAAAAAATTTGTTGTGAAAAATATATTTTTAAGGGTTGCAAGTTGCATGTGCAGTATGTTAATGTGTCCAGTTACCTACACAAACTTAAAAGTGCATTGTGCATCACTTTGCCTATTTCTATTTCACTCTCTCTGGTTAAATGGTAACACACATTTGTGTTGACCGTTTTAAGCATGATGCAGTTGTAGAGGTTGCTTCAAAGAAGGGTAAACGAGTTTTAGGGGATTTTACTCAGTAAAGTTGTTGAGTGTCAGCCGAGGAGTGCCGGAGTAAAATTTGCATTTAAGTGCGTATTCACGTATCTATGCGAACATATTGTTTTGTAGTGTGAGTTATTTAGGCTTATACCTACGCATATTTGTAATCCTAATCCTTTTTGCGCTTGTGGACTTTCTTCTGTATTGTTTTACTTTTGGAATTTAGTTGAGAATGCATGGCACACACATTTGGAAAAATAAAGCTTCTGGGACTTTGAACGGGAAGGACAATGCATACAAATTTATTTGTGGTAAACTACGCGCGTACCTACATTACGCGCAAATACACAAGCATTTTTGGAAAATTTTGATCAACATAGCATTGCTCGTTTAAGGGGGTTGTAGAGGTGAAATATTTAAATGTCTAGTAAAAAGAAATAGGTATCCACATAATGTAGGTACCTATATGATGTTTTAAAAGCGGCGGTTGCGAGGGTGACAGATGGTTGTAGGTATTATGTAGGTGTGATTCCAAAATCCCATCTTGGTTTTGAAACTGTACCTACATTATGTGAAAAATCAATTGATTATTTTTTATTTGATACAATTGATTTTTTAAATATTGTTTGGTCAAAACATTTGGGTATGGAGTTAAGGGACTTTTTTTTGACACCTGCCATTTTGTTTGTATTAAAAAATTAAGTGATTTCGTTGTTAAAACTATTCCAGTTAAATAAATTTTATTATAATATAACATATATGTATGTACTGTACATATATAAATAAGATTGTCCTCAGGTAGGTACCTATATTATTTCCTTTCTTAGTGACTTTTTGATTTTATAAATTGACTTGAGGCCCACAAGGAGTAAAATTGTAAATTTGTGTGCATTACAAACACTTGTAACAGCTTAGACTTTGCGTTATTGTTCTTTTAATTCTAAAGCATAAACACAATACCTATGTGACTTATTACCCTCCCAGCCTTTACTCCATTTATTATTTAATTCCCCAGAGCCCCTGACCAAAGGGCCCCCAAATGGGATCTCCTTATAGTGATAAAATATAAATTTCTAAATTATTTGAACTCAACTCCAACTAACCGTAATCTAGCTCTATCTTTAGATCCTATCATATTTATAGTGAATTCAATGAACCGATGGAAGTGTACGCACTAGTTTTTAAGTATGTTCATTTGGATTAGATTTTAGTTTGATGGAAATGTCCGAAATCGGTAAACATGAATTAAATACGCTTAGTTTTGTGTATATTCTTATGACTTTGATAAGCAATAAAATTCAAATTCCACGCTGGTGCTGTTACAAATGTTTGTAATGTCAAAACTTTGCTTGGCTACATACTTACACCTGCACTTTGATTTTAGAATTTTAATTAATATTTTTTTTATTAATCAAAAAATCTTTCATTTTTGAAACAGTTGTATAGACTATTGAACTAGTTATTAAACAAACAAATTAAACTCCAAAAAACAAAATAATTTATAAGAACCATTCAAATCAAAGCAATAACTAAGTGATTTTTTAACAAAAATATTTCCTTAAAAAATGAATTCATTAAAATTCTTAAAAACAATAACTTAATATTTATTTAACAACAGTATTTACTTTATTAAAATGTAAGGATATAATAGGGTAGAGCGATCTTATATGGGGAAAAAAATAAATGGGAATATCAAAAACATACCCCCCGCAAAAGTTGTCTTGGGTTCTTTTTATAATTTAAAGATTTTGTTTTGGTTTAAAACGTGACCAATTTTTGTAGTAGCCCGTGGCGTAATGGTTAGTGCGTTCGACTGACACGCTGGAGGTCTGGGATCGCTTCCCAGCTTCGTCCACCTAAAAACTAAAAAGTTTTTTTTCACGGCTACTGCCTCTTGCGAGGAATTGACAAATCCTCCAAGAGTATCACTTGTCACGAAAAAGTGTTTCTCGTCTAGCTGTTCGGATTCGGCATAAAATTGTAGGTCCCTTCCATTCCTGTCGACAGGCGCACACAGGAATGGTTGCGAGTTGTTAGTCACTAGGCCCTGGTTCTTCACGAGCCGTTGTGCCACCCAATTTATTTATTTTATAATTTTTGAATTCTTATGATCTTCCGGGCTTGCCGCCACACAATTTTAAATTGTTACACCGTAACTTTGTAACAAAATGTGTTTCATTATGAAGAATCTCAAAACAAATGTCAATTAAACGACGATTTTGAGGCGAAAACTCAAAGGCAAAGGTGTTTTCATTCCGCGGATTTCGCTTATTGCGAACGAACAGTTTTAGCCACTCGTATTTAAGCATCTTCAGTTTTCCGTGCGTCTCTTTCACTATTAAAATGTTAGGATATAAAAGGGTAGAGAGATCTTATATGGGGAAAAAATTAAACGGGAATATCAAAAACATACCCCCCGCAAAAGTTGTCTTGGGTTCTTTTTATAATTTAAAAATTTTGGTTTGGTTTAAAACGTGACCAATTTTTGTAGTAGCCTATGGCGTAATGGTTAGTGCGTTCGACTGTCACGCTGGAGGTCTGGGATCGCTTCCCAGCTTCGTCCACCTAAAAACTAAAAAGTTTTTTTTCCTCCAAGAGTATCACTTTTCACGAAAAAGTGTTTCTCGTCTAGCTGTTCGGATTCGGCATAAAATTGTAGGTCCCTTCCATTCCTGTCGACAGGCGCACACAGGAATGGTTGCGAGTTGTTAGTCACTAGGCCCTGGTTCTTCACGAGCCGTTGTGCCACCCAATTTATTTATTTTATAATTTTTGAATTCTTATGATCTTCCGGGCTTGCAGCCACACAATTTTAAATTGTTACACCGTAACTTTGTAACGAAATGCGTTTCATTATGAAGAATCTCAAAACAAATGTCAATCAAACGACGATTTTGAGGCGAAAACTCAAAGGCAAAGGTGTTTTCATTCCGCAGATTTAGCTTATTGCGAACGAACAGTTTTAGTCATTCATATTTAAGCGTCTTCAGTTTTCCGTGCGTCTCTCTTTCGCTATTAGAATTTATAAGTCGCAAGGACGATTGCAGGGTGTTTGTGGCATCAATTTTGAATTCCCATGTTTCTTGGGACCCAGAGGAACGAAGTTCGCTGGGTCAGCTAGTTGCTTATGCTTATTTAAATAATATTTCATCTATTGTAAATCTAATAAAATTGATTCTTATGTAATTGTGCTTTGCGATTTTAACTTGGGAGATTTGTATCTATAGGTTTATTCTCATAAAATAATAGAGAAAATAGAGATGGGCAAAGTTTTGTTTTACTTTTGTTTTATTTTATTATTTATTTTGTATTTATTCTAATTTAAGATTTTAAAAACTTCAAATGTGAAACTGTACAAGTTTTGGAGCTGATAATATTAATCTTTGTTGTTCTTTTTGTTTTCTACTTATACATTCTTTTAACTCTCCCCCATTCCAAATATACCAGTAAGGTTTAGCAATATGTATAATTGTAGTGTATAAATTACATACAAAGGGTGATTAACCTTAGGTGATACAAAATGCTTGGACATGTATGTTTGATCGAGACAAGAATAAAATCTTATGGGAAGGGGATCTATTTCTCCTCGTTTAGGCGGGAGAGACAGTTTACTAAAAAAGTGAATTGAAAAAAAAAACATATTATTAAAAAACAATGGCAACACTTACAATGCCCTGTTATACCTTTTTGCATATCCAGAAATCTCTTCTTTTATTTATTTTTAAATAATTTTTTTGAATGAATAGTTTTTGAACAATAAAATTTTACGTAAATAAGTACCTACTACTTTTGTTACAAAACTTCAATGCTCATCAATTTGTAGTTAAACTCAGAATTACTGTATTGGTTTAGGTTTTCAAGATATCCTAGTCTTAAAGAACCAAAAAAAGTGTTTTAATGATATTTTTGAGGTTTTTTGCGACACTCATCATTTTTCCATTTTGGCACAAATTGAATCCTTTCAATACTTTCTCCATCCTTCGATACATCATTATTTAGTTTAAGTCCCCGCCTCACCATATTTACCTCCCAAATAAGCCAAACGAAGAACTCATTCATTCTTCCGATTTCTCGAAGAGGAATTATTATTTTGGAGGAATTCAAATTGAGTTTTTGAAAAAAAGATAAGTAGTTGCAGATGCCATATAATGATTTGTTTGTGTAAAATGTAATTGGTGGTGTAAATTAACCTCAAAAATAACGAAAAACTCGGTTTCTGGCACTTTTAGACTAGGATACCTCAAAAACCTGAGCCAATCCAGTGTAGAGATTCGAATTCAAACACACAAAAATTCATTCGAGAAGTAAAATTTAGTTTATGCCGAAACACATGTGTTTCCCTGAAGGCCGATTCTGAAAAGCGCGGCGGATCGCTTTCATTGGCGTGTTTGTATTTTCTTATTCTTAAAAGAGCAAAATTATTCATATTTGATTTTTTTCAATTCGCCAACAATCCGTCACCTAGAAACCTATCTTTCAAACAATAAATGTAAATGAAAAGTGCTTTTAAGAATAAGAAAATTGAAAGCGATTCACCACGCTTTTCATATATACAAAAGAAAAGAAAAGAAAAGAAAAGAAAAGAAAACCAAACTTAAGAAAGATGACATGCATATTCTATTTATATAAATAAAAACTTTTTGTTCATCTCTTATTGTTATACTGAAGTGTAGTTCCGTCCACGTCAAGTTCTTCCTTGCCTTTATTTCCATGCACACCCTAATATTGAACAGACCTAATTTCTACGATTGGAAAGTACGATGTTTGTTTTCATTGAAATACTATCGAGTTTTGAATAAAATTATAAATATTAACATAATAAAACTATAATACGCCCAATCCTCGGCAAATTTGGAATTTTTTGACACCTCGTTCATTAAAATCAGTTCAGTATGTGAGCTTAAAAAGGGAGACATACTATTGAAATGATATAAACGATTTAAGAGGAGATACCGATTGGTTTTGAATCTCTGAATATCGAAATGGTTGAATTGTTTAAGGGGAGGAATGCAACAATTTATCATAAAAGTTTAACTCCAATTGAACAGGTACAAAGGAAATTTACTCGATATGCTCTTCGAAAGATCAACTGGACTTATAACATTTTACTTTCGGATATACTTTGAAAGATGATGGAAAACTTATCTTAATGCTTGCTAGACATTTTTGGAAAATCATATAGATTGCCCACCCCTTTATATGCTGCCTCAAGGAATTAAGAGAACGCCAAATATTTAGTGTGCCAGCATAGGCGCCCGCAGGATTTTGTTTAGGGGGCGGGCGAGGGCAGATAAAAAAATAATATACAATATTTAATTCGTTGTTTTGATATGTAAATAATGTCTAGGTATAGATCAGTTCTAAGTGATTTTATTTTAGGACTAGAAATGCGACAAATGCAAGAGTAATAAAGTTGGAGGGCACGTTGCTTCGTTATTCTATTACTCTCTTCCGAAAGGTTTTGCAGTGCCTCAATTACAACAACGATATTCTCTCTCAGAATTCGAATGCTTTTGTATTTTGCCGTCCACCTTGTTTAACAAAACAGAGGAATGCTGGGTATGCATTTTCGTCGTAGGGGAATCTCTCTCAAAAAAAAAGTTATAATTTCTTTAATCGTCCCGACAGCATTTCTGATTTCAGAAACTTAAACGCTTAAGTCGTTAATGACTAGATTTAATTTGTGTGGGCTGCCTGCGGATGTATGTCCTGTATCCGTTTCATCACCCCACTCAATTTCCCAGCCATGGTTGAGCACCCATTATAAGTTTGACCAACCATTTTTGACAAATTTCATCCGAAATTGGTTAATGACTATAGTATCGTATGCACTATGGTATCAGCGTCCATACTTTGCAGTGCCACAAAGCCTTAAAATTCTTCTCGCTGGTGGAATTTATCTGTTGGCATAGTTTGAACAAATCGAATGCGTAATGAAAGTTGTTCTGTGCCAGATATGTCACTTGATTCCGACAAAAATTGGATTGATTCAATCTTCAATTAGTTCCTCTCTTAAAATTGCATTACAGATTTCAATAAGTTCATTTTGAGTAGGGTGAGAAATATATGTAACATTTGCAGGTGAATGGAGTAGATGGTCTTTTAAAATTAAAAGTTTTCGGAATTAATCCTTATCATGTATTTTGGGTCATACTCTTGGCAAAAACTTAATCGCGAAACCAATGAAAATTGGTAATTTTTCACAAAAATTGATATACAGGGTGTCCCAACGTCAGCGGCCCATAAGAAAACCATAGGTTCCTAATCCTGCGGTGCTTTTAAGTCGAAAAACTGAAGAGGTAATTTTTCCGTTTTCGCTTCCTGTTCGACTTAAAACGATTTTTTATTATTTTTTGTCTGATTTCTTTTACTGGCTTTAACTTTGCCATAATAAAACCGACTCTTGAACCCATTTTATTGCATTTTTGTGCCGTTTTACGTTGGTATAATTTACGATGGTATAATTTTTTTACAAAAACACGTTAATAAGTATCATTTTCTTTTTACTTGCGATTTATACATACATAAAGGTATTTCTACTAAAAAAATAGTTTGTTACCTATCAGGATTTGAAATCGGAGCCCTCAGATCCATCCTGACAAATCGATCAGAAAAACACAATCGACAATTTAAAAAAAAAAATCGTTTATCGATCAGCGATTTGACAGCCACAATCGGGCCTGTGATTTTTGATCAAAATTTATCAAAATTGTAGATTAAAATTTTCTGATCGATGTACCAGGCTGGACCCGAGGGTTCTGGGCTCATTTTTACTTGCGATATATAGGTACTATATGGCAAGTGATGGATTCGTAAAAAAATCGAACTCAAGGTAATGGAGCAAAATTTTAAACAACCTATTGTTTTGTTAAGGGCTTAGCATTTTCTAACCCACTGAACAACGTACAGGAATTGGTGTTGTAATGCCTTGCAAAATATCGTACACTCCACCATGACCGTCCTCATTGCATGCCCAAAGCACACTGATCACGTAATCGTTTTCGTTTCCACTCTGGCTGTGAGCTAAAAAAAATATATATTCCAACAGAATTACCTTACCCATTAAAAGCAATACAAAAGAGTTTTTTTCAGTAGTTTTTATAACATAGTTTTCTGTTTTCAAGCTTTTGAGAACAGGATTAATTGAGGTGAGAAATAATTCAAAGTACGGAAACCCTATGAGAGCTTTTATTGAAATAGGTATATACAAGCCAATGCGACCAGACAGAGATACAAACGTCATATCTTCCCTGTACTGACAATTTTTGTTGAACAGAGCATAGTAAATTGCTAATTTAACAGATAGCAGAACACTTATAGGGTTTAAATTTGATGAACAAAATTATTGTTTTTATGCGCTGTAAATTAATTATATGTTGATGGAAACCCAACATGTGATCTAAATAAGTACTCGATGTTTATATTTTTATCATTTTAACTTCATTATTTAAAAAAAAAATTGTGTATTAGCAGCAATCGAACCTGGACCCCTCGGCTCCATCGGTGAGATATACCTACCATCAGATGCCATATGGATTTAGCAGATTGCTAAAAGCGCTTCCACACTAACCCACTGTGTATTACTACATGTCAAATTGAAAGTGGGGAAGAGTTCCATGCGACTGCCAAATTTGTGGGAATGAAATGACTTTCATATTTTCCTTCCACACTTGCTTGTATTTATACATAAACTTAACCTGAAAAAAGTATGATAAAATGTGGGATACTATAAGAAAAATTTCCAAAAATGTTTATGTATTACCACATGTCAAATCGTGTTGGATAGAATATTGCGTTGTGTAGGATGGGCTGTCATATCTTATCTTCACTTTATTATACATGATTTCTTTCCCACTTTTTTGACATGTGTTAATACACAGTGGGAAGGGCTTTAAAAAGTTAAAGTACCCATTTTGTGATTTTAACTTTAGCAGATTGTTAAGACAAAGTAAGATATTAAATTTGTTAAATCAAATCGGTGATTTGTAAAGCAGAAAATAGACTAATTTATTTAAAGATAACGATTATAAGAAAAGCTTACATAATGATTTACATTTGTATATACATGTATATGTAAGTACATAGTTAGAGAAAAGAGAAATAATAGTGTTGCCTTTGAGTCAAATTATTTAAACAATACTATACTTTTTCAACACTCCCACTTTAAATTAATTGAAATACTAATGCAAGATTTACAAGTAATTTATATTTCATATTATTTTTATAACAAAATAATAGTTTAAATTTTATAGTTAAAGATATAAATTCACGTATAGTTATTACTATTAATTTTTTTTTTTTGTAATCAAAATTAACTTTAAAATTTACTTTTAGAAATTTACTCCAATTAACTTTCGAAATTTTTCTTTGCAAAGCGCCTTTGTAAAAATATCTGCTATTTGAGCTTCGGATGCAACATAGATAATATCAAAATCACCACTTTCGTATCTTTCTCTGATGAAATGATACCTCACATCTATGTGCTTCGTCCTTTTATGGAACTCCGGGTTCTTGACCAGCCGGATTGCACCTTGATTGTCCATATTCAGAATCATCTTGATACAAATGTTTGGACAAATTTCAGCTAAGAGCATCTGCACCCATATCAATTCCTTCACAGCCTGTGAAGCCGCCACATATTCCGATTCCGTTGTTGATAACGAAACGCACTTCTGTCTTTGAGATGACCACGACACTGGCCCATTTGAGAGACAAAAAATAAAAGCAGTTGTAGATCGTCTTGTACTGATATCACCAGTGTAATCAGCTGGTGATTGATCTAGCGAATCCAAAGAACGAGAAACTACTCCCACTGCATACGAGATGTCTGGGCGGGTAGCTACTGCAAGGTACATCAAACTACCTACAGCTTCCAGGTACGGACATTTTACTGCACCTGACGACATAACACTTCCACTCGCACTAGCAAGGATCCATTTTCGTCGGTTGAAGATTGAATTTCTTCAGCACTCTTGTTAGCGTTTTGGTTTCAACAACGCGAAGCTTGTTTCAGACCATACAGGCTTTTTTTAAGCTTACAAAAACTCCCATTGTACAATCTTCATAGCCAAGTAGTTGCCGCATATATATTTCTTCGCCCAACTCTCCATTCAAAAATGCGGTTTTTACATCGAATTGAGTGAGATAAAAACCTTCATTAGCCGCAATTACAATTGTCGACCTAATTGATGTAAATTTAACCACAGGGCTAAAGGTCTCCTAATCCACACCATACTCCTGTGTGAAACCACGAACAACCAACATAGCCTTAAACTTCTGTGTTCCTTTAGCAACTAGATCCTTTAATTTGAATATTCTGCATACCCCATGAAAATAGCCTTCTCGGCTTTACGATCCCATTTTCCACGGTTTTGTTTTGGCAACCTCCGCGCCAAACACCTTTAAATCGTCGACCTTGAAATCATGACCCTGCCACAGTTCGATTGGATTTTTATTTTTGATTGAGCTAGTCCCAGTCCGGTTCAGAACATGCACAGCGGTGTTTATTGTCTCTGCCCAAAACCTTTTTGGTAAATTCGCACCTGCAAGCATCGTACGTGAAGCCTCAACAAGTGTGCGGTTCTCTCGCTCTGCACTCCCGTTTTGTTCTGGGGTTTAGGGCACTGTTGTTTCGTGGCGAATGTTCCCCTTTTTAAGAAGAGCCCTAACCCGTTGGTTGACAAATTCAAGACCATTGTCTCAACGCAAGGCCTTCACGGAGTGTCCACTTTCTCTTTCTGTTTCATTGAAAAAACGTTGCATCACAGAACACACTTCTGATTTGTGCTTCAAAAAATATACCATTCTGTAGTGCGAATAATAGTCCTTAAAAACCACAAAGTAAATGGACCCACCGATTGAAGCTTCTTCCATGGGACCACACACATCTGCATGCACTAGTTGTCCTGGATATTGAGCTCTGAAGCTACTTTTTGGAAAAGGTAGTCTGTGCATTTTCCCAAAACAACATGCATCGCATCTGAAATTCTCCACATCATTGAACTCTAGACCTTGTTTCTTGAGTTGACTTCACACTTGAACGACATTTTGGTGAGCCATGCGCTCATGCCATAATTGTAGTGACATAACCTGCCTTTTTGCCAAATTTGCAACACCATTTACAGCAGCCTGAACCCTGAAGCACATTCTGAACAGTTGCTCCCTACGTTCTCCCACTGCACCATCATTCATGTTCACAAATTTGACATTGTCTTTGTCCAAAATGAAACGTGTACCTTTGTCCAATGCACGTGTTTGAGAAAATAGATTAACCGAAATTCTTTTTTTCGTTTTCGTTTCGTTTTTTGACTGATATGCCACATGATTTTTTTTTTTTAATTTTTACTTAGGACCAAAAATAACGGTACCTACCTGTCATTTAATTTTGTTCGCCAAAAAGGAAAATAATATTTTCCTCAAAAACGGCTCCGAGGATTTTGTTAAAAAAATCAAATAGTAATTAAAATAAGGAAATGCTACTTTTTAATAATTTTTTTTATTTTTAAAAATTTGTTATTTTTGGATGCCTACATCCCAGTACAACCATTTTTTTTTGATTTTCTCGAAAACAGTTAAATGGAAATTTTTGTATGGTAAATCTTCACTTTATTATACATGATTTCTTTCCCACTTTTTTGACATGTGTTAATACACAGTGGGAAGGGCTTTAA
The DNA here is from genome assembly GCA_949320155.1 of Melangyna quadrimaculata. Lineage (NCBI taxonomy): Eukaryota > Metazoa > Arthropoda > Insecta > Diptera > Syrphidae > Melangyna > Melangyna quadrimaculata. The sequence goes on from OX439486.1 coordinate 162,714, forward strand.
AAGTTTAAAGTACACATTTTGTGATTTTAACTTTAGCAGATTGTTAAGAGATAGTAAGAAATTAAATTCGTTTAAAATTAGCAAAATCTTCTTTTTACTTTGAAAACTTACTAAAATGGCTTTAACAATTTACTAAATCATTTAAAATGTTGCGCCTATAATTTTTTTTTTTTCCTAAAATTACGATGATAGAGAACGCGGAAAAAGTGGGTCCCGCAATTCTGTCTGTCTCTCATCTCCCCTACATCTTAAACGGCTGGCTGGAGGGATTTTCTTGTTTTTTGACTGATATGCCCACATGTTTTTTGGACCAAAAATAACGGTACCTATTTGTCATACAATTTTTTTCGCCAAAAAGGAAAATAATATTTTCCCTAAAAACGGCTCCGAGGATTTTGTTAAAAAAAATCAAATAGTAATTAAAATAAGGAAATGCTACTTTTTAATAATTTTTTTTATTTTTAAAAATTTGTTATTTTTGGATTTTTGATTTTCTCGAAAACAGTTAAATGGAAATTTTTCATTTTTGTATGGTAAATCTTCTAAAAAGTACCAAACCAAAATTTAAAAAAAATGATTGAAATTTTTTTGAAAACTAAATATTTTGAAAACGACTTGGTCAATATTTTTAAAACTAGGTGTACAATATTTTTTTATTATTTTTTGGAATACTTAAAAAAATCATGTTTCCTAATTCAAAAGTAAGGTACCTTCCATACAGATGTTGAAAAAACGTTAAGGAAAAAGTAATTTTTTCTCGAAAACCGCTCCAAGAATTTTAATAAAAAGATGTGATTTTACTATGAAAGGTGTGGTCAATATTTTGATACAAAAAATACCAATACTGGTTGTAAACGGTACCTGTCATAGAACCGTTTTTTGGTTTTCAAATTTCTCGTTAACGGCTACACCGATTTTAACCAAATTTTGTATATAAGAGCTCCTTCACAATTCAAACAATTTTGCATATACATACGAATTTTCGAACAAATAATTTTTGGATTTTAAAATATATATAAACATAATGGAGCATATTCATAGTCGCAGATAGATCCAAGTTTAACTAAACTACAGTTTAAGACAATTTTGGCTAGATGAATACAGACCGATTTTAATTACAAATTGTTGGTTTTATATTTTAACAAGATAATTAGCTTGGTAAACTACACAAAAAGCTTCAAATATTTTGAAATGATAAACTTAAAAAAATAGAAATAACGTCTGAAAATTCAACCAAAGCTGTGTTTAACTTAGACCCAGGTCTAAAATGACTATGAATACGCCCCAATATGTATATTAAAAAAAATATTGAAATTTTTGATTATTTTTTTTATTTTGTGTAAAATAACATTTTATTAAATACTGAATGTTGACATTTAAAATTTTTTTTTTTGAAAATGTGCAAACAAATTAATCTATAAAAAAATAATTTTTAAGAAAACTCCAACGTTTTTTGAATATTTTTTTTTAGAAATTCATATTTATCAAGCAAATCAGATGGCAAAACTTTATTTTGAGCTCTTACTTTTTAAGCCATTAAAATATTAAATTTAGGTATAGTCATTTATAGTCATTTTTAAACTCGTTTTTTTTAACGATATCACAATATTTTGGAACCAATACATAATGTACTTGGACATCATACATTTCTAGCTACGTTAAAGTTGTTAGCTACGAGAGCAAGTTTGTGCGATCCAGTCGTGGCCATTTTCGTTTTTAAGTTTGTTTTGAAGATAAAAACATTAACATCGAATACCTTGAATTAATAGCACATGTTGGCAAACTTCAATTTTATTTTACTAAGTGTAATTTTGCTTCTCTTTTTAACTAATTATGCACTACTGCATGGAATCATTTATTCCTCAATTGCGATATTAATGAAATGTGTTATATATTTTATTACACACTTTTTGATTATTTTTATAAAACGATACCACTTAAAAGATTATGTAGTAATAAGAATGATCCACCATGGTTTGATTCTTAGCTTAAAAAACAAGAGAAACAAAGCTTGGGTAAAATACAGTTATACCAGAACTGATGAAGATTTTTTGGCTTTTATGAATCTCAAACACCTTTTTACAGAATACTCTAACTCTTTGTGTGAAAATTATATTCGTAAAACTGAAATTGAACTTAAGTCTGATCCAAGAAATTTTTGGAAGTTCGTGAACAGCAAATGGAAGATTGACGGCTATCCTAGCTCTATGACTTACTTAAATTTGACTAGTCACGAGTCAGAGGTTATTGCAAAATATTTCAAAGGTGCTTTTGAAAACGCACATTGTAATGATCCTGTTTGCCTCCTCGGAGGTAAACTTCTCTCACCTTAATTCTATTAATTTTGAAATCAGCGAAGATTCAATCACCCAAAGTATATACAACTTGAAGATAGTTGTTTACCGGGCCCGGATGGTGTTCCATCCACTATTTTGAAGAAATGTGTCTCTTATCTGTCGTATCCGTTATGTGTTCTTTTTAGTGAATCCTTACAAAGTTCCTCTTTTCCCGTCCATTTTGAAAAGTGCATTCATAATACCCGTTCACAAAAAAGGATTGAAAAATGAAATAATTAACTACCGACCAATTGCTAAATTGTAACGTTCTATCCTTTCAACATGGTTTTGTCAAGAAAAATTCAACCGTTACTAACTGTTTGACTTTACGTCTTTTTGTCTAGATGCTTTTGAAGATCGTGAACAAGTTGATTGTGTATTCACTGATTTGAGCAAAGCTTTTGACAAGTTATGTCATAAGAAGATGATAATGAAATTAAGTAACAAAGGTTTTAATAGCAATTTTTTACTATGGATTTCGTCGTACCTCAAAAACAGATGTTAATAGTGTAAATTTTCGTAAAGAGTGTTCTGACCAATTTATTGTAATTTAGTTATCCCTCAGGGTAGCCTTTTGGGTCCTATATTATTTATTTTGTTTATAAACGACTTGGTTCCTTTCATACAAAATTCGTCTGTCTTAATTTATGCTGATGACATTAAGCTTTTTAAAAGAATATAATCTTCTTCAGACTGCTTACTTTTACAAGAAGATTAGAAAAGATTCAAGGAATGGTGCAGTACCAAAGATCTTATTTTGAATGTTGATAAATGTAAATCCATGAGCTTTACACGCAAAAAAGTACCGTATACTTATAACTACATGTTTGATTCGGATTTACCACGATTTCTAGAAACCAATAACCCAGAAAGCAAAAATCCAACTATACAAGTAGGTGACTAAATTTAGTGTTGTTAGGGACGTTCTCTTATAACAACGTAAGTTTTCTAATTAAAAAAGAGTGAAAACAAAGGTTCCATCAAAATTGAAATTGATGGGTTTATTTATTATTTTAAAAAATCTGTAAAAAATAAGTTTTACTGGCTGTGTGAACTGAATAAATCTCATATTTGTAGTACCAGGATAACTACAGTCAAGCAAAATGATTATGATAATCATAGTGAGTTAATTCAGGTTAGTTGTGTGGTTCAAAAAATTCAGATTGGTCAAGAAACTAAGGTAAAAAGGGAGTATTTAATAAAAGAAAAGCAAATCTTAAAAATACTGGACGAAAAAGAAGAAAAAGGTTATGTAAGCTAAGAGTCTTGCATATAACTCCAGTTTATAGAAGTTATTTAGTTATTATAGTTAGAGTTATTTGTTTTATTATGTTATATTTTGACAATTTTCTTTTTTGATATTTGTTATGTTGTGGTACGAGTATACATATGTATACATATCCTATAAAATATATGATTTTTGTTAAAATTATTTTCGATTGTTGTTCTTTTTTGACCAAAAAATAAATAGTTTGATAAATTGAACATATTGTGCGTTTTATTTTCGTTTAAACTATTGAAAAAGGTACAAAGGTACTATTGAAACAGGTCTAGATATAGTCTTTCGTGATTTTTGTACATTCCAAATTTTTGTACATGCGAGATTTTTGCATTCGAGATTTTTTGTTTGTTTTTTTTCGAGATTTTTACCATTCGAGATTTTTGTCATGAACCCGTTTGATTCATATCCTCTTAACAAAGTATCGGTATTTTCTGATTTATGAATAATTCTCGATCCCAAATTAACGTTTAATGATCACTTAAATTACATTATTAAAAAAGCTAATAAGGTTTTAGGATTTAAAAAACGATTCTCACGTGATTTTCGTGACCCTTACGTACTTAAACTTCTGTTTGTTTCCTTTGTGAGACCAATTCTAGAGTACGGATGTGTGGTATGGGCACCTTATTACTCTGTACATGTTAATAGATTAGGAGCTGTTCAGAGAAGATTCTGTCTTCGATTTCTTCCATGGTCACGAGGAATAATTCTCCCCCCTTACCTCCAAAGGCTTGCATTAATAAACCTTCCATCGCTAACAGAACATAGAAAATAGCTCCAATTTTGTTTTATATAACTGGGATTATAAATGGTTCAATTTCATCTCCAATAGTTCTGTGCAGAATAAATTTTAATTTTAGCCGAACAAGTGTAAGATTACAACAACCTTTGATCCAATTACTTAGCAGATCAAACTATGGTGCAAACAGCCCTCTTAATCAATTAATTTTAGTTTTTCATTCAATTTAAAGCACTATTTTTTGTACATTAAATAATATTATTTAAGGATAGGTATAAGATATTTTTGTTCGATAGCATTTAACAATCTAATTAAATTGAATGATCTTTCATTTAATCTAGGTCCCGTTACTCCACGACAAAAAATAGCCGTTAAATTTAAAAAAAAATCAAAGAAGCTCATGTTTTAATGGACGAAAAATGCATTTGCATAGCAGCTTATGTTTATCTTGAACCCAAATTGATCAAAAGAAAAAGAAAATATATTTTTTTTGAAATGGTTTAAGTCATGATATACCTAAGCCCTTATTATTTGTGGAGATCAAAAGAAATCATAGTTACTTTAGAAAAAAGTTACTTTTAAACTACGCAAATTGAATAATTTAACAGCTTATGTCGACATAAGCCATTTAAAAAAAAAAATAATTTCGAACCAAACTCAGTTTTATGTCAAGCTGAAGTGTAAATATTAAAGCATTTTTTTTTTAATGTTTTTATTAGCTGTGTGTGTGGTTGTTTTTTAACAAAAAAGAAACATGCAATTTAAGGGTATTACAAGCATTCAAGTCCAAAATTAAATCGTTAATCTAGCACCAACATTTTTTTAGTAATCACCAAAAGAGTCTTAAAAAGTCTTAGTCACGGTGAAAATACTCCCTAAAAACATGTTTAGTTTGATCATACAAACTGCTCAATCCTAACTGGGAGAAACCCCTGGATCCGTGGGGGTATCTACATAATTTTTAAAACTATATGACCAATGTGTCGTTGATCACAGCAAAAGAAAAAGAAATTTCTTGGTTCCATCGTTGTCTTTTCGTCCTCATCATAATTTTCTAAAATGTTCATATTTGTATCATGATGCCTACACCTTTTCCCTAGAATTTTGATAAATTGCTGCACCTATAAGGTTTAATATATAATATCATATATAAATCCATATACGTATGTATATATATTTATACCTACATATATTTATATAATGAACACGCATGTGTACGCAGATCCCCACACACCATAAATAATGGCAAATGGCATTTTAAGTGCATTAATCAAGCCTAAAGCTCGAACTGTCCAGGTTCTGGTCAACTAGGTGGATGCAATTGGGACGCAAAATAAAGGCGACAAGGTTTTTGGATGATGGTATAGCTCGTAGTTGTGTTGGTTGGAATCCGCGTATGATTTTTGGATGATGTCACACTAAACAGCGTCTGATGCATTTTTGATTTTTAAAAAAATGCATACACTCGTACTTGTATAGAACACACTGGCCAAATGTGTGTCCCTATTTTCACTCCACTCTGCTAAATAATGGCTTTTGCCCGACCGACGACAACCTATAGCCTCCTTCCATCAATTCACTAATAGGAATACCTATAAATTTCGATATTTCTACTTGTATGTATTCCAATATATTGTATACGCATGATATGTGATGCAATTTTCTTGAATTTTGCACGCATATACGGGCTAAAAACTCGCATTTGAAATATTATTAAAGGGGGTTTACTTTTTTCACTCTTTCAGATACCTACTGTTAATTTTCGACCAGGATGAGAAGAGTTGCATACAATTCATGGAAAAGGGATAAGGTATGTGCTTTTCGGAAGCACACATTTAGTGCATGTGGGGAAAATATATATTGTGGTTTTCGGTTTAATAGTAGATAGGCAGACAGTTTCAGTTTAATTATTTTAAAAACTAATAAAGGATACGTGTGGGCAGTTAGAGTTGCCTTTGCATCAGAAGTGCTGGTAAACTTTGATAACTATTGTTTACAAGCTATTTTTATGAACATTTTGATTAATTTTTACTAAAGTTTTTTTCTAACTTTAAAAATTCTTTTTTTGTGAAGAAGATAATAAATTGGTAATTGACTTTGGTTTTTCTAGTAATTTTTGTTTGTTTTGCAATTATTGAAACTTTCTTTGAATATTTTACTGCTGTTTTCAGTAGTTTTGTAGACTACAGACAAAATTTGTTTTGGATCAAGAGCCCGCTATAGAGTTTACATACTTAAAAATTCCCTCGCTACGGTTAAAATTTTTGGGGTATTTTTTTAATACAGCCTTCGTGTTACAGTCGTATTTAATAGGTACAGTAGATATTACTTTTTAATATTCTTATAAAGAGTGTACACATTTAATATTGTATACAAATTTTATATACCCGTGGTTAAAGGTACTCTTTTCTTATTTAAATTACAAAATAAATAATTTAAATATAGATATTATTTTTAAAGCGCTCTTCGAAGTAAATTGTGTAGATTTGTTGATTAAATTTGTATCGTACTTCGATTAAAGCTTGCATACGAATAAGAAATAATTATTTTAGTGTGAATAATAGTGCTATAGGCCATATGCTAACATAGAAAGCAAAAAACGCAATACGGGAACATTACAAAACAATATAAGTACCTATACAGGGTGTCCCTTAATTCGTCAATAGTATTTTAGGGCATGATTCTTGGGTGTATTCTAAGAAAAAAATTGTTCTACAGTAAGGGCCTATCTCCAATTTTGATATCATTTATCGGGGATTTAAGAAAAGTCTTATTTTGGTGTACCTTGTTTACGGTAATTGCGCTGTTAGTAATAATGATAGAAACTTCGTTTAGGCCTTAATTTTTAGAAGAAATACCAGCCTTTGTAACCGCGTTTAAATAAATTTTATATCTTTTCTCAGTCTTAAGATATTCAGTTTTTAGCCTGTTCCATTTATCCTGCCCATGCTAATTTTTTGACTTTGGGGTCAATTTTCTCCAAAAAAATGCGTAATCACGATACTAAAAATAAAAGTCAATAACAAGTTTGCCGAAAAACCCATTGATATTATAATTATATGGAAAAACAGCGGCAGGTAGAATTAAAAAAAAAAATGTTTTTTTTAGCTTTAAGCTCGAAAAGCTATTTGTGTGGTTTTAGATAATTTTTCAAGTATGTTTTTTATTAAAACAGTTATAACGGGGCACTCTGACATTCTTTGGTTTGAATTCATGCTAATTTTAGTAGCCACTTAAGTTGAATTCTACAAATTATCCGCAGTTGTTGCAAAATGATTTATCACAACTATTGGAAGACATTCCATAGGTTCAAACAGCTTCATCTTATTCCTAACTTGATGGTGCTTCAGCCCACTTTGCTTGAAAGGTAAAAAATTGACAAGATTAAGAGTAAGCGGTTATCGTTGGATAGGAAAAAGTTAGAGCAGTTCAATGATCTGCAAGATCACCTGTGACCCTACAATATTGGATGTTTTTGAATGGGGAAGAATGAAATAAATCATTTATTCAACCAAAATAGCAACTTAGAGTGAATTAGAAGAGCGCATGCTCAAAGCGTCTTCAGAAGTGAGGCAGTAGCTAAAATCATTAATATCAATATCAGTGAAATACGAAAACGGGCTGTAGCATGCATACAAAATCAAAGAGGACTCCTTCCAACACCTGTTATAACTGTTTTAGTTTACACATAAAACAAAAATTATCGATAACCGCACATATCATTTTTTTATTCATAGCTTTTCGAGCTTAAAGCTAATAAAACATTTTTTGTTTAATTTTACTTGCCGCTGTTTTTCCAATTTATCATAAAATCTATGGGTTTTTCGGCAAACTTGTTGATGACTTTTATTTAAAGTATTGTTACATACATTCAAATAAATTATTAAAACATCATGTTGATTACGCATTTTTTGGAGAAAATTGACCCCGAAGTCAAAAAATTAGCATTGGCAGGAAAAATGGAACAGGCTAAAAACTGAATATCTTACGACACAGAAAAGATATAAAATTTATTTAAAAGCGGTTACAAAGGCTGGTATTTCTTTTCAAAATAAAGGCCTTAACGAAGTTTTTATCATTAAAACTAACAGCGCAATTACCGTTAACATGGGCCCCTAAAATTGTTTTTTGTTTTAAAGTACATAGGTAACACAAGATTTTAAACCGTGTTCGTATAATATTATATTATATAATATAATGTATTATTCTTAAATAATAATCTTCTTTATAAATTAATTTCGCATTTATTGACGCTAGCATGTCCAAATCCTTTTTGCAAACAGTGGATATCTGTTATTTTATCATGCCTTTCGATCAGCGTTAACAATTTACTAATAATAAAAGTTATCAAAGATGTTAAAAGAGAATAAATAAAAGTTGAATTTAAAATTCTAGTAATCATTTTTATAACTTAAACAAAATTATCTAGCAAAATTTTCCATTTATTATAGTGTGCGTGTAGTAATTATATCCATCAGTAGTTATATGCATGATTGCATATCCGTTTTTACACAGTTAAGGAAGTAGATATATAAAGTAAAAAAAAATCCCTATAATTCGAGGATTTTAGCTTCATGCCACTCCTATTTCAGTGCAGTTCCAGTTGTGAAAGAGGCGAAACTGGGTAAAAATAAAATGCATACAGTCATGAAATTTTATGCGGCCACGCAATAACTCGAATTACACATATACCTACACAAGTTCTGTGCATATAATTATTAAACTATTGAATTTAAATGAAAATTCCCCTACAGCACCTGCAGCATTTTGTAATGCATCCTTTGGACTTCATTTCAGCATGGACACGCATATACTGTTAGTTCAATTCAATTCTATTTCGGGTCATTACTCGTTCAGAAGTCCAAACAAGTTTAGATGTCGAAACTTGTCGGTAGGCGTTTTAATGAAAAGGAAACATTTTAAACAACAACTTCTATTAGGCTTTTGCGAACTTTTTGTCAACCCTTGACCAAGTCTATGCATATTAATGCCGATTTATTTTATTATGAGTATATGACCAATCATTATGTGGATATACCTAAATTTATGTAGATAATATAACATTTTTATGCAGAAAAATTCATTTTCCTAATTCCTTGTTGAATGTATTGGCGGTGGATTGCGGGAGACGAAGTACGATTATTGACAAATGGGGTTCTTTTTTTAATTTCAATATTGTACTGCATTATTCGAAGTCATACCCAAACGTTGTCCTGGATGGGACCAACATTGAAAAATTTGTATAGTGGTTGAGATTCCAGGTGTGTATCATGTGTAGGTATAGGCACCTACCTACAATAATTGAATATGCTTATACGCTATACAACAGAAAAGCATTTGCGCGCGGGACGCGTGATTTGTTTAAAATCCCAGGGCGTGGTTTGTTTTCGTGTTTTTTTGTACTTTCAATAGGGTAGGCAGGTTTCGGTAATTTTTCAAGATTTTTTTCTTTAAAAAAAATAGACCTCCACAAAATTGTAAAACTGCTGAGTGGCTCCCAAATAAAATAAGGGTTTTCGACAGGTGTTTTTACTAAGTTTTCCAAAGATACCTATAATATTTAAACCAACTTCTAATTTTTCATAGCTTTTTGACGTTTCTATTCAAAATTGCTTGACCTTTGCCAAATCATCATATATATACTTTCCTTCGCCAGAGGATTTTTGTATAGATAAGCTTGAACTACAGATAATAGAATATTAGGCGATTTGTATAGTTTTAGAAATCCTTTGTTTATTCGTTAAGTATTGTTCATAATTAAACATATAACAATGCAAACAACCGGTTAATATTATTTATATGTGCATTCAGAAGAAACTGTATCCAGTGTTTGGGAAAAAGTGCGGAATTGTCAACTCAGCTTTGATAATAGTTTGTAATTTGTGTCAACTTAAATCATTCAGGAACTCTATCTACAAGACTAACCCTGCGCTTAGAGTTTGACCAATAGAGTATTCGATCTAACGAAAACATTAGGTACACCTCAATATGAAAGGAGCAGTGGACATGAAGAGCTGCAAAAATTGACTTAACAAAAATTAGGTTGGGTCCAACCAAACATTTATTGAGCCAATATTCTTTGAGTACCTATAACGGATTGAGCCATAGGTTACATAACGTTCTAAGAAGGTACCATCATATAATATAATTAAAGATTAATATAATAAAAGTTTCTTAAAAAAACTCACCTTTTTGAAGAATTCCAATCACTATCCGAGTTTAAAAGGCGCCTTCAAACTTTCTTTGTAGTATTGGAACATACTCTTTCTCGATTAAAGCGAACGTTCGTTAAGTCTTTTCCGACATAATACCAATGCATTTGCATGCTTTCCAAAATATATGAAATTTTGTCTAGTCACTGCACATATTTTAAATATTACTTATAGTTCTCAATATTAATGTCAATTTTTTTATGTATTCTTACTGGCAAGAACTGTTGCTGCTTTGTTTTAAGTTCTCTCGAACGCAGTGCCATTTTCGTTTTTATATTTAATTTGTTCACAAATTAATATTAATAGTAATCTGTTGGTTTTGTACTCTTCTTTTTTTAATTCCATATAAAATTTCGACTTATTAACAAATGCATTTTAATTTATCTATCTCTTAAGGTGGTTTTGATTCGAAATATATTCTTTTATTTAGATTTTAAGTTTAAAATTAACTTAAGGTCCCAGAGATGAATATTTTTTAGTTTAATATTTTCTTTTTAATTCTAGTACTAAATTCTTGTCTAAATTTTACTAGAGACTAATTTTGGTTTCACAGCGAGAAGAGAAAAGATCTGTTGCGTATATAAAACTCTGATTTTTTCTCCCACTAGATTTGTTTTGTTTTCGTTCAACAGTTTTTGTTTTTAACAAAAAAATATATTTTTTTATACTAAAAAATAATTTTATATGATTTTTTGTTTGACCTAAACATTTTTTTTATTTTAGTTTTATCAAGCACTTAAAAATTTCAGAATGATTACGTAAATTTTCTTCATCACTTTTAAGTTATTTTTGCCGTTGCTTTATGATTTTTTTACTTGTTTTTTTTTTTTTGTTTTTGTTTAAGGCCAAGTTAAGGCACACGAATTTTCAGATAATGGTTGTTGTTGTTGTTGTTGGTTTTATTTATTGTTTGTTATTTTTATAATATGTTGCTTGTTAGAATTGTTTCTTTTATATATAATACAATGTGTGTTTTTTTAATTTTGAATAAATATATATATATATATATATTATATATATGTAAACCACGCACTCTTTTTTATAAAACCGAAAAAAAAAAACTAAAATGTTTTTATTTTAACTAATATTTTGTAATCTTTTCACTTTTCTATATAAAATAGTTTGTTTTTTGTTTAAATTTTAACTTTTAACGATCACATTTGGGTTTCCCGAAAAGAATTTTTTATATGTATTTGTTTTTGCGATTCTTTTTGTATGTATAGGCCTAAAATATCACTTGAAATGTTTCGACGACTACTTTCACGCTTTCCAAAATATAGTCCGTTTATGTTTGAGTGTCTTTTATTTTAAATATGTTATTTTTTTCATTTACTAGATATATTGTTAATTTTATATAATTAAATAGTTTTTAACAATTTTCCACAACACGATAAATGAACAATAACATAGAAAACTATAAGTCTTGAACGATTTGTAAATTGTTTTTATATTATATTAGGTTTTGTTATTATTTAAATTAAAACTAGCCCGTTTTTTTTGTGTTTTAAGTATTAACTTGATTAAAAGTATGTTGTAGCCCTCAACAAAACTTTGTTACTTATGTAGATGGATTGTTGCAATTTAAGTTGTTTTATAGAATTAGGATTATATTATTATTTATATTATATATTATTATATTTATATTATTTATTTATTGATATATGTTTGATGTGTGTATTATAAATTAAAATTTGAAGAAAAAAATAGTTTAGTAAAATATTATTTAAATTTGAACTAAAAATACTGTATAAATATTTTAATATTTTTATAGTTAAATGTTTTATTCTAATTGTTTATACGAAAATGTATAGGTATAAGTATTTAAAAAATCAATTTTTTCCTAAAGATTTTGTGCATTGACCTGAAAATTTTTAATTTATGCTGTTTTTGTCCAAAATTGTATCTACTTAATTTCTGTGATTTGTTCCCAAAATATTATTTATTTCTTTGTAGTAAATTTTCTATAACTTCGATGATTCTTTCCTTTTTGTGTTTAAGAGGGTTATATGATTTTCTTATTAAGGATTAAGATGGGGGGAGTAAAAGAAAGTGTGTGTAATAATTTTTTGCGTATTTTTGTTAGCAAATGCTAGCTGTATGGTAAATGGTATTTTAAACTGTATGTTCCGGTGTCAGTGTTATTTTGTGTAATTTCGTAGGAGTGTATTTTGATATTCACTTTCAAATTTCTTCGAAAGCCTATATTTTTGTGTGTTTGTGTACTGGGATTTTATTTTTATTTGATAAGTTTTTTTTTTATATTTTACTTTTAAATAAATTAAGTCTTTTTAAAAATTGTTTGTGTTTAGAAATTAAGAAATATTTGCCAATTCGATTTTTATTTTTAATAATTTTAAAATAATAATCTTTGTTTTTATAAATTGATTATAATTTGAATATTTTTAAATTGTTTATTTATTTCTTCTAGCAATAACTTTAATTTCGTAGAAAATTTTGTTGCGTTGTTTTCATTTTTTAAATTGTATTAAAATGTTTATTTTTGTTGTATTTGTACTTTTGGTTCCGAAATTAGTTATGAATTTTGTTCTAAGTTTTATTCTTATATATTTTTTTTTGCTTCATAAATTTATTTTATTATTTAATTTTTGTATGTTTTGTTGTCCAAATGTTTAACAATTTTTCTATAAGGTTCTGCTGTTGTTGGAGTTTCGTTTTTTTATGATGTTTGATTTTATTTTTATTTATTTTAAACAAAAAAATATTGTCCGTTCTATTGGTTAATAAACTGAAAGTGGTTAAGTATAATATATTGGGTTCTATTGCTCAATTTTTTTTATGGTAACGTTTATAATATTTCTTGGTCTATTGCGATTTTAAATTATGATGATAAGACCTAAAAGTGAAAAAGGGTAGATGAAATATTAAATTATTATTAAACGTTGTTTTAAAATAAAGGCTTTAAGTGAAGGTTATTATAATTCCGTCAATTGTATTTTCATTTGTAGATAGTTTTGTTCATGGAATAAAAATAAAAATAAAATAGAATAAATTTATCAAAATAAACAAGGACCTAAGACTTCATGCAGGAATCATATTAAAATTTCTATGAATCAAAATTTCAGTAAAGATACTATATTTGTTTAGCTTATGTATTTAACTTTTTTAACGAATAATCTTATGTTGTTTTTACTATTTGTTACTTTTAATAATCGTAAAATGAAGCTACTTTGTACGGTTAAAATTTTAAAACATCCCTTTTTTCGCATATACCTACTCATATTACTTATATTACCCGTTAAATAACCGATGAACCATTTTATCTTTAAATTAGCAGTTTCTTAAATGAAATATAAATTAAAACATAACATATTTATCACTTTTGTTGTCCTTCCTTACTTCGTATATTAAAAAAAAAGGCTCACTTGATTTTTCTTAAACATTCATCTTTCATTTCACAATGTATGTAGGTAAACACATATATAAATTTTGCACGTGCTTAGAAGCCATGCATATTTCTTTCGGTTCATATAATTTCTTTTCCTTATAATTTTTTTTTCTTCATATTTCTTTTCTTATGAGAGCCTGTGTAATACTAAAAGGACAGGCAAATTAAAACAAAAAAAGCAAATTCGAATTTCTATATCTACTTGTAACAAAATGGCGGCTAGTTTGTAGGTATATTTTTTCCAACACAGTCGCAAAACACACAATCACTGATCTATATCCGAAAGGAGGAAGAAAATGATTTTAGTAAAAGACAAGTAGAAGAAAACAACGTCAACGTTTATTTTGAAGAAAGTCCTGCAAATGCGCTTTAAGTATTGTTTTTGCTTCTATACGATTTCCATACATTTAATGTTCAAAACGGTTTTAACGTTAAGGTTTTAGGAAATTGAAGAAGACGGAGAAAAAGAATAAGTATTACAATTAAGAAAGGAAGAACATACTAATCGGATATCAAAAGCAAAAATGTAACGAAACGCTGAGAATAAACAAAGACAATAAATGAAAAAGAATTTTGAAGATAGCACCAGAGTTATTGGATATCAAGTCATATTGAAAAACGCTTTTGACCCTTTTTATCAAAACCACTACACATATTTTAACTTTCACAATTGTGTTGCTAAATGTAATCCTGGCAAAATAATAATTTTTTTTTTTTGTAAAATTATTTTCACTGAAATTTTTTGACGGAATTAAAATATTTTCTTCTTCACAATTAGCACTTTTATATCAAGCATAAATAATTTTTCTATTTTTCATAAGATATCATATTTTTTTTTTAAATTTAAGTTGGATATTGAAAATAACTTGCATTTATTTATTGTATGGTTGAGAAGAATGGAAAAAAATGTTGCCGGAAAAATATGTTGTGTGTTGTATAACCCAGCTAAAGGCTTATTATGTTTTGTATTGCAATTTTTTAAGCTTGGCATAGTCGATTCCGACATCATCCAAAATCAGCAAAAATATATCTTAGTATTTGTAAATAAAGACTAACAAATACATGCATCGGCAATTGATGTGTGTATTTGTAAGGAAAATCAGTAGGAAATACCTACAACGAACATGCAATTGCAATTTTGCAAAATGCATCCACCGAGTCCCCTTTGGGTTGTATATCGTGTATCGTGTAAGCCTACGCGTTGCCCATACCCTGTGTCCCATGCCAAGGACGTACCTGCACTTGTTAAGTTGATGCTCAATCATCCCTCGGACACGGACATGACACCCACCCCGTGCTCATAACAACATGGAAAGGGGGTATTTCAATCACCTACAATAGTAGATAAGTTGCAACTTGCAAGTAGCCATGCCAGCGGGTTGAATGGCTCAAATTAGGAACTCACCCCATAAACCAACACTGTATACATCCAGGCGCAAAGTGCATATACAATACCTACTTTCGCACGCACATCACCCTTTTTGTTTAGATATAGGCTGCATGGCATCCTCCTGTTTCCGTCAATGCTGGATTGGGGAGAATTCGAAAAATCTACTTCCTTTTCGTTGTGGTCCGAAAATATAAAAGTGGACGACCCCAATGACTTAAACCTGTGTGCGTATGATCCTCGGTGTGTTTGTGTGGAAAATTTGGTTGTGCGTACATACGTGTAAGTATTTAAGCAATACGCATAGCTGAGGTGGATTTTCGGACAGTAGGCCTGCTTTTATTCTTCTGTCGGTCGCTCAATTGATATTGAAGTTTTACCTTTGTATTAGATGTGGGGATAAGGTGAGCATGGTGGCTCTCACGGACAAGGATATGACGTTCACATATATGTGTGCATTATGCATTCACAAAGTTGGGTCAGTACAAAAAATTGTGCGGACGTTTTTCGTCGTGGTATTTTTCATCGCGGCGTCGAAAGGATGCGCTGGGGTCTCGCTTCTCTTTCTGTTTTTATTTTTAATTTCATTCAAATGCTATCAATATAGCGGACAAGTAAATAAATGACCTTTGCTTTTAATAAATACTAGTTATAGGTTTTACACCATAACATTTTATCCTCATTTCCTTTTTGTAGTAGTTATTTTTGTTTTTCCCCGTTATCTATAGGATATTATTTATGATGTAGGTACACACCAAAGATGAGGGTTTGATGTTTATGCATTTTACTTAGTCGTTTCTGCCCCTCTATATCATTTTGCTGTGGGAGGGTAGTTAGATGGAGGTACAAAAAATAAATGCTTCGCGTATCATGCGTGTGGACTCATAAAACAACTTAACTTGCTCTTTCGTGCGGGCGAAGAAAATTGCAAAATCGTTTACCTTGGTACATTGCCCAATTTGAAGGTACCTATATTACATAGTATATAATTGATTCATATTTGTACATGAGGGGGTAAGGTGTACCTAGGTATAGTGGTGGAGGAAAAATATTCTAAAGAAATATAAATTCGTTAAAAACGCATCTGGAAGTAGGCAGGTATGTTCGCCTGATGTCAAAGATAAATCTGAAAGGTGGATGATAGGTTTTCACTTTTGTATACGTGAAAAGCACAGGAGCACACGAAGTTTAAGTATCTAGTACTTGTAATGTACTATAACATAGATGCATATGTAATGTACCTACATAGGAAGGTTTATCCATGAATTTATTGCAGCGTTTACGTAGGTATTATAGATACATTTTAAAACTAAAATTTTATTCCTTACACATTTCTGCGCTTCTTGTTACATCGGACTTTGGTCGTTTTAATTCGACCAATGGTCATTTTCGGGGAATGTGTCCAACTTTGTCATTAATTTGGCTTGTCGAACAGCGTAGGTAGTGTATACCTACTATAGAATCAAATTTTCCATTTGTGATTTCGTTGCAATTTTTGTAGATATTGGATTATTCGTTTTTCTTCAACATTGTAAGTACCTAAGGCCTTCAGAAAAACGTATTGGAAGAAAAATGAATGGCACCGCAGCCTCTTGAATTTTCGTACCGTCAAACGTTTTGAATTTAATTTAGAAACAAGAATTCAAAATAGTTACCTACATACGGGCGTGATCATTAGCGCCCTCATTGAACAATATAAACTTTTGATGCATGTACATTATGTAGCTGTTATAAAACATAGAAGTGGGTTCGAAAGATGACAAAAGTACGTAAATATGTGCATTTTGATGTTTGTCTGTGTAGCTAGCTAGGTACAGACGTGTATTTTTGTATTTTTGGGTGTCAATTTCTATATTGCAATTTTTATATAGGTAGATATAGGTTCATCATACCTATACGTTATACAATACCGTTTTACCCGCCCCATGTGTATATGTCATGTTTTAAAAGCTGCTACCTCTATATTACGCAATTTAACAAAAAAAAAAAGGGAAGATACATATGTAGATGTGTAATACAAATTTAAAATTTAAAAGCTGCTACCTCTATATTACGGAATTTAAAAAAAAAATGGTAGATACATATGTAGATGTGTAATACAAATCGTTCGCCTTGTGATAAATGAGTCTCTCCAAGGCATTTTATCCAAAATTAAAAACTTAACTCGTGCAGACTAATGAAAATTCAATAAAAAAAAACGCTTCTCCATAGCAGTCTTAAGTGCTTTAGTTTTATCCACACTATGGTCACCAGTTTTCGATTTTTACGTGTCCTCGTGTATGTGAGCGAGTCCTTGTCATTATTAAACAGATCGGAGGAATACGAAGCGCTGAGTCTGTCGAAATCTCACACTCTGTTTTAATTCAATGCATAATTCCACAAACCAGTATGTAACGCTTATACACATTTTGTTCCTTTACATATACCTACATACGTACATATATAACAATCACCTCGCAGCCGAGGCCCCCAGCATCCTACCTCCGCTCCCACTCGAATGCACATTCGTGGTATCGTCGGTTTAAATGTTGTCCTTCACGTCCACATTCACGTCGATATCATCGTGCTCGCTCGGTGTTGTAAAATAATCGCATATACATAATAAATGAGTATTAACACATGCAAGTATATCACTACTGATGATGGCATGGCAGCATCATACGCACTTTAGTATGTATGGTCCTTTGTAGGCTTATTTAAATGCATTTTATAAATCCAATTTTATGTACAGCACAAGTGGGTGCGTGCATGCGTGTAAAAATTCGTTCCCATGTCTACATAAGTATGTAGGTATTTAATTAAAATTTGTTAATGTATTATTTTTAATTGTTGTATTTCTGCGTTTTTACTATATGAATGACGATTTACATATATATATAAGTATGGTTTAGCTACTTAAATACTTATCGTTCTCAGAAAATGCAATTTCGCCAAAAGAAAAAACTGTTTTAGCTTCTTAGAACTTCAAAATCAAATGTTCTATGGTGCTATGGTCATTGTATATAGAAATATACTTTCGAACTCATAAGACTATTATGATCAAACTTTTACTATACTTTTTAGTGTTGCTTTAATGCAACAACAGTTCGTTCTTAGAACATCTAATACTTACTCCCTTAACCAGTAGCAGCACACACAAACAAACAGAAAAATTCCAAAAAGGTTCATGACCTTGACATAGGTTTCTTAGTCTAAGCATTTGATTTGTTATAGCATACACACATTTTTGATTTTTCTTTCATAGTATTTTATTGCGAGATCTAGGCATGAAAGGAATGTGTACAGGTTTAGAGTAAAAGAGGTGCAAGTGTCTTCTCTTCGAATTTTTCTTGCCTTGCTTTTTGTGCTTTTTATTATATAGATGGAATTGAGAGACTAAAGAAATAAAGGATGAGTTGTGTCTTTGTGGGCTAGGTTGGAGGGATGAATGTGAACACATTATCAACATATCTATACATTATGTAGGTAGATATACACATCTTCCATTTAGAAAGTGAGAATAAAAGTTGTGTGCCACATGAGGATACAGCTTCGTTCAAGGAGCATCATAGATGTCAGCGTAGAATGGTAGAGTGCGGTGGTTGTTGTATATATAGAAGTTTTGGGTATTCCCCAAAAACTTGTTGGAAGTGACTGACTTTGACCTCAAAAATGTAGGCATGGAGTATCTGAGGAAAAGGAAAGGAGTTGTGGAAGTTCGCTAGAGTAGTTATAACTATTCACTCAATGTTTTAAATTTATGTAAGGTAAATTCATATAAATGTATCATTTTATATAGATTGATCTATTGTGTTTAAGCAAAAGGCTTAAATTATTTTTAGCTTTATTACAGACGAAAACTTTGCAATCTTAAATAAAATACGATCGACTTTGGTTTTAAGTTGTGTAAATAAATAGGAGCATATTTATTTTTACTGAAACAATGTTAATTTGCACAGGCAACGTAATTTTAAGAGATTTAACCTAATTTTCATTGAAATCTTCTTCCACTTTTCCTGACCTACCAAAGACCTGAGGTCTTAGAGGCATACAATAAATTAAAAAAAAAAAACATTATGTTATTATGCAACTACAATTAATAATATATTTGTTTTTGCCTTGCATAAACTGAAAAAAGCAAGTGTGTCGTCGGTGGCCATTTTTAATCAAAAGCTCCAACAGATTTCAATTTACGCTGCTTTGTAATCAAAATTAATAAAATGTTGTTTGAAAGATAGATGATTTAGTCAAATCAAGTTCGTTTTTTGTATGAAATAATGTTGCTCTCCTTTGGCGTTGGAGCCAACACGTTCCAAAAAATATTTGAATCAAAGTGGTTTCTTTTTACGTTGTTTTTTCTCTGTGGGTACTAACGTAGAATCTACTAATCGAAGACCAATTATTTTGTCTTGCTCTACTAAAGGACAAGTATTGGATATATGGGAAGTATTGGAAACAAGAACAAAAAATGGTTTTTCGCCCATGATATCTGTCACCGTGCGTGCGACTGACGCTTCAATTGGTTTGTGCGTCTGTACGTGAACCTATTTGGGTGCACTTATTTGCTTCAAACTTGATATACCTATATGGTATCTGTATGTTATTCCGTAGTTCTAGATGAACTAAATTGAAAAGGACGACGGGCAAATTGGTCGTTGATCAAACAGAATTAAAATATATATCAAATGAAAGGTCTTTTCCAGTACTTTATTTCATTATATAGCGGCAAGAACCAAAACCACCGGAGAACAGAGATAGCCACTTGAATATGAGTATTGCAAACACCATATTTCAGTTTTTTTTCGAAATAATTGTTCATAACTTTTTATAAAAAGAACGTAGGAAAACGACATTATTAGTATTAGTAGTATTAAATAAACGGTAGTTTTCTCATCTTTCAAAAAGGTTCAAAGTTTTTATGCTTCGTTTCATACGCTTTGAGATATTAAGTTTTAAAGTCTTGAATAAAAACTTTTTTAGCACCGGCTTTACACACCAATATCTTAAAAAATTCAGGGGTGACGTATACTTTTTTGGCACCATCGACAAGCAATTTTGACGACCTTTAATTTCATACATCAAAAAGTGTACTTTCCTCAATAAATACCTGCTAATAATCAAAAATTGCTTCAAAAGACAACTTCTTATGCTTATAGACCGGGAAAAGTAGATTCAATGTTAAAAACAAAGAAATTATACAGTCTTAGGACTCGATCGACGTATAATTTCATTCTACATATTAATCTACCTCAGTAATTTAAATTAATTAAATATAAATACACTCTGGTTCAGTCGATTAAGTCATTATTTATTTTAAAAAAATAAAAAAAAACATCTACCGAACCGGAGTGTATGGTTTATGTTTTTATTTTTGATGGCTATAAATATTTCTGCTACCATATAAGATACGTTTGCACTAAAGGTCCCAATTAACTAACGATATCGAAAAACATATGTATAACGCATTGGGCAAACAACAAGTTATATTAGTAAATAGCGGCTAAACCACTTGCGGCGCCCGCTCAGCAGCGGACCGTGGTGGCAGAGGCACTTGGTGCATACCTTATTTGGTCATAGCGATATTATTTATTCTCATCAAACATAAAAACTTAAACCATACACTCCGGTCCGGTAGAGGTTTCTTTTTAGATTTTAAAATAAATAATGACTTAATCGGCCGAACCAGAGTGTATTTGTATTTAATTAATTTAAATTTCCTTATTAGTTAGATTAAAATGTAGAGTGAAATTATACGTCGATACAAGTCCTTAGACTGTAAAATTTGTTTGTGTTAAACTTTGAATCTACTGTAACGGTTGATGTGTACAATGTAAATGGTGTTCTTAGCTGTAAAAGCCGCTTATATTGTTGAGCATCAAAATACACGATTTGAAATGAGTATTGTACTAAACTCTCCAGCCGCAAATAATGATGAGTCGTGTTCTGAGTGTAAAACTAGACTGAATTCATTGTTTAAAAATTTCTCCTATTTATACTTAAAACTATTTTAAAGAATTCCAATTTATTTTTGTCATACTTCTTGGAATACCGTATCGATTGATTCTGCCTATGACCCACAAATACACTTCTCTACATGACCTAAGAATTAAATGTCCACTTGACAAAATAAACCTTCGTTGTATTTCCTCACAGGCATTCCAATTGCTTAGCCAATGTGAAGCATATAAGTGCAGTCATAAACAAAAATCAATATAAACAAATATTGTAGTGCACTTGGTGCATAGCGACCGACACAGATATTGTATAATATGATCAGGTCAACGCACGATGGTATCGCTTGCGACTGCTGACCATTCTCAACATAAACATATATAGGTCGATCTCGACATGCATCGAGTTTATAAATGTTTACATTTCGTTTTATTGTTTACTTTTAATTGTTATTGTTTTCGGTTTTACCACAACACTACTTTTCCCGGTCTATAAGCAATTTAAGGTGTCTTTTGAACAATTTTTGTTTATAAGCAGGTATTTATTGAGCAAAGGACACTTGATTATATATTTAATCAAAGGTTTCAGAAATATCTTTTTGGTGGTACTAAAAAAAGTATAGCACTGAAGTTTTTAATATATTAGTGTGTAAAGCCAGTGCTAAAAAAGTTTTTATTCAAGACTTTAAAACTTTATATCTTAAAGTGTATAAGACGTAGCTTAATAACATTACTAATATTTGAAAGATGAGACAACTTCCTTTTTTTTGACACCAAAACCCTACGTCTTTTATATGAAAAGTTATGAACAGTTATTTCGAAAAAATCTGAAATGTGGTGTTTGCAATCGCCAATTTCAATCTCAAATATCTCGAGTTTCCCATGTACGATTTTGAAAATATTGCACTTATGTAAGAAGCTCAACATCTTCTTTCATTTGATACCAATTTCATTAGTGTTGGTCTAACGACCAGATTTCATACAAATTTGCCCATCATCCTTTAATGCAAACAAAAAAAAAGGTTTTTTTTTTAATTTCTCAAAAGCGCGCTCTATAGATTTTGATCTTCGTGCCTGTTTAAAAAATTCACAAACAGAAATAGAGCCTTAAATTTTTTTACAAAAATTGCTTTTTTGTTTGAGTGATTGTAAAAAGGCTGAAGGAGTATACAAAAATAGGAAAATCTCTTGTTCCAACGAAACAAAGGGTATTATCTTTTTTGTATAAAATTTTATAAGCTACAAGTTTTCCAAAGACACTTCTTAAAAAACTTGATGTTCTTCGATAAATTTGCAAATATAATGGATTTTCCGCTTTCACCACAGAAAATCGAAAGTCCTTGTCCAAATTAAAGGTATTTATTTAAGAAATGCGTAAGCCATTTAATGAAGCTCTCCACCAAAATTCAGCTCTTTCGGAGTTATGTTTTTGAAGTGAAATTCTATTTTTATCGAAATATTTGAACAAATATGTTTTATTTTTGTTTGATTTTGAAACAGTTTGATTGGCTTCAAACGGTTATAACTGTCTATTTAAACATAGTTTTGGAAAGTTTTATACCTTCTTTAAAACTACAGAAAAATAGACATACATATTTTTAATTATAAAACCTGTATTGAGCCATACTAGTTTTGTTGAGGGGGCTCTTCAGAAGATTGAGGCCAAAAATTAATTTTGGAAAAGTTCAATATTATCTAATGTATTATAGGCAAATGGTGATGCCAATGAAAAATATTTTACTCAGTAATGTTATTTTAGTTTAGTTTCGTTTATTTCATCAATCAAAGTATAATATACATACTCTTACCCCCATATTAATAAACGAAGCTAGCGGCGAGTTATCTTTAACTCGCGGATTAGGAGTAAGATTTCTGCCACTTATAAGAGCTAGCTAAACCACCAAGGAAGGTAGTTTAGCGGAGGATTAACTAGGAAAAATAAATATACCTTCCTTGGTGGTTTAGCTAGCTCGTAAGTGGCAGAAATCTTACTCCTAATCCACGAGTTAAAGATAGCTTCGTTTATTAATATGGGCATTACAGACTAAAATATTAACATTTTTGTAGGTTGGTATAATACATACATACATTAAAGAATATAAATAATTGTTAACAAAATTAAGATAAGAGATGAGTTCTTGAATTTACAACGTTTATATACTTTTAAGAACTATGGATCTAAAATTTTGTCTGGTACAAACCATATAAAAATCAACTCCAGAGCATAATAAGTTACTTTCTCTAATGCAACGGGAAACGGGCTGATTGCGGCCGTAGTTACTGCGATGAAAATGCTCATAAATTACAAACCGTTCTCGTGTTACTTGAAGGTACATTACCCTCATTGATTAAAGCGGCTAACGGATGACATTTAATGTGATCAGTAATGATATCTCGGATAAAAATAACTGACAAATATTTACGGCGCGTTTTCAACGAAACTATTATTCAATGTTTTAATGCAAAAATTGTAAAAAACAAAAATCAATTATGGACAGAGTGAGCAAAAAACTGTTTTTTTTTTCAAATTTCAAAAAATAGCCGTTACTCGAGAACCGCTATAATTCGGTATGGAAAAGCTACCAAATTCTGATAGGCCATGACCTGGCATTTCACCAGTTTTGGTTTGGACCATCGTTAATGGGACACCCTGTATAAGAGGCTGAAAATAACTTTATTTTTAATTCTGAATAAAAAAATATGTCTATATAATGTATATAGATCTATAGATCTTTTGTGAATCTATGTGCATCGCGTATACTCGTATATACATACTAGCGGAAACACCCGGCGTTTCCCGGGTCTCTTTTGTTAAAGGATAGTTTGTTAACAAATCTTGAAAAAAAAATTTCCAGTGGAAAATAGTTTTCCTTGAAAATATTTCTGCTATCGTGAATATCTCTGAAATAAATTCGACGAATTGACCCCCAATTCTTCAGGAAAACTTATTCCGGACATCAATAAATTTTCAACATCATTCATGTTCTCAATTTTCAGAGGATAGAAATATTGTGCAATTGTTAATTATTATTAATATAAAAGCTTAACTATATATTCACGTACTTCTAAATATCTATGCTAAAGACACCTACTTGTAAGAAAATATTTGAATATTGTGTATGGTTTGCTATCTCGCCCCCCAACTATCAACTGTCAAAGCAAAAGGTGTGATTTTTCGGATTTTTGACATTTCGCCACCATCACTGTCAAGTGCAATTTTTTGATTTCCACTGGACTTAGAGTGCAAAATCCACCTCCTAAATCGATTGGCGCTCTCAGATCGTGTCATTTCGACACCTCTCAAATTGAAAAGTGAAATTTCTTATTTTCTGTTGGTGCGTAAGTGCTGGCCGAGACATAACATAGGTAATAACACCCTCCTTAATCGATTGGTGCCCTAAGATTTTGACATTTCGACACACGACGCACAGAAGAGAGGAGCTGTAATACGGCAGTTTTTGCTGTTATAGCATTGCTGTTACCATATTTGTTATCATTGTGAATGATTTACTCTATGGAGCGAACGTTTCTCAATGATTTGGGAGATTGTGAAAGTATTCGCCGTGTTGATTTCAACATAACTAAATTTTCACCGACCATGTAAATCAAACATAATTGGTTAAAGTTTTACCTTCCACCACAATCCAATCAACAACCAGTGCATTTTTACTTACTTGAGAATTATATCATGCCATTCATTAGCCTTTCATCACTACTTATTATATTTTCCAACATTCTAACATTCACTTACACATTCAACAAAAACCAGGCAAAAAACTCATACGCACTTGAAACGTCAAATCTCATAGCTAAGCTTTGTACAACGCTCATGTCTTGTTCAAAAAGTTATATTTTTCGCCACGTCGCTGCATGGACATAGATTTTTTGGACTCCATTGAATTTTGTCTGGACATGTTCATCGTCCTGCCATCTGTTTAATCGTATCGTCTTTAAAATTGTATGGTTTTCTATTAACATTTTGTATGTATAATAGTCAGACAATGACCTTTCCAATGACATCCAAATTTTGAAATTCGGATAAGTACTTTCTATTTTATAGCCAATTTTATGCAGATAAACTGACAATTTTAAAATTTGTTCTGGATTTTATCTGTACAAAATATTTCTAATGTAAAATTTTAATATTTAAAATTATTTTGTGAAGCTTGTCAGCAACGCACAGTTATGTTTTGTATATCAAAATTTTTATTAGATATTCAAAATTTATAATTTTTAAATTCGAAAATATTTGATGGGCGTGGTGAGTATATAAAAATAAAATTCGTTGTAAAATTTGCATTTTTTTGGTAAATAAATCAATAAAACTAATTTTAGAGTGGATTTTGTGGAAATAATAACTTAACTTTTAGAAGGGGATTAGAGCAATTGGTGTGTTAGTTTTGTTTTTCAAAATTTATCAATTTTGTATTAACTTATGCATTTAAAGTACCAAAAATTGAATTGATTTTTCACTAAATCACATTTTTAGTATGAATTTTTTTAAGATTTTGCAAAAATTTTAACACAGAAATTTATACTTTAAACTTTTACCTCAAATTTATGTATCATTTGTTATGAACTATTAAGTATTACTCAAGTTTGAAACCTCTTAATTTGGCTAAAGGAGCTTTTTTGTGATTTATTTTATTAAATTACCCCTTCTTTTTTTCCTTATAGATTTAGAAATACAAAATTATTCACATATTTATAGAAGAAGGTTACACCTATAAACGTGCATCATTAGTTTTTTGAAATTAAAAAAAATTTCATCAAGTTTTGAATTTAATATATATATGTAATATAAATTTGACGGGTCATTTAAACACCCTTTTAGTATGAAATTTTTCACCCCCCTCAATAATTTGTATACACAAATTTAGCCACAACTCATAGCTAAATTCTGAGATCATAACTTTAAATATCGTCTGAGTAGAAATGAAGTTATGATTTTGTTATATTAAAAGAACTCCAATTAGAAATTCAATTGAGATAACGGTGCTCTCCACTGGTAGACGATTGTTGACAATGAACAAAGCGGAGTATTTCTATGGATTTTTTTCGATTTCTTATGAATTTTAAAAAATCAATTGTGACGCTAATAAAGAAGGAAGATTAAAAAGTGCGGTATCAAATTAATGGCTATTCTATTGAGATTAAATATAAGAAAAAAACTAAATCAATCCATGCACACACCCACATGTTATTAAGTAATATATGTTTGAACAATATTATATTGTCAATTTCTCAGCTCAACGGTACAATAGGTACACTGAGGGAAAAAATGCTTTCTAAAGTTAAATACGAGCGTATTTGATCTAAAGTTTTTAAAATGAAGTGGAGCATTTTCATTTTTACGTTGAAACAATCTTAATTTGAATATGCGACGTAATTAAAAGAGATTTCGAGAGCGCGTTGTTGTTTTTCGAAGTAGCGCCCTTACATTTGTGAACAAATTAAACGCGCACTCAAAATTCACTTTCATATAATCGAAAAACAATATTTAATTACTTTTCTATATTTATTACTATGAAATACTCATAGCATCAAACGATTCACTTAAGTCGTCACAAATAAATGATTCACCACAAAAATGAAATGCGTCGATCATGAATATAAATTTGTCTTTGTCTTATATAAACGTAAACAAAGAAGCGTGGCGTGGGTAGCCATTTTGAATCAATACCTAACCAAGCGAAGTTCAATCCACGTTGATTCGAAGTAGATAAATGTTGTTTTAAAAGATGGATGAATTTGATTTACCTATGATTCCACTTTAAATCAACATGTAAACGTAGTAAAATCTAGTTCGTTTTTAAGTATGGAATCACTTTGAAATAAAGTCGCTCCACTTTGATTTAAGAATTTTCGGCGTTGGCGCCAAATCGTTCCGAAAAATATTAGAATCAAAGTTTTTTGCTTTGATTTAACGTTGTTTTTTTCTCTGTGTATATAATTTTTTGTATGCAAGTTCCTAGGACATATAGCTATAATTCATTAGTACATTGCAAACTTCTACGGCTGTTTGTTAACAAATTTCATATAGGCAACATTTTTTATTATTGTTAAAGATTTCTAAAAAAATTTAAATTTATTTTTTTTATCGGATAGCTGGGGGATAAAAAAAGTTAGTATTTTGATTGTTTTGTTGTTAGTTTGCACACCCATACAGCCAAACTGACAAGAAAACAAAAAAAAGACTTTTATATATTTATTAAAGATATACATACGTGCACACTCTACTTATACATCTTGTTCGTGATACATTAAAAGTACATTTCTATTTTATGAAACTAACAACGAAGTAGCATAAACAGTGACTTGTTTGCTTTTATTTTTTAATGTGGAAAAACCTATCCTATAGTGAATTTTCCTGAGTTTTGTATTTATTAACGTATGCGTTTAGCTTAATTTGTCCTTCTTATAGGGTAGGCTATTGGACAACCTGTCTATTCAAATTAATTTACAACAGAAATATACCTACATAAATATGTATATAGTTTACATATGTATGTACAATTGTGCATAGTTATGCATGCATATGTATATGTGTTTGTATGTTTTGTTTATATGCATTTGCCCTCGATGACGGCTAAAAAGTGAAGCACCAAATGTGATAAAAACAAACGAATATGCACCGAAATTTAAGGAAAAGGGACAGGCTTAGTAAAATAAATTAAAAAAAAAACTTAACGTTTTTTCACTTATATAGGTAAATATTTTATTTCAAAATGAAAGAAAAGTTGGGTGCAGCAGATTTTCGATATGGAGAGGTATAGAGGCGGTTCCATTACAATAAAAATAAAACACTGCGGAAGAAGTACCTACTATACTATACATATTAAAGTGTTTCAAAAAAAATAAAGTACCTTCGAAACAGGCTCAAAAGTTTTTTTTTGTCAAAAAAACACAACTGTAAAGATTTGAGCTCATAATAATAACGTTTAGACCTGCCTCATCGCACTTTTCGTTTCTCCATACGATTTGTATGGGAAAAACCACAAGTTCTTACATATAATTTTTTATCTTTAGAAAACCATGTTTCCAAATAATGAGCATAACTTTTCCTTATAGGAAATTTAACGTCCTACAAAAAAGGTGTCAACATATTTTATCGTTAAATCAACCTCTCAAAAAAAATCTAATACAATACAAAGGTAAAATAAAATTACCTACGTATTATCTTCACTTTTATCACTCTTATCAAAAAATTACCCAATACCTTTTTTGTAGAGGACAAAATTTCCTTTTCCGCAGTGCCCTTTACTCTAGTTATAACAGTATATTATACGAAATATTCGTATAATATATTTTCTACGAAAATCATTTAAAATCGCATAATTGTTTTAAAAAAAAAATATATAAAAAAGTTACACAGCAGCAGTTGATTTGATAATTGACATGTTATTAATATACAGGGTGATTGGTATCAGGTGCACCAAAAAGCTGTAACGAGTAGGTTGGATTAAGACAAGAAAAAAATCGTATGGGAGGAAAGGGTCTATTTCCCTTCATTAGTCGGGAGGGGCAATTTTCTAAAAAATTGCCTTAAACACACAAAAATTAAGCTTAATTACATTCAGCTTACTGTTTATTTCGTAAAAATATTTTCAAAAAAGTCTGTGACCGCACATTTTACAATTCAGAGATTTGATACATTTATCTTACAACTGAAACATTTTCTTTTATAACAAACAAAATAAATAAGTGCATAATTTAAAGAAATTAATCGAAGGAAAATACGAAAAAAAATCCTTCATTCAAGAAAAAAAAAAAAATAATAATTTATTCAATTTACATTGTATAGAGAAAACAAAAAAGAAAATTAAATAAGCAATTTATAGTTTTGTAGATTTTATATAGTGATCAATAAATAAAAAAAAAAAAAAAAAAATTAATAAATTAACAAATAAATATCAAAATAAAACATCTTAACTAGATGATTTATTAAATGAACAAAAGAGTAAATAAATAAATGTACAACCAGGAAATGAACAAACAACTAAATGGATAAAGATTAAATGAATAAATAAAATAACAAATGAGTTTATAAAAAATAAATTAATCAATGTACAAACAATAAATAAATAAATAATTTAATAAATAAATAAATAAATAAATAAATAAGAAAATAATAAATAAATAAATAGGTAAATAAATAAATAAAAAAAAATAAATAAATAAATGAATAGATAAATAAATAAATAATAATTGTATAAATAAATAAATAAATAAAAAAAAAAAATTAATAAATTAACAAATAAATATCAAAATAAAACATCTTAACTAGATGATTTATTAAATGAACAAAAGAGTAAATAAATAAATGTACAACCAGGAAATGAACAAACAACTAAATGGATAAAGATTAAATGAATAAATAAAATAACAAATGAGTTTATAAAAAATAAATTAATCAATGTACAAACAATAAATAAATAAATAATTTAATAAATAAATAAATAAATAAATAAATAAGAAAATAATAAATAAATAAATAGGTAAATAAATAAATAAAAAAAAAAAAATAAATAAATGAATAGATAAATAAATAAATAATAATTGTATAAATAAATAAATAAATAAAAAAATAAATAAATAAATAAACAAATAAATAAATACATACATTAAATAATAAATGAAAAAATAAATTAAATGATTAATAAATATATTCTATAAATATGTACATCTTTAAATTAGAAATATAACACCAATGCAAACGTTATAAATATTTATAGGAAATTAATAACACAGATTAAGTATTGAGCTGGTTTATTAGAGAGTTCTCAGAACTATCGCAGCTATTATTAAAATTAGTTGAAAGTTTACGAATCCTTTCAAAAATCAACTCAACATCCGCTTTTCTGTGTAGATCTAAGGTTGAAGTATGCCAAGGAAGATTTAGCATCATTTTCAAAATTTTGTTTTGTGATACTTGCAACTTCTTAAGATGGCACATAGCTGCCTTACCCCATATTGGACATCCATATAAAAGTATTGCTTGAAAAATAACTTTGTGAATGATTGTCTTATTTTCATTCGTGAGCGAAGACTTTCGATTAATAAAAGGGTAAAGCATCTTAATTGCTATACTAACTTTCTGTAACGTTTTTTGAAAATGTTGGTTAAAAGTAAGTTTTGTGTAAAGATGGACTCCAAGATACTTAACGGATTGCTCCCATGCTATCGCGTTACCATTAATTTGAAGTTGACTGTTGGGAAGAAAGCAAGCTTTTCTTTTTCGTGTAAAAAAGATGGCTTGCATTTTCCCAACATTCAAGTTAATTTTCCATTTTCTATAGTATTTTTCAAGTATCACAATCGCATTTTTAAGATTCGTCTCAATATTGAGAGCGAATTCATGCGACGCAAATACTGCAGTGTCTTCAGCAAAAATAGCTGCTTCACAATGCGGTAGACTCGGATAATCAGAAGTGTAGAGATTGTATAAGGCTGGACCAAGTACTGAGCCTTGTGGCACGCCAGAATCAAAAAAGAAATTGTTAGACACACCATAATTACCATGAACTTGAAAACATCGATTGGACAAAAAACTCTGGACAATTTTACATAAGTATACAGGAAATCCAAATTTTATCATTTTATAAATTATTCCATTGTACCAGACAGAATCAAAGGCTTTTTCAATATCTATCAATATCATCCCCGTTGATAGTCCCCTTGAACGATGTTCTATAATATGGTTGCAAATTCGTTTTACCTGATGCGTTGTGCTATGGAAGCGTCGAAAACTAAATTGTATATCAGGGAGAAGGTTCTTATCTGAAACAATTTTTAAAATATGTTCCTTCAGGATTTTTTCGTAAACTTTACTTGTTGCTTAGTAAACTAATTGGCCTATAACTTTCAGCTTTGTCTGGGGCTTTGCCAGCTTTGAGCACAGGGACAACTGTTGCTTTTGCTTAGTTGCTGTTGCTTAGTAAACTAATTGACCTATAACTTTCAGCTTTGTCTGGGGCTTTGCCAGCTTTGAGCACAGGGACAACTGTTGCTTTTTTCCAGCATTGAGGAAAGTATTGGCATTTTAGGGATGCGTTGATCAGAAAAGTAAGATAACTAATTCCAACCGGAGGTACATTTTTTAAATATGCATTTCTTATTTTGTCAAGACCACCTATTTTTCGGGTTTTTAGGCTGTTGATAACATTTTTTATATTTTCTTCTACTACAAATTCATTAAGGGGAGTTAATTCGTTTGAAGTGTCAAAATGTTCGATTGTGTCACTTAATAGTTTATTGGTTTCAAACTCACCTAAATGTTGAGAAACCAGGTGATTTTTTGAAAAGTTTGCACCAAGGAAATTAGCTTTTTCTAAAAAATTGTAAAAATTGTATTTAAAAAATCCTTCCGAAATGGTATTTTTCGGTTTTTGTTTCTAACTATCTTTACAATATTCCAGAAGGGTTTGCCATTTTTATCAAGTGCGCTTAATTTTGTGTTCCACTCTTTATTATGATTCATATATATTTGATCAGATATGAGCTTATTGAAATGGGAAACCATTAATCGAGAGAAAGGTTGACGGTATTTTTGCCAAATTTTGCGGTGAACGTTTCTAATTTTTATAAGTTCTAGGATATGGTTTGGAAGCTTCTTACAAGTTTCTTTTACCACTCGCTCAGGAACGCTTTCATTTACTGAAGATGTAATAGCTTGCGTAAATTTTTCTATAATGGAGTCGACATCATCTTTACATGAGACTCTATCAAGATCTGTTGAACTATTTTGAAGATAATTTTTAATATTTGATTTAAACGATTTCCAATTGGAATTTTTTATATATTGAACTTTCCTTTCGCCCAACCAAGAGAGGTTACAAAAAACAGGATTGTGATCTGAACTGACGGCACTAAACGAAAAGAGTTCTGTTATTAAATAATGGACATTAGACACAAAAAGATCAAGAACAGAAGGAAAACCACGAGAACCTGCAGGAAAATAAGTTGGACAAGTGGATAAAAGATATTAATAGGTATTGTCAAAGGGAGGTCTGCCAATATATCCCCAATCTTTGTGTCGGCAGTTAAAATCGCCGCCTAATAGGAATTCACCATTCGTGGTGAATAACTTTTTAAAATCATGTTTGAGCCATTTTCTTTTTATATCTGACGAAGAACCACCGGGAAAATAAACTCTATAAATTTTGACTGCCTTTTGGTTTCTCAATTTAATCTGTATCCCTATATTTTCTACAATTTGTGTTGGTATTACAGGTAAAAGCGAATGTTGAATTGATTTTCTAATAAGAATTGCAACTCCTCCACCTCTTTCGTCTACTCTATCAATGCGATAGCATTTAAAGTCAAATGACGACAGTCTTATATTGAAGTTAAGCCAAGTTTCCGTTACTAAAGCAACATCAACTTTATAGCTATTTAAAAAATTTAAAAATTCAAGAAATTTATTACGTATGCCCTTAGCATTCTATGTTACTATTTTTATTTGTGTATCTGCCATTTTACTTATCATTAGAGTATAAAAACTTAGTGGCTAAATGTGCGATCACATTAAACTGTTCTAATTTTGTTTTACAAACAGATAAATTTGAAATCATTTCCATGCACAAGGAATTCAGTTCCTCCTTGGTGAAGAGTGATGAATTGTTGTTGGTAACATTGTTGTTGTTGGTTATATTTGATGAAGAAGCTCCACGTGAGTCATTTACCCATGCATTAATTGTTGTTGGTGTTTTTTGAAATTGTGAGCTTGAATTTGGAAAGCTTTTGCTCGGAGCATTGATCTGGTGCCTTTGCGGCTGCGGGAGCGAGGAAAAATCAATCACAGAAGCAAATCCAGCGCAGATAGCACAATATGCTTTTATGTGATAGTTTCTCTCGCCATGTCCAAACATTTGGCAATTAAAACATTGAGTCACCTTACCTTTGATCTTTCTCTGGAAATTCCAATTCACTTGGGTGTGTAAAATAGAACGATAATTTTTCTTAAGATAATTTAATTTTATTGATCCATTTTAAAGGAAACGATATAAAAATAGTCTGTAAATTGATCATATTTGTTTTCGATTTTTTTTATATCAACACACTTTAAACCACGAGATGTGAGTTCAGTTTTAAGATCATTAGTTTTGACGTCATCCAGACCATATTGACAAATATCCTCATTTAGTTGTTTTAAAACAATATTAAATGAATCTAAGGTTTCGAACACAATTTTAATTCCGATTGTTAGCTTTTTAATTGAGTAGTCGGATACACTAAGATTTTTCATGAGAGTATGCACATAAGCAGGTGATTTGTGGAGCACTTTTATAGGTGGCACATACGCCTTTTTTATAGATGGAGAATCAATTTCATCCATATCTGAATGATCAGTATCTGGATGGCATTGTAGGGGTGTGAATTTATTAAAGTAGGGGCTCTACTTTACTAGCATTGGTTTTTTTTTTTTTTGTTAGTATGATAACACACTCGCAGTTAGGCTGCATAGCTTTCGCTCCGTCATTTATATTATTTATGAATATTCAACAACCACTTGGGCTACCAACATTGTATCTGGCTGGAATTATTGCAATTTACTGGCTGCCACACCAATCATCAGATTCCTTTAGTGGTGCTTAGTCTTAATGATCAATTTTTAATTTATAAATTAGTGTCGTCAATTGAAATTAAACTTAGACCAGCTAAATCTGAGGCTTTGATTGATGCTAGCCGACGCTAGCATTTACAATGCCCTGTTCTACCTTTTTGTAAAGAAACAAATTCCTTTTTTATTGTCTTTTTAAAGAAAGTTCTTTAAATGAAAAGTTTTTGAAAAATAGGTTAAAACTTATTTTTCCAAAATTAAACGCATTAAAATAATGTTTTTGTTTCCAAAATTCAATGCTCTTACCAACTTTTAGTCCAACACTGATACTTTTAAAGATATTAAATAAGTGATCATTTCAGCAACCAATGATTATTACTTCGTTTTTTCCTGTTTTTACTCGGAGTTGGTTTCTTTTTTTTTAATGTCTTGAAAAGTATAAGTCTTAGAACCATCCAGTTTTCAGTGTTTGACTAAAATTTGATACAAGTATTGAGTTTTGGAAATTAAAATAGTACTTTATTACGTCAAATTTTGGAAAAAAAAATAGTTTGAAATTTTGTTTACTTAATTTTTTTTTCCTCGAAACTTTGAGTTTGAAAATAAAAAAACTTTTCATTTAAAGAACTTTATTGAAAAAAATACAATAACAGAAGGGATTTCTATAGCTTAACATAAAAGATAAAAGAGGACATTGTTAATGTTATCGTTGTTTTTCAATAATTTGTTTTCTGTTTTGAATAATTTTTTTTTAATTGGCTCTCCTGCCAAAACGGGAGAAAGTAGACGCCCCTTCCGATACTATTTTTTCTTCTTTTAACCCAACCTACACGCTCTAGCCTTTTGTCACACTTTAGGTGAATCACCCTGAATGTTAGGCTCGATTTCCAAAAACGGACGTTGCCGAAAATTAACAACCGAAATTTTGTTATTATTATTATTTTGTTTCATTTATTTTTTGTCTGCAAGGATTTTGCTGAAAGATTCATATGACCAGCGAATAACAGAATAGGTAAGTATTAAATTTCAATTAAAATTAAAAACACTTATAATTAACTTCACTTGAGTCGGCAACAGTTTGTCATTTGATTATAATGAAGAATTTAAAGAAGAATGATCATTTTTATGCAAGGAATATCTAAAATGCGTCCAAAATTAAAGGAATCTGACTATTATTTTTTTTTTTTTTTTCACTTCAATTTATTGTTAAAATACAAAACATGGTACATGTGTAAGAAAATGTTGTTTTTAGCATCAATGTAGGTATCCTTAATTTAAGTCTGTTGATTGTGAACAACTTAACATTAGATTTATTTTAAGAATGAGAAATGGAATTGAAGAGCCGTAAGACGTACCTACATTATGTAGTTTTTAATGAATTAAATAAGAATTGAAACGATTTAATAATAATTTTAACTATATGCCTGTAAGACCTCAGGTCTTTTAAATGCAATGCACCACACTAATAAGAAAGAATAGAGGGAAAGGAAAGATTTTTGTCGGCACAATGGATTGAGAATTAGATGTTAATTATCTCACGAAATTCCACAGACGGCATCCAGTTGAAACCGGGGAATATAGAAAAGAATGCTACCTAGATTGAGGCTCGAACTCTCAGATCCAGGTTAGCAGTCAAAAACTATATCCACTTTGCCATTGCCAAATGGGACAGGAATCGAATGGGACATTTCGTCTACCCAGGTTTCCCCATTACCAATACAAAAAATCTTTATTCTGCAGAGAAAACTCCAAACTGGCATCCCTGGATTTAATTTGTTACCAAGTCTTCACCGGAATTTTCACAAGATAAGGGTTGAGTAGATATGGTCGACTTTATAAAGAATTATATATACACTGAGTTTTTACCTCAGTGTATATTTAATTCTTGTCTTCAATCTAAAATTATATACGAACGTATTTCCTTTGAAGTTGTGTAATAATCCGGGTGCAATTAAGCGGTAGCGAGTGTTAAAGTTGCATACAAATGTTGCAAAATTGCGTTATTTTATCAAGATCGAGACCGAGACTTTTCCTTTCTCGTGGTCAGCCCTAATCTGGGTGGCCAATTCACGTCGCCTCGGCGCGAGATAACCTTGCCATGAAACCGCTCGTGCAGAATATCGATTGTGTCTTGAGCTGTGTGGCACGAGCGCCATCCTGTTGAAACCATATGTCTTCGGTGTCCATATCATCCAATTCAGGCCACAAGAAGTTGGTGATCATCGACCTATAGCGATCGCCGTTGAAGGTGATGACCTGGCCAGTATCCTTTTCGAAGAAGTATGGACCGATGTCGCCTCCAGCCCGAAACCCACACCAAACAGTAACTTTATTTGGATGCATTGGCACCTCGTGAATTTCGCGTGGATTGGTGTCGTCCCAAATCCGGCAATTTAGCTTATTCACGTACCCATTCATAAAAAATGGGCCTCATCGCTAAGGATGATTTTTCGATCAAAATTGCGATCAACAGAACACCCATTTTGATAATTAAGTTTTATCATTTGCACGTGTTGCTCGACGCTGTAACTTACCATGATGATTTGTCTTTAGTAACTGATTAACTGATTTTGTTTTTTGATATACCTATATATTTCGATCAAATTATTATGAAATGAAAAATATTAACTTCTAAGTTTCATTAATCAAAAACTAATAGTTAATTGTTCGACATTCTATATTAAAAACTTACTTTCTTAGAAACAAAGCATGGAAGTTATAGTTAAAGACCCTCTCGTCTTTCGACCGCAACTCTTGCATTGCATTATTTGAAGAATTTAAAGCCCTTTCGAAGACTCTCTATACAGATCATGTTAACAAAATGGGTAGATCTTTAAAGGATGATCCTAAGAGATTTTGGAAATTTGTAAATTCAAAGAAAAATTCAGACGGTTACCCGTCAAATTTCACATACAAAAACGTTCTTTGCAAAATATGATATTTGCAACGCTTTTGCGAAAAACTTTCAAAATTCATTTGTTGACAAATCTGTTCATGTTGATGAAACTTATTTTTAAAGTTTACATATCTATGCTCAAACAAGGTTCAGTAATATACCCGTGCAACAATGTTCTATTTTAGAGTTTCTCTCATCGTTAAATGATGATTACTCATCTGGGCCAGATGGAATTCCTCCATGACTATTGTAAAAATATACTAGTTGATCCCATTAAATTTGTGTTTGAGTTTTCTGTTAAATCAGGAAAATTTCCTTGCTTTTGACAAAATGCATTTCTTACTCCAGTTTTTAAAAAGGGTGACAAAACTGATATCAAGAATTATAGACCCATATCGAAACTTTCATGGATTCCAAAGCTCTTTGAGCAAGTTGACTGTGAAAGCTTAGCATTTTATACTAAGAATATAATATGTGAACAACAGCATGGCTTTGTGAGAAGGACATCAGTGGTAACAAATCTCCTTACTTTCTTGCACAAATGTTCTAATGCATTGGAAAATGGAAGTGAAGTGGATTACATATACACTGATTTTTCTAAAGCATTCGATCAACTAAGTCATTTCATTATTATATTTAAACTCCAAGCTTTTGGTTTTCCGAATGTTGTCATAGAATGGATAAAGTCATACCTTGATAATAGATCTTTACCAAGTGAAATTTAAAAACTGGCTTTCAGATTCATTCAATGCTCACTCTTCTATTCATTCTGGCTATAAATGATGTTAAATCATACACTACAGTGATATTGTTATATATGCTAATGATATGAAGATTTTTTAAACAGTAAAATTCTCTTGCAGGCAGATATTGACAATTTTAATGTTTGGTGTGACAAAAACAGTCTTTCTCTTAACGCAGTTAAATGCCAAACTTACTTTTTCTAGGAAACGAGAATCAAATGCTTTTGATTATTCTATTTCTCAGTACTCACTTTTTCGTGTTGTTAGCTTCCAAGACCTTGGTGTTCACTTAAGTTTTAATCTAGAATTCACAGAGCATATTAATTATATTGTAAAAAAAGCGAGTTCCATGCTTGTTTTTATAAAACGGTGGGCTAAGGAATTTAACGCTCCGTATGTCACCCTGTCCGTATAAAATTGCTATCCTCCTTTTTACGTTATTCATAAACACCGTATTGAAGCAATACAGCAAATCGAATGAAGATTTGCTTTAAAAGGGTAACCCTGGACTGATCCATATAATCTGTCACCATATAAACATAGTATCCAGCTTCTGCAGGACCAAGCTTTATATCAGAGGCGGGTTAATAATGATTTAATATTTATTCGTCAATTATTACTGGTCAAACTGATGCTCCTGATTTGCTAGCCGCGAGGGTTCTCACCACACCTGCGAGAACTTTTTCATGTAGATTTTCATAGAACTAACTATGGCATGCTGGCATGCATTAACATCTTAACCGAATAAGTAAACTCTATAATTTAAATATTTCCTCAATTGATTTTAACATGTGTAAAATTAGACTTTACAAATTGTTTCAAACCAGTGCTCCACTGTCTTGATCGGTATACATTTTTTATATGTTTTACTCTAAATGTTATTATGAACTAAATATAACGTAAGCCTAAACATTATTTTCTTAATTGGATTTTATAATCCTGTTTGTTTTTCTTAATAGTTTAAAAATTTTGATTTAAATTTTAAATTTTTCAACTGCTTGCATTAAGCAGGCCTAATCTCTTTTAACTTCCATTGATACTCGTTTCGCTTTAAGACAAGTTGCTGTGTTATTATTAAACATAACTAAGTAACAATTTATTTTTTTTATTATCTAAACATCAAATAATTTAAATAAGTGCCGATATGACTTGCAATCTTAATTGCCGTCGTACCCGGTGAAAATGGACCCCAGCGCGTGCGGAATCTGGGGGAAAAAAGCGTGGGCTTTAAATAAAAAAAAAAAAAATCAAATTAAGAGTATTCTAAGTAAAGCTACAACAGTATAGTTATTATTCCTTAAAGGAAAAAAGCCAAGTGGCCACAACTACGCCGTTATGACACAAACACATAATATAAATACATAGTTAAATTTTGTCATCTTATATTGTACTCAATGGTCAATATTGTCAAAATTTAATCCTGGGATCAAATTGAATGCGATTTCAATCCAATTCGTATACAGCCGTGTTATTAAAATATCATATCTCTGTCGATTGAGATACACAATCGATTGAGATACACACCAAAAATAAAATTTATCGATACTTTTGTTGCATCGAAAGTTGAACAACACTCGCAATAAGGGCCTTTATTTAAATTCGGATAAACGCAGTTTTATAGTGAATCATAAAGCTTTAGGCAATAGGCACTAACGCCCAAGTATAAAACGACCAAATCGAATTGGAAATATCGCCCAAATATTTGTTACCGCCCAAAAAACAAAGGATTTTTACCACTATTTTCGGCGATATTTCCAAACATAATTCCAACGGATTTATGAAAGAATCGCCCAATGGTTTTTAACCAATTCTTGGTTCCCTGTCCGCTGTCTCAAGCGACTTCGTCACTTCGCTGAGGTTAAAATGTTTTGTTTTTGGTTTACACAGTGCTAGCGTTAGGAAAAAAGGTCAGGATTTAAAAGGAGATACCGTTGCACATTGGTTTTGAAACTCTGAATATCAAAACGGCAGAGAGAAATATAGCCGGGTAAGATATTCTACATTCGGGTAGTGCGGCTGAACAAATAATCTCTTTACTTGACAATACGTCCGAAATTCGAGTAGAAACTTATGTGTATACGGTTGAATTGTTTGTAGGGGAGGGATGCAACTAGCTATTGATACGGATAATCACCGTTTTCTCGCAAACAACTAACGATTTTGATTAAACTTCGTACATTTAAAAACTAACCTGGTATGTTTTCCCCAATTCGAATAATTACCTTTTTTGTAAAATTTTCGAATATCTCGTCAATACTTAATTTGATTTTCTCATAATTTTGAACACCGGCATTTCTAAGCTAGTCAAAAAATGTTGAATTTAAATTTTAATAAATTATTTTTTTTATGAACAAATAAAACTAAAGAAAACAACAGTATATTTGTTTACTTTTGTCAACATTCTAGTTTTTGAGGATATATTAAATTTATTTTGTATTGTTTTTTTTTTTTTATATTGTTTCGTTAACGATATGAAAATATTGTCGAACTATTGAAATGCACAGTCAAAGTGTAGCTACATTCAAGTGCATTTTATTTTTACATTTTCTGTCTCTTCTATTTTTATCACAAAAATCGTACTATAAAATGATTATTTTATGACAAATATTAGTTTGATTTTTGTTGCAAATGTCTGTTTTAGGGCTTGCATCTGACATACTTGCACCTTATTATAGCAATTTTAAAAACATCTGTACCTGAAATCTGAAAAAAGGGATTACATAATTGTATGCCCATATTGACGTCTACAAGCGAGTAAAAGTGTAGCGTTTTTTCGTTTACTTTGTGGACGAAAAACTATAACGGGCCATTATTAATTTTTTTTGAGTTACACTGTTCTCTTCGTCGAAGTAATGAGATCTACCTAAGAAAAATCACTATAGTGGCGTTACGAGCTTTACATAAATTGAATTTAAACTAATTTAAAGTTCTGAGGAAGCTTCGACCGAGTGACTATAGGTCTTTTAATGAGGCCGGTGATATGCATCTAATTCGATGATGCATCGGCCATAGCCTTATCTCTGAGAAAGTTGTTTGTTTTATAGCAGCCCGATTTGCTGTAGGTATGTAGAGTTAAAGCCATTTTCTATAATGCACATATCAGGCCAGTTTCTTGTAATTTCCTTTGCTCAACGTTTCACCATTTCATCACATGCAAAGGAGATGCAAAATGTTTAAGAAGTAATTTACTGGAGTTATTTTTTTCAACAAGTCACATTAAAGTGAGCGAACATAAACAGTATACGAGTAGATTGCTTTCTAATTCGGGGCCCCATTCCAAGCGAGACTTACTCATTGGTTACCTTCTTCAGATTGATAAGGCTATGTTAGATGGTTTTGGTGGTTCACGGTGTTTTTTTTTTTTTTTTCTGATAATTCATGTTGGCTGAAATTACAACTCTTAGTCGACTTACAAAGATTTGAGCTTATAAGCAGCGAAACTAGGATTGCCACTAACTAAAAAAATAATTAACCAGAAACCACATCTAGGATACAAAACATGAATACCCCCTATTTAAGCAAAAATATGAACAAAATATATGTTTTCAATTTGGCATGTGTTGGTGTTCAGCGTGTATTGCATACACTACCATGAGAATGCCGAAGTAAAGTAGGTACCTCATTCCAGGATCGTAGTCAAAATGGAAATATGTAGGTACTATCCTTCTCGTTTTCGCACGACATATGAAAAAAGGCGCAGTTCCCAGAATTATTTAATTCTTGGACTGTTGACGCGGATGCATTGTATTTTAATGTGGTGGTGGTGTTTTTGATGTTTCCATCTCGTTCTGGAGTACTATAAACCTTATACATATGACGTAAGCCTGAAATAGCTTATTTGCTGACTCTTTCAGGAGTTTCATTAATCTACATTTTGTATATTTTATAGATGCACGCAGGCAGGGGATGTCAGGAAATTAAGTGGAAAATGCAAGCCGATAAATGCAATGAGACTCAGGGATGGAAATAAACGTAAACAAATACGAATGATTAAAATGGCTGGAAGCAGTAGATATAAAATGTTATGTTAGTGTATTTCGCGCTTTCACGTATAATATATATACATTTTTAATTGTGATAGGCGACGTACTATAAAGCATTCATAGCACGCCCTGATTTCTTTTTTAATAATACGCAAAATATGTTTAATTTTTCCAATCAAAATAGAATATAGATAACACCATATTGTAAAATGTCCGTTATTGTGAAAATTGTCTAAATATTTATTGAATAATAAAAAATATATTTATTTTCAATTCTTTATTAATGTTTTGTCTTAACCAAACATAGTTAGATAAAATTTACAAATGAAAAGATATATGTATTTTTAATTTTTAATAGTTTTGAAAACGAAGGAACTGGAATGGTCCTTTTACAATGATCAGATGTTTCTTGTGAATCCGGCAGCAGGAAAATGACTGCCTAATAGCTGGTACAGGGACAGATCACACACAGTTATCACATACCCGATATCTGTTGAAGAGAAAACAAGAAAAACACGTAATCGTCAAAATAGGAAAGTTAGAACACAATTTAAATTAAAAAGCAACAACATACATATACTCAAGAAAAAACGCTCGAAAGTATTGTTTAGAAAAATTTTTCCAAAACACTTTTCCCCGCTGTCCAGAGAATGTTAAACAAATACAAAAAACATTTACGCAAACGCTTACTTTAGAAAAAATGATTTATTTATTTATTCAAATAAAAAAACAAAGTTAATTTATAAATTATTTAGTAAAAGGCATCAGGGTGGCCAGACCATACGATGCCGTCTCTTAATCAAAATTGTACAATAATAAATTATAATCATTATTAAATTAATTTAAAATAAATTTGAATTGAATTGATATAAAAAACAATTTAGAAAAGAAAAGTATTTTATAACGCAAAAAAGTAAATATTATATTTCATCGAATTTTTGGTGAACGGATATGGCATCTTTTATGTATTGGAAAGACCTTAAGTCGGCTGGATTTAAAATGTCTGCTAGCTTCTGGGTTATGTTGTCTGATGAAACATGAACTTGTCGAGGAATTAGACATTTTACCAATATATGCCAAACAGATAGCTCCGTTCGACAGTCAGGATGCTTGTATGAGGCTGTCAAGTTTCCAATTTTGTTCTACAATTACTTTGGGTATAATAAAATATTCATGGCGATGCAGTGCAGTGGTTTATTTTCTGCCTACTCATTTATCGTTAAAAAAACAACGAGATGACTGCACTGTAAATCACTGCGAACCGAGTTTTGCGGATTTTATTATCGACATGACTGACTATTCAATGCATATAATCTTATTCAATACACATATACCTACTGCCTCATCAAAAATTTGAGTTTATGTGGAATTTTTTGTAAGTAATATATGTATAGGACTATTCGTACTCGTTCAGAGAACCGTGACCTTTGCCTCAATCATCATCAGGCGTGTTTTATTGGGAAAGCCATCCATAGTATAGTGCGATTTTACATGCATTACAAATACAACATCTACTGTGAATAGATTTTTGACATTTATTCTCGAATTGGATATTGTTTGCTTTATTTAAGATGCCGGTACGATTGATAGTTGAATTGAGTCTTAGTGGAAGTGTTCATGAAGTAGTTAAAATTGTGAATTTCCCTTGGACACAAACCGATCTTTTTTTTAGTTGGCCATTTTGTATTTAAAAGATTTCAGAGAACTCCCTTCTTTCATAAACATAAAAGCTGTTCCTCTCAAAAGTTTATCACTTTTGCTGAGTGAGCATCGATTTTTTTGCACTTGTTGCTCGATTTATTTTCTGTCGCACACCTAAAATTCCAACACTGTCTGCATTTTTTTTGTAACCGCGCTACCACAAATGTCCCTTGCCCATGTAACAATTGAACAATTTCAAAAAAAAAATCCTTTCCTGCCAATGACGACTAGATGTCGTCATTGGCAGGGTCGAAAACGACGGAATTTAATTTTGACTATAGCCTATGAAGAAACCTATCCTCTACTGTTTACTTTTCCTTTGTGTCCTAGCTTTGTGTCTTTCAATTGTGCCTTTTTTTCGGCTGAAAGATGTACAATACTATACCAAATGTGACATAAGAAACTAGGCTGTGGTCGATGTGCGTTTTTTTTTTTTTTTTTTGTTCTTTGAATTTCTTACTTTACTTTGTAAAGATTCCCAATAAAACACGCCTATTGTTAAGAAATGTAAAAGTTATAAGAAACACATTTACAAGAATAACATTGATAAAAATAAAGTGTTTGAAATCGCTCAATTCTGTGAACTATAAATCTGTTAATAGCCCAGTCAAATTAGACATTGACCCGGACAAAAATTTTTAAAGGTTTATTTTTTAGTGGAAATGTTCAGAACAGTGTCCTTAATCAACTGTAAAAGTCCCAAGCAATCCGGCTTGGCGTACGACCACAATCTTGAAAAAATGCAGCCATCTTGCACTCTTTGTTTGTGGCAATATCTATGGAACTTGTTGTCCTAGAAAGACCATTCAAGAGACAAATTGACGGGCTTAAATGGCCAAAATCTAGAAAGTAAATACAAATTAGTTAAAGTTATTACATGGCTACTGTTTTAAATTAAATGAATTTAGCAGATTAAATTGCAGTGCAAATTTGAAAAAATTACCCATGTCCCATAAATATTTATTATAAAGCTGAAATTTTGTGAACATGTTCAGAACAGTACCAACAATCATTTTGTGTAAGCTACCAAAATATCCCTGTTAGGGTTAGACCACCATTTAAAAAAAAAGTACCATAATCTGTATTTTTCGGTTTTTGGCTTTATCTCGGTATCTAATTATCCTAGAAAGACCATTCAAACGTAAAATGGCTAGGCTTCGACTTCAAAATCAGCTAAGCACACACAAAATTAGGAACAGGTGTTTTATGGCTAAACTATTTTGAATGAAACTAGGTACTTCAACCGAGTGAAATGCACTACAATTAGATAAAAAAGATCAGGACGCTGAAACTTATTTCATAAATGAATCATCTTTCACGCTTTTTAATGCGATCAAAACGAAATTATAAACTTCATTCAAGTGAGCTACGGCCGGCGGGTGCTCTTTAATTACGAGGGAAAAATTAAACGAAAAGTTGTAGTGTTACTTCCTAGTACGATCATTTAAGTGGGCCTATAGTGGGCGTAATTTATTGAGAACAAAATAATAGGTTATATTTATGTGCTATAAATAAATCCTTGATTTGGATCATAATAAAAGACTGCAGAAGTCCAGATTTCGATTTGGTCGTGGCAGGAAAGTTTTGTTTATAGATATGGATAATGCCGGTTGTATTTTGTGTCAAGGAGCAAACAGTGGTTGAGTTGTGAAAGTTGAAAGAGGCATTGATAATGTTCGTCAGTTTAGTGAAACTCGAAATGACGGAATCGCCACACTTATTGGAAATTCGAAAAGTGCTTTAATTCATGTAAACTGTCGAAAAGAGTACACGCGCCGACTTAAACCTCTATTTAATGCTG
The DNA here is from genome assembly GCA_949320155.1 of Melangyna quadrimaculata. NCBI lineage: Eukaryota > Metazoa > Arthropoda > Insecta > Diptera > Syrphidae > Melangyna > Melangyna quadrimaculata. The sequence goes on from OX439486.1 coordinate 207,692, forward strand.
CGCATGAAGAGCCTGCCAATAGAAGGTCACGTTTGTCGTTCGAAAGTTTTGACTTCAAACGTCAATGTATTTTTTGTGAGCTTGAGGTAAGTTATAAGGAACATCTAGACAGGCAAGCATCGTATAGTGTGGTGGTTTCTTCTGACTTCATCGATTCTATTCGTTCTTTGGCCTCAAGTTGTTTTGATGATTGGACAGATAAGGTGATGCCTAGGTTGCACGCTGAAATTGACCTCATAGCAGTGGAAGCTCGTTACCATCGCAAGTGCCGTACATATTTTAACGTTCCAGGTCAACTTCCTCATGCGTTTCGATTTTCTTCCGGCAATAGTGCGGGCCGCCCCGCAGATAACAGTAAAATATCCAGCGGATATTCTTAAAATAATATCACGCAACTGCAAATGCGGATGCGAGCGTAATTGTGCTTGCCGACAAAGTGGCCTTAGCTGCACGGCAATGTGTGGTTATTGCGCCGGTCATGGGTGTGCTAACCGACCAGAACTCATCGATGAAGACGACGGTGAAGAAATTGCTTGATACGAAGGTAATGATTGTAAAACATGTTTGCGGTAATGAGGTGTTTCGTTGTTTCGTTATTATTTCCAGATAACGAGCAGAGCAACCGAAGCTGCTGAACAAATTTTAAAATTTGTATCACGATATTTCTTAAAGTTCCTTTATTTTGTTGTTATAAATAATACACTTGAAAAAACTGGTCCTAGCATTTTCATATTTTGAGTAATTTTTTGGAAACTTAACATATATGATTATTGGTATTGTTCTGAAAATGTCCACTAAATTTCAGCTTTTTAATAAATAGTTCTGGGACATGGGTAATTTTTTTTCGAATTTGCACTTCAATTATTTACTCTGTTATAGTAGTTTCATTCAAAACAGTTTAGCCATAAAACACATGTTACTAATTTTGTGTGTGCTTCGCTGATTTTGAAGCCAAGCCTGGCCATTTAACATTTGAATGGGCTCTCTAGGACAATTAGATACCCAGATATAGCCAAAAACCGAAAAATACAGATTATGGTACTTTTTCTTTAAATGGTGGTCTAACCCCAACAGGGATTTTTTGGTAGCTTACACAAAATGATTGTTGGTACTGTTCTGAACATGTTCACAAAATTTCAGCTTTATAATAAATATTTATGGGACATGGGTAATTTTTTCAAATTTGCACTGCAATTTAATCTGCTAAATTCATTTAATTTAAAACAGTAGCCATGTAATAACTTTAACTAATTTGTATTTACTTTCTAGATTTTGGCCATTTAAGCCCGTCAATTTGTCTCTTGAATGGTCTTTCTAGGACAACAAGCTCCATAGATATAGCCACAAACAAAATGTGCAAGATGGCTGCATTTTTTCAAGATTGTGGTCGTACGCCAAGACGGATTGCTTGGGACTTTTAACAGTTGGGAGTTTTAACAGGACACTGTTCTGAACATTTCCACTAAAAAATATACCTGTAAAAAATTTTGTCCGGGTCAGGGCTTTTTTTTGTCTTATTTGACTGGGCTATAACTGTTAACTGTAATTCCTAAAAACTAATATAATTTTTACTATGGGTCTGTTTGAATATTGTCATTAATTTATTATAAAGGAGATTTTAGGAATCTCTGCATGTAGAATAAAATAAATAATTGATCTTATATTGAAATTGGTACATAATTATGATAGGTATCTAATCTACCTATATGTACTGGACGTGCACGTGCTAAAGTCATCAAGTCAGTTGGCCGATTTTGAAGACTTTAATATTGATATTAATTATTAGTCATTAATTATTTACTAGGTATTATTTAAATTTAGTTATGATTAAGTCACTTATTTATTGTTCACTTTATGTTTTGTTAAATCAAACAGTATCATGTTTTTGTTTTTTAACAGAAACAACATATCAATGAACTTACATTATAATTATATTCTTGAATATAAATGTAAAAATTATTTTCATCGAGTGCTAACTAAAAAAATTCATTTCATTAAAATGTATGTCAGATTCATAGGTATGTTAATTTTAGATATAAATAAAAACAATAATTGAAAATTTTAATTGTTAATTTTGAGAAAAAAAAAGAAAAATTAATGTTTATTTGAGTTAAGTATTATTTCTAGTAAAAAAAAAAATTATTTGGCCCAACTTTCCTCATAGAATTTATTTTCAAGAATGGATCATTGAAATAATTAAAAGGGGAAGAAATGGTCAAAATAAATTGTATTTTGAAGAAAATCAAAAAAAAAAGTAAGTCAAAAGCTATGTTTTTGCATCAAACTATTCAACTTTCGAAAGGTATCAAAATAAAAAAAAAATCACTGATGATGCGTTGATGTGTCAGATGAATGAATCAATAAGTCTATGACCGATGCTTTCTTTTATTATACTCAATATGTAAAACTTTTAATCAGATGCCACAAAAAGACTTAAAAGTTAAAAGACTTAAAAAGCTTAATGTTAAGACTCTTTAAAGTAAAAATATTTCTTAGCTTTCAAAAGACAACTAGCAACAAGAGATTCTTTTTTTAGTCGAACTTCAAGAATGTGGAGTGCTTTACCCGGCACTATTTTTCCCTGTCATTTTGATATTCAGAGGTTCAAGACCAATCGCCATCTTCAATTAAATCCTTCCGTATTTTTCTAACGCTCGCACTGTGTTTTTAACATTTTAAGGGTAGTAAAAATCCCTTTAGGGCGCGTTAAATTTAAAAAAAAAGCATGCAATTGATCTAGTTTTTTTTTTTAAATGCCTCAAAAAATTGAAGAAGTCTTTATGATTTTCTAAACTTTTAGTTTTTTAACAACTTAATATGATTTCTATAGTATACAAAATTTCAAAATGGACAAAATTCAAGCTGAAGTGATGTAAAAATGCTTTGTACTATTTATTCATCTGATTGCAGTACTAAAATGATTCCAGTTTTTTCAGTTTTCTACCGACAATGCTAATATATTTCAATGTTTGAAATTAAAAAAAAAAACAAAGCTTTTTAAATTGAATTCTCTATCCCTTATTCGACGCAAACTGAGAATGACCTGTCGCTACAGTGCAGCTGCAAACGGAATCCATATCGAAATATTAAAAGGCACTTTTTCATACCTACTATTAATTTAAAATTATCTTCCCCTAGCGATATGCATATAAATGCGCAATACTATATCTCTTGACGGGCCAAAAGTAATCCACAATCTGAATTCACATCTGACGCTTTTCGGACATGTGATCAGCAACCACATTACTAGAATAGGGTCTGCACATCAAATGACCGAGTTAGAATTTAACACCCATCATCATACGTATATTTGATGACTAAACCCTTTCTATTTTCTCATTCGATTTGAATCCTCACCTTGCATCAGCGCATCCGTTATTCTTCTAGAAGCACATGGTCAGGCAAAAAAACAACAAAAGTAGGTAGAATACAAAAAAATTAAATTAAAACCTATATCCAAATGCATAATACTCTAGCCTCATCGGTCACCCTTTTTCATGGAAAAAAAAGTTTGAATAAATTAAGATTTTTTCATTACCAGACACTGGGAGGAAGTCAAGGGATGAATGAATCAAAATCACATGAACAAATGTCTAATGGACAACGGTACATCTTCCGGTGTGTATGTTCCATTACATATACTTTGTATTTAGATTCTGGTTCCAAATTGTGTGTACCTATGTCTATCTATATCCTGTTTCATAAAACTCACTCTCCCAGTTAACTGTCCAAATTTGGTCCTTTTTTATTTTTTATTTAAATAGCCATACAGGGACGAAAAACGAAAAAAAAAATAATCCCGTTAAAAGAATTCACTGGACCCTTTATCTTGTCTCAATCATCATTTTGTTGGGAATGGGGTTAAAAGGATACACGGCGATCGTTTCCCTTTTAGTTTTCAATTGACTCTATGGCTACCTGAAAGTGAGCGCGACAAATAAGTTAGGGGGACCAGTACCGAAACATACGGGAAATATAGCAGCATGCATTGTTAAGTACCGTTTTGTGAGCTGTCATCCTGCTCAGTTGTCCCTTCGATTCAGATTTTTCAGTTTTCCCTAACGACTGTGTTGAGTAAGACATCTTTCTGTTATTGATGGATTAGTAATATTCAAATATTTTGAATGTGTTATGCTTTCGGAAAAGTAAGAACATATAAGTATAGATATACTTATCGTCGATCAAAGCGTCCACACTATGAGGGAGTCATTGGTCTTGTGAATAACAAATTTTAATATAGCTTTTTGGAGGAAGTATTTTCTAGCAAAACATAGCTTTTTTTGTAGCTGAAGCAACCAAGTTCTAGCTTAATCTTTGACTTACGTAATACGATTAAAAAATAGATTAGAAAAGCTTCATATTTGTTAGCTTTTGTTTGTTGATATTTCATAGTGTTTAAAAACTAATTAAAGTTTTACTTTTTAAGAAGCTTAAGCTACCAAGTTATAGCTTCAGCTAGTACGTAATAGTAAAGACTTAACGATTTTTATCATATCACATATATGGAAGCTATAGCTGGAAAAACAAGCTTAAGCTGCATGAAACTATCGTCTGCGCTGTGTGAGCATGAGAGAAGGGGCATAGAAAGCGCATTAGGAACAAGGAACCAAGAAAATCAGCTTTGACTATAACCAATACTAGAACAATATCTATCGACAGTAATTGCTATTGTAAGACTTAAGAGTCATAACCGATAGCCACAGACTGGATGCATACGATAGTCTACATAATTCAGACAGATTCCGAAGCGTTGAATGCATATTTACATTTAACTTCAATGGCGCAAAATTTTAAACAACCTATTGTTAATGGCTTAGCAATTTTTACTAGTAAGTAATTTTCTTAATATTTAGCAATTGACTAAGGTACTATTTCAAAATTTTAAACCTTTTTTTCGATCTGCTAACTAGTAAATTGCTAATTGGGAAATGTCAGTCAGAAGTCACATTTGTTTTGTGTATGATTTTAATTTTGTTTTACTCTCTGAAGATTTTTTTTTTTAATTAGTTTATGGAAAATTAATCTATTAAAAGTGAAAAAAAGATATTAAAAAAGTCGCTTTCGCCCAAGAGCTCTACAATGCCGGATCAATTGTGTGGGGTGACATTACAAGTATGCGGCAAAGTTATATCAAAGAAATCTTATGTTGTTGGAATAACTAAAAACGGCTCGACCTTCCACACTACTGCATTCTGCTTCATCAAAAGCTGAAACTGGTGATTGGTGAACATATCTTTCGAATGGAAAATTCTCTTATGAACATAGTTAACATTCTCACAGTTGAGAGCGACTATTGTGGGAGAGACTAAGTGCTTGCCTGATGCTCTTGAATCGTGTACTGGTGCTGAAGCATCTATGTTGAGTTTGTATTCAGTTGGACAGCCTACGGGACAAAAGCAAATGGTCAAAACTAAAAGTGAGTTTAGTTTGAAATTAAAAATAAAATTGAATCACATTATGTATTTAATTTCTAGAGAAAAATTCTCCATCGTCCAGCTCTTCAAAAGGATGTGCTCGGGATTTAAAACTTCGCAATTTTCTGCACAACGCTGAATCTCCAAATACATCAAAATCATCGTCTTCCGAAAACATTTAATGATATTTTATTTACTTTAAAAAACAATTATAGCTCACGAATCCTACAAAAAAACACAATTCACTTTTCAATTAAAATGGATAAGACATTTTTTTCGAGGAAAATGACAGATGCCGTATGGATTTCGCAAATTGCTAAAAGTTAAAGTAACCATTTTGTGATTTTAACTTTAGTAAATTGTTAAGAGACTTGGAAACTTAATAAAATGGCTTTAACAATTTACTAAATCGTTTAAAATTTTGCGCCAATGGTTTTATTTCGCTTTACTTTCTTTTTGTAATTTTTAACCACTTAAAAAAATGTTCATTTGAAGAATGTTCCCTTAATCGTTTTGCTGATGGCGGCTGGTAGACTACCAAGTAGAAGTAAGCAATTTTCGTCTACCTTAACAAAATTGTACATCAAATGTTTTTTAACTAATAAATAAACTCTTTTTGATGAAATGAGAGAATACTTAAGCTTCAGCTTAAAATACAAGTTAAGCTTTAGATTGTTTGACTCCCGGAAACTACGCCAGAATTTTTTTAGAAAAAAGTTTCTGTTTTATTTTCCAAATATTGAACTGATTTAAGGCATCTTCCCATCTCTTCCTTGTGTCCATTAGGTCTTTTTCCATCGGGTATCCATCTTGTTGCTAGTTTTGTCCATCTTTGATCTTGAATTCTCGAGATGTAACCGACCCAACTCCATTTTAACTGCTTTTTTCTTTTCACTACATGGATTATATGTTTGTTTCCTTATTTTATATGGGGGCGGGTCGAAATGCTGTATTTTAAAATACTGTATGGTGAAAATTCGGTATGATACTGTATGATACTGTATGGTCATAATACTGTATGGTTAATATTCTGTATTTCAAAATACTGTTTTTCAAAATACTGTATTTCAAAATACTGTATTTCAAAATACTGTATTTCAAAATACTGTATTTCAAAATACTGTATTTCAAAATACTGTATTTCAAAATACTGTATGTACAAAATACTGTATGATCAAAATACTGTAGCTCATAATACTGTTTCTCAAAATTATTCATCTCAAAATGCTGTATGAGCAAAACACTGTCTCAAAATTCTGTATCTAAAAAAAAAATGTATTTGTGCATAATTCCGTTCTTAAGCTTCCATTATAAGAAAAACAAAAAGCAGAACTCGATTTATGTATTGTACCTATCAGTGGCGTGGCGTCCATATAACACGATTCCTACCCTTTTAAAAATTGCACGAAAAATACTATCAAATAAACATAAACATAAACTATGCAACCCAACCAATTGAGTTATAAAATTCGCACAAACACACAAACATAAGCTATCGAATAAACACCGTCAATTCATTCTTCTCTTCGCTCTGCTCATCTGCTGAACATACGCTCTCTTTGAAAGAATTAATTTAGAAATAAAACACGTCTTTCACCGTCTAATATAATTTGTTTTGTATCCCTTTCTCCCCTTAGCATTTTTGTTTCTAGATCCTCTTTGTCCGACACGCAACATAAAAAAAAAATCGGGTGGCACAACGGCTCATGAAGAACCAGGGCCTAGTGACTAACAACTCGCAACCATTCCTGTGTGCGCCTTTCGACAGGAATGGAAGGGACCTACAATTTTATGCCGAATCCGAACGGCTAGACGAGAAGCACTTATTCGTTACAAGTGATACTCTTGGAGGATTTGTCAATTCCTCGCAAGAGGCAGTAGCCCTGAAAAAAACTTTTTAGTTTTTAGGTGGACGAGGCTGGGAAGCGATCCCAGACCTCCAGCGTGACAGTCGAACGCACTAACCATTACGCTACGGGCTACTACAACACGCAACATAGGAAAAAATAAGACGCAGGTCCTCGTGTTATACTGGCACTTGGTATGGAGGAATGGAATGTTTTTCATTCCTTTGCTTGACTACGTTTCTCTTAATATTCGTTCTGTTGGGTGAAAAATAACACGCTCTTCTTCAACTTATTTGCTATGGAAGTTATTAAATACATTTTCTATTTCTGTTTGCTTGTTTTTTGGTTAAGCTTTAGTAGGTTTAGTCCAGGAAAGATTTAAATGCGTAATTTAATATGGGTTAGCAGTGGAAAATTAATTCATAAAACATTATTTTAGGTATAATTGCAGAATTTCATCTCATACAGCATATCAAAAGTCTCGCAAAATCACAGCAGTGGCTTTTGGTATAAAGGCATTTAAAGAGGGACAAAGGGAAGTAGGTATGGTTTATCAATATGAAATATTTGGTATGGTTAAATGTAAGAATATGATACATGATTTGAGGGTACATTTACCGCTGGATCTAAAGTAAAAACTATTCTTTTTTATGGGACTTTTTTAGAACAACAAGTTAAATATTAAGAAAAAATGGTAGATTTCGAATAAAATTTTCATTGGGGTGTTGTTAAACAAGAATCAAAAGAGTTCCTAAAAATATCTGTAATGAAATAGTGTTAATTTAGTTAGTTGTGAAGTTGAAGGTTTTGTTCTTTATTTTTTTGTTTGATAGCTATGTAAATACTTTAGAGCTCGGTTTTTGATTGAGTTTTATTTTTTTTTTAAAGCATAGATTGTTGCTTAACAGATTTTCTCTTGGAGGAATCAAATGAGTTAAGCAAACTATGTATCTTTTATTAATAAAAAACCTTTTTTATTAAAATATTTTCTTTTAATTTAGGTTTATTATTTTTTATATGTTGTACAAGATTAGGTGTGTATGTTTTAATGAAAGGCAACTCTATGCGTCCTATGAAAATAGACTGCAAACGGAAGAGTTGTTTTTTAACTAATTTTAATGTATCTGCTTGTTTTTTTTTTTTTTTGTTCAAGATACAAAGAGGTAAGATTTGTTTACTTTCGCAGACCAATCATTTTCGTTACGTCTTCTCATTTTAAATTATTGACGCCACGCCACTGGTACCTATATATATATTATTTATTGAAAATCCAAACAAATGTAAGACCAGAATACATTAATAATTAGTCATAAATAAATAAATAGATTATAAGCAATATTATTTATAAGTAACTCTCTATGTATTGTTTGTAGAAATGTATTAACAAAAACAAAGTAACGAAGAATTACAACAAAACAAATCAAAATCACAAAATTCCTTGTACATTAATGATAACGAACAGATGAACTTGAGATTAAAAGCAAAATTTTAATATACAAACAATTAAGAAGAATAAAATGAGAAAGAGAAAATAAGAACAAGATACCATTTATTTTGTTTTACTACATTCAAAGACATGAATTATCATACTAACATGTTATTGTTGAAGAGAATATATCAGAATATTATGCTAATAAAAAATTATAATGATATATTCTTAAAAAAAAGTATTCTGTTTTCAAAATTCAATATTTGAAAATGCTGTTAATAGGCTGAAAAATTAAAATCGTTTTGATAATGCAAAAAAGTGCGCACTTTTTTACATTATCAAAACGATTTTTATTTTTCAGCCTATTTACAGCATTTTCAAATACAGAATTTTGAAATGCAAAATTTTGACCAACCAGAATTTTGAAATACAGAATTTTGACTTACAGTATTTTGATCATACAGTATTTTGTACATACAGTATTTTGAAATACAGTATTTTGAGATACAGTATTTTAAATACAGTATTATGATCCATACAGTATTTTGACTCCAACCCTTTTATATGCCCCCATTTGTTTTGGTATTCTTGAGATAGTCTTATATTGAGAAATTTTCTGGCAGGTTCTTAGTTATCCAAGTAAGTTTGCATAGTTGTGTCGAGTATATTATACTTTTAAGAGTGTGCTTGTTTAAATTGCTGCTAAAATTTGTTTCTAAATTCCAATATTGTCTCAAACTATTTACATTCTGCCTGTCTACTTTCTTCTCTTCTTGATTTTTGACGATATAATTTGTCCCAAATATGTACATGTATTCTTCGACAGATTCGATTTCTTCACTGTTAAGAAATATCGGAATTATTTGTATGTGGTTTGCTAACGCTTTTGTTTTTGACAAGTTTGTATGGGGGCGTGTCTTATACTTTCTATAGCAAGCTCATTCACCATAGATTGGGTGTTGATAAGTACAATTTTATCAGCAAAATGTATGTTTTTTAGAAACTGTCCGCGTACTTTGATTCCGTATACTTGTGTTTCCAATCGAGTTTTTGGTAGATTTCTTCTTAAACTGCAAGTAAAGGTGGTGACATTGTGTTTTCTTGGCGTACTCCACGGTTGACTTGAAATTCCAAAATAAATAGGTATATTTTATAGCTACACATAGTAGGTTTGTATAATTACATAGGTACATACTGGACATACTAGTTGTTATATCTATTTTTTATTAATTTATTTAAGTAATTAGGTACCTATACTGAGTCGAAGAGAAACCGTTTAACTTGTATTTTTTGTTTTGATTTTAGATCCATATTATGTTCCTTCCCGTTATAAAATGAAATGCCATCTGTAAATCTGGATAAGGAAATCAAGAAGCTGATATGATGTAAACAAAAGTTACAAACATATAGGTATTATGATCATTTAGGTCAGTTTGGCGCGCATTTCTTTGTGAATCACTTCTGTCCATTTCTTGGTTCTGGTTCGATGCTCCCCTCTGGTGTACGTTATTACAGATGTTGATTCCTTTGCAGGTACTTACATATGTACAATTGGTTGTAGGTACCGTTTTATCCATCTGTTTCACCTCAAATGTATTTCTTGTGTCAATATCGCAGGATCGTTAAAATCGTCTTTCTAAAAAAAGATCTCAGCGCGACTGCAGGTAATTGCAGGAAGGTATTTTTTTCTCGTCGTATATTTTTTATCCTCATAACCTATGTTATTCTTTCTTTGATGAAGTGTATCCTCTGATACAGTTATCCCTCGATTGCTTTACCTCTGTATTGTTCCGTTTCGATAGAAATATAATTTATTTTACCGCGAGATACAAATATTTTTAACCGCAGACCGACCATACATACACGAGTCCTTGCAGTTTAACCCTTTTTTATTAAAAAGAAAAGAGTCAAAATGCAATAATAGTATAAAAACAAAAAAGGATAAGTATCGGTTAGATGTTCTTGGAACAAAGGGAAGCAACGGTGAACTTTTTTGGTCTTACGTGATGGAAACATACTCACACCCGGTCAACGTTATGTGTGGTTTCAAGCCTGAGTTTTTGTCCTAGATATTATGCATTGTATGTATACCTATACACGCTTTGACCAATATCTAGGAAAAAAGAATGAGTGCAGAGTAAAATGTACAAAAATAGTAAGCGAAAGGGTTACATATCGCGTATTGTTGGTCCTTTCTAAAAAAAACAAAAACGAGCATGTCAATGTGGAATCGTGCATTTTTTGTTTTACAACAAGGGAAAATATTATCTTAATATTTTGTATTTAAAAGGTGGCAAACAATTACCTATGTACTTTTGGTTTATTATTCTAATTTTGACTTTCGAAAAACAAGTCATATCTAAAGAAAATTCTTAAAGCTAAGTATTTATTCTCGTTTTGATTGAGTTAATCTTGTGTGCTTGATTGATCTTTAACTACTTCATCCATAATGAAATACCAAGACCAACAATGTAAAGAACCAGTTAATTGATAACGATTTTTTCATCATATTTCAAGCTTTATTGACGCATTCATACTAATAGACGCCTAGGGTGAATTTAAAATGATTTAGGTTTTTTATTGTCCATCACTTTCAAGGAGAAAGGCCTCAAGCACCGAAAAGACCAACAAAAAAAGTTCAGAGGTGACATAATAGAAACAAAAAAGAAAAAACACCAATAAATAAACGTGCCCCAACCAAGGACAAAAACGAAGGGAAGTAATCAACAATAAGGACTGAACGAACCCGAGCTTTTATCAAACGCAAAAATACAATATTTACATAGCAGTAAAGAATTTCAGTAGCAAGTAATAGTGTTTTCATCTGTAAATAAGAATTTTTACGTGACACGATTGAAAAAATCCGAAGAAGAAAAATTTAAATCTAAAATTAATTAACTGTGGTGAAAATTGCTCCATGAAAATTTCATTTTCTCTTCGCTTAAAGATGTCCCGTGTTCGTAAGCGCACCCCCGCCAAAAAGTTTGTTTTTCAGAAAGGTCGCCGGGATGCTTCTTATGTACTCTTTTTATTTCAGTTTGGAAAAATTGAATTATTTTCTTCAGCACAATTAAATCAATTTTTTAACGATGGGGTGAATGAATGTCTGATAAGAAAGTTCTCGCACAAGTTATGACTCTGGGCTTTTGGAATATTATTTGAAAAAACATAAATTATTGTAAGAACACTTCGGGCCTTACGAATAATCAGCCACTAATGTCGGCTATTAGTAAGATGCAAGGTTAAAATGAAGTGCAGAGCTTAAAAAGAATCCTACGGTTATGTGAAAAGAAGACCAATCGAAAACAAAATAACCTAACATGAAAATTATCAGTGCATTTAATACTTTTTTGCGTACCATAAAATAGCACCACAGCAACGCTTGCGGTCAAATGCGATTCTAGTGCACAGCCTAGACATGGATTTCTGTGTATTAAATTTTGACGTATTTCTAGTGACTAAACTGGAGACTAAATTCGTTATTGGTATGTGATTTGTCTGAAATCTGGAGATTTCCAGTTAACTATTTACTAAATTTGATTATTAGTAAGGCCATTTGTCTATAACATGTGAATTATGCAAAATTATTAATCACAAATGAGGTTTAAATGCAAAGGTCGTGCATAGCATATTGTGATTATAACGGCTTTTAATATGTCCAAAACAATATATTTATATATATGTCAGACGACAGCCTTTAAAATCACTGGCCGAAATAAAATTATTAAGTTGGAGGCAGGCCAAACACTTACCTACTATTATTTTAAGCATTGAGTAGAAACACGTAGGTAAACAGTAGGTACTGGTACATGTCTAGATTATCTGCTACAAACTAACTACTTTCTTAATTTATAATTTCCTGATTTATATTAAAATTATAAATAAATTAATCTTAAACATCTTCAGAGTATTCCAGGCTTTAAACACATTCTAACTTAAAAATAATTCGTTCCTATTCTTGCTGTCAGAAAAAAATTAAAAACCAAACAAAAAGTTCACTGTAAAACTGAAAAGAAAAAAGAAAAGTTTTCCGATAGGTATGGCAAATTCACAGAAACAGTAGAAGGAGTATTATCCAAAGTATCCTTTTCTAAAGAAGAGCCAAAGGGCATAGATTTTTAAGTATCTCAAGCTTACCATCAACCAAACAGCTATACCTACCCATACTCTAACTTTGTTTTTCTCAACTTTTGTTTATTTTTGTGATTTTTCATTTCATTTCATTTTCATTTGTTGATTCTTCATGCTGTGAGAAAATTATAAACTGAAAAACTAGGAGAAGAAGATGAAGAATTTTCTTTTACCTTAAAAAGTATATCCTCTGACCTTTGCTTGCTTTTTTAGTGGGCAAGGAGTATAACTCCTGTTCTGGTCCTTGTGCCAGAGTAATATATCCTTCATCTTCAGCTTGTATTGGGAGTGCAACAAAATAAACTTTTTCTTCCCAAGATGGTTGTTGTTATCTTCTTGATGTTGTCTTTTTTTGCATTTTTCTTGAAAATTCTTTTATTTGAATGTTAAATGAAATAACCACGAAAGACCCAAAACTTTTTTCATTTTCTTATATATTTTTTTCGCGATCTATACTTCTGTTATTTTTCATTTCTGTCTTTGGGTGGGTTTTGAAGGTTTTAACTTAAGAAAATTATTACGGCCTTATACGAAACCCGTTTTAGTGAAATACAAAATTGGACATTTTGGTTTCAAATTAAAAATCATCCACCAAATGTAACTCTAGGTACTTACTACCTATAAAAAATTATTGTATATACAGGGTGCCCCATTATCAATGAAAATAGGTAACAGGCCAGGTTATGACCAATCACAATTTGGTAACTTATCTATACCGAATCATAGCGGTTTTACAGTAACAGTTGTATTTTTAAAGGTGAAAAAAACTTTACTTTGCATCAGTTTCTTGCTCAAACCGTCCATAATTGATTTTGTTTTTTACAATTTTTACACTAAAACAATTTTTTTTTATTTTCTCGTAGTTTCTAAAAAAGTATACAATTTGCAAAGCTATACTACTTAGATTGAAAGTTATAATCATTTGAACCCCAAGAGTATCACTTTTCACGAATAAGTGCTTCTCGTCTAGCTCGGATTCGGCAAAATATTGTAGGTCCCTTCCATTCCTGTCGACAGGCGCACACAGAAATCATGAGCCGTTGTGCCACCCAATTTATTTATTTATTTTTTCGATATAGTTATAGACTTTAACTTCAAAAATAACTCAGACAGAGCTGAATTTAAAAAAAAAAAAAAGGAAAATCCAGTTTTGATTGCAAAGGAGAATGGGTATTTTTATATAAGTTGCGTCCCATTCCCATTGGAGTTATACTTTATTACCTTCATATGCATATGCATAAACTGTATCTCGTGTAGGGAAAGTGTTATACGCGTTTACATTACGAAGTGCATCCAAAATGTTGTAACACCTAATAACCTATAGCATGTGAAAGGTCTTAACCAGTGCTATTTTTGTCTCCATAAAGTTGAATCATATTATTAATATTACAACCTTTTTTGTGTAGAATTTTATAAGCTCCAGCTTTTGATAGACATTTAAAAAAAAAAACTGATAGTTTTCGAGAAATTTGCAAAAAAATCTAAATTAATAGTAGCTACCTATTTATTACTTAAAAAAAATTATTTTAAGACAATAAAAAGAAGCACTCAACCAAATTTCAGCTTTGTCGGAAGTATTTTTGAACCCTCTTAAATGTTATTAGTAATCAATATAAGAGTTTATAGATTTTACATTTAAATGTCGGTAGTTTGAGGTCGAGTTTTGATGAGTTCGCTGTTGTAGTTTCGGATAAGAGATATGATGTAATGTGTATCTCAGAGACGTGGTTGACTGAAAGTATTTCTGATCAAAATATAAGCTTAAACGGTTATACTCTCATTCGAAAGGTTCGGGGTTAGATGTGGTGGAGTTGGTATTTACTATAAATCCTACCTAAAATCAAAAATTATTTTAAAATCACTTGGCTCTAGCGTCGAGTACTTGTTATCGAGCTAAGCTATACATTTCGAAAGTGTTTAGTTGGTTGTGTCTATAACCCTCATCGGAGATTCGATTTAAGTGATATGTTCAATGATCTAACTAATATTTGCACCCAATACTCAGATATCATTATTTGTGGTGACTTTAATAATAATCTGCTTGCTGATGATAATGTAAGAAGATCAATAATGTATTGCAGTTTGCTCAAATGTCGATTTATGGAATTTCAGCTCACGACCTTATATTTATTACTTAGAACATTGTATTTTGCACGCAACTTACTGTAGAAGTATATTGCTGCGTAGTTTTCAAACTGGAGTGGCTGTGAGTTCATTTCAAGTATTGATGAAAAACAGTCACTTTTCGTGTATTCTGAATACATTATTTGATGATCATGTTCCCAAAAAACAATTAACAATTTTGAATAAAAAACGACCCAATGTCCACATCCGAAAACTTATAAATCTTCGTGAAAAGGCCTTCGCTAAATGGAAATCTGATCGCAATGCTATCTCGAGTGGTAACTATCTATACTTGAGAAATTATGTGACCACAGCTTTATGAAATGAAAACGCTAAATTTTTCTCAAGGAAGTTCTCCATTGATCTGAGTTATGGAAAAACCTTAAGCAATCAAGCCCTGATGAGATTAATGAATTTTTGCCGATACCTGTTTCAATACTCCTTCTAATCAGTTTATTTTCTTTATTCATGTAACTGAATTAGATGTTATTTTTGCCGTGGGGGAAGTTAAGCGCTCTTCTATGGGTACGGATAGAATTCCTATTAAATTCTTTAAATGTATGCTTCCTTTTGCAATCAAATCCCTTACTCATATAATTAACCACATCTTAACTACTTGTAATAGCCTGTAGCGTAATGGTTAGTGCGTTCGACTGTCACGCTGGAGGTCTGGGTTCGCTTCCCAGCCTCGTCCACCTAAAAACTAAAAAGTTTTTTTTCAGGGCTACTGCCTCTTGCGAGGAATTGACAAATCCTCCAAGAGTATCACTTGTCACGAAAAAGTGCTTCTCGTTTAGCCGTTCGGATTCGGCATAAAACTGTAGGTCCCTTCCATTCCTGTCGGCAGGCGCACACTGGAATGGTTTCGAGTTGTTAGTCACTAGTCCCTGGTTCTTCACGAGCCGTTGTGCAACCCATTTTATATCTTAACCACTTCAATTATCCCTAGTGCATGGAAGTCGGCAGAAGTTCATCCTATACCCAAACACTTTCGAGCTGATATGAAGTGAGAAGATTTTCGTCCTATTAGCATCCTACCATGCCTTTCAAAGATAGCTGAAATAGTCGATACAAATCAAGTCGTGTCTCATGTTGATCAGTATAAACTTCTCCGCCCTTTCAATCAGGATTTCGTAAACAAGCTGCAACTCCGCCTTGTTAAAAGTTACAGACGACATTTGAGAACGTTATGATAGGAATGAGTTTACGTTTAAGACTTTTCAAAGGTGTTTAACTCAATTGATTTGAATATCCTTCATAACAAAATTGTCATTCAATTTGGATATAGTTCAACGGCAGCATTACTTAAATTATTCATCTGGTAGGACATTAAAAGTGTTTGGTGTCTCTATCTCTATTATCTTTCGGCATTCCCCAAGGCTCCATTCTAAGACCTTTCTATCTTTTCGCACTTTATCAATGACATCGTCTCAAATTGTAAAGTTGTTAATATTTTTATGTATGCGGACGATGTCCAAATTTAAATTTCGCGTAAAGTTGGACTTCTGGCGGAAGCATGTAAACATCTCGAGATGGGCCAGTTTAACCCAACACTGAGAAACTGGGCATTAGTGGTTCAAGAGATTTAAAAAGTATTGAACTGAGCATAAGAAGAAGCGACCTTTGGAGTTAAGAGTATACATCAATAAAATTAGTATCAAAATAATTTTGAGGGTTAGTTATGTAAGGTGTAAAGTTTCAAGAAAATCGTATGTTTACATTTTGAGACTCTCTTGTCTTTCAAAGTCTTCAGATATTTATTATTTCTTTCTTTTGAAAGATAGTGAAATGGCCTTTCATGTGTAACTAAAAGCATTTTACGCTTCTTATGATTATGTTTAATTTTGTATGCATCTAAGCAGACAAAAATCTTCCGAAATACACAAGATCCAAAATCTTAAAACCCCCACAATCGATTACTATACAACTTCACAGATTTAATCACAGCTTAATTTGGACACCAATTTCATAGATACACGCACGCGCTCTTCGTCAAACTTCCATATAATATTGACACATGTCTTTTGTTCACTTTAAGATTATGTGCAATGTGCAAATTGCATATATTACCAATAAACAATGTTCAAGAACCTGTTTTAAGATTAAAATTGTTTAGTTAACATATCGCTGGCTCAATACTTTAATGTTCTATGTTAGGTTTTCATTATTCAGAGATAATCGCTTGTTAAGTTTTACGTAGCTGATTTTGTGTCAAAATATCATGATTTATTAAAAAAAAAAAAATAGTATAATATTAAAACGACTAAGTTGTTTCATTAAATTAAGGACCAACTTTCTTTTTTCTGTATTCAATATCGATTTAATTACAACTTTTCAATTTTAGCATAGAACATTTTTCTAACTATTTTGAGTTTTTTGTTAGTTTTTTGTTCTATGTTAGACATAGAACATTAAAGCACTGAGGGAGATATATGGAATGCAATGGATAGTTGGAGAAAAATGGAATAAAATATGCAGTAAAATTACAAAAACTGGTTACTGCGATTGTTAGACCGTAACAAACTATTATTTATGCTCAAAAATTACATATAAGCTACAAAATTCTAGATTAAAGTATCTCAACACAGATTTTCCCATTTGCCGATACTGTATGATAATTTACTTATTGATTTAATTTATTTTATGGTGTAAATGAACGTTTAAGTACTGAGCATAACTAAGAATCTTTGGAAATTGTATGTTTGTTGGGGCTATAAATCGGACATTTGTTGAAGCAAAAAATGAAAGATACATTTTTTTAAAGTCGACAAAAAGACGAACATTTTGATATAAAAAACCCTATTTTTGAATTTTATATGACAGAACATTAACGTATTGAGCCAGCGATATAGTTAAGTTTAAAAAAGTGCCTATGTAAATATTTAAGTTTTGGAGAAAACTATTTTTAACATTTTGCTTATCAATAACACACTTGATTTAAGATTTTGCTTTTGTCTCTATCCGTTTACCTTTTTTGCATAAGATGGCTTTAAAACATACCAGTTATTTATATGGTGAATGCATATTATCAGCCTTGCGGACATCGTTATACACTTTGGCTTTAAAGAATCTGAAAAAAAAACAGTATAGGTTGGAAGGGTATAACATTTTTGTACTTTCTTTAAAGCGTAAGTCAGTCAGGAAAATGTAGTACTAATCATCCCCTTACGCGAATTATACAGTCAAACTTCAATTATTTTTATGACAATCCTCAGTAAGAATAATTTCCACATAAGAATGGCACCAAACATTTTATATAAAAATCTCGGTTCGACTGAGTTTTTAAATTTATAAATTTATTTCAAGGAAAATAATTAAAACCTACATCCCCTGCTCATTCAATAACTTAATACCTTCAACCAAAATACGGAAGCAAACAATTTTCTTTAAATATTTATATGTATATATATATAAATATAAAGATACATACACACACACATATATATAAAAAAGATTGCCTGTTTTAAATCATCGTCTCCACCTCCATCTTTTGCACTCTCGTTTAAATTGATAATTCTAAAAAAAATACAAAAAAAACACAAAGCAGAAAAGGAAATGGAATTCTTTTTACTTTCCAATTTTTTTCTTTTAAAAACATTTCAATTTTTTTTTGTTTCTTGCAGAGGCTTTTTCCAACAAATAAGGTTATAAGATGATACATTCACAGAAGAACTTTGCAAACAGGATTCATCATTCATCAGGGGTGACGGAAAAACATCCTGATGGTTGAAAAAATGAAATTAAAGAAATCAACAGCATCCGTTCACCATCCTTTTTGTAACGACAAAATTAAAGGACGAAATGTCTTTCCTTAATTTTTTTTTTCATATGCATCATAGAACAAAGCACAAAGGTCAAAGAAACCGGAAAAATCGCGCAGTTGTGAAATAGATAAAAAAAAAAAGATAAACTAGAGTGTGAGCGGAAGATGAAATGGGACCTATCTTAAGAAATTAATGTTAGTTTAAAACCTTTTTTGTTTAAAAAAACATAGAAAAATGGATTTCTTTTGATTTAAGAGTACAAGATTTAAAAAAATTAAGTTCACAGAGAAAGAAAGGCCTCAAATAAAAAATATCCACGTCAAGTTTAATTTTGTATTTTATTTGGCCAACAAATTGAAACAAAGTATGAGTGAATAGGATTTGCATTAACTTACCTTACCTATCTAGTGTTTTTTTTTTGTGTCATTTGGTAAATTGGTAATTTTACCAAATTTTATTAGAAAAATACATACCATGCGCATACATGTATAATAGAAATATAGGTACATGGTACATAGGTGGTTAGTTGAACTTAACTTATTTTCGTTATTTTTTAGGAGTACCCACGTCATCTACAGATGACAAAGCATTTGTAAGCAGACAGTTATAGCTATCATTGAATTTTTGGGGCGTTAAGAAAACAAAATATAAATGACTATTTTAGAAGCTATAAATAATTATTACGTTATCACATCATTTCGTGAGATAATTAATAACTTATTCTCAATCCACTGTACAAACAAAAATAATTGTCCTTACTACTATTCTTTCTTATGAGTGCCGTACAGTTTAGGTTGCATTTTAAAGACTTTAGGTAATACAGGCATATATGTAGTAAAAATTATTTAAAACAAAATCAGTACTATTCAGGCATCAAAATAATCAGTTTATTAATTTTAAAAATGTTTCAATTAAAGCGTTGAGAGGAAGAAGGGGTTAAGTGACAATTGTTAAGTTTCGAGATAGAAGGGTTCAAAGTTAATCGATGAGAACTTTTGCATGGTTAAGAACTAAAACTTTTTGATAAGAATATAAATAAAGCACAAAACAGACTTCTTAAAATATACCTTTTAATTCATTTAAATAGTTCAAATGTATTTTTTTGTTATATATTCTCTCAAAAAGTGTACATAGCCCCATTTTGCGAACAAAAAATAAAATAATTATTAATATTTTCCTTGAGAGACTTTGAAATGGCTTTTTTATAAGACCAGATATGCTCATGAACTGCATTTGCTCTTTTAATTTTTTTTTTTTCAGTTTTAAGTTGCACGAAAAAAATTTTGGTTTTGTCGTGAATCGTTTTTGATTTGGATATTAGTACCTCTGCAAATACATATTCTTCATTGAAGCATTCTTTATAAAAATAGGACCCATATTTGTCAATCCTTATCCATTTAACGTTGTCACGAAAGCTTATTTTGTCATTTAAAATGTTTTTAGCTGTGTTCCTAATATTGAGTTTTTCTTGTAGATTGGAAAGTGACCGAAAATAATCCTCCATGTTTATCATAATACAGTATAACTCGGATATAAGAAACTCTGATTATCCAAGAAATTTCTTCCAAGCAATAACACATATTTACTGAGTGTTCTCGTGCTTTTTAAGCTATTTCTGCAAGTTTATATGAAAATTAAATGCTGTCGTTAACCATGGAAACATATTTATGGGCACAAACTAGTTTTGGCAAAGGTAAATTACAACATGATGAAGTTAATTTCCTATATGCGTACTTTTATGTTCTTGAAATTAATATTTCTGTAAAGAAATGATTTCTTAAAGCCGGGTTTTTTTTATATACGAGGGAATTTAAAGAAAAGGATACATCTGCCTCATGAAGAATGCTTTTGATATTGTTAGTTTGGACAAGGCAAGGGCATAGTTAGTAGCAAATCAAAAGTAATATATAAGTTTGGATTAGATCGAGCCTTTTCGCGGTCAATTTGCTGTCCTTAGAATGCAGTCTTGTAGCTTATTCGATGTTTGTCGAGTTTTTGCCAGAGTCGCAGGTGCTTTATGTATCACTTTTAAGAAACGGCAGCGCCTTATTTGTTTTTAGTTTTTGGTTGCAAAAAGGAGTTAAGTGATTTTAATGCCTTCTTTCACTAATTTTAAAAAAAAAGTTGTTTCGCTTAACCTTTTTATACTAAAAACAGAAGGGATAAATCGGAAACTAAAGGTAGTAGAAAAACGCTGATAAGACAGCAAGTTTACATTTAGCACCATAAAAATCCAAAAATGTCACTTAACCCCTTCTTCTTTTCAACCCTTCAATTATATGTTTCAATGACAACTAGAACTGGCGCCTTCTTATATGATTTTAATTTTTAAATACAAAATCTGCTGTTAAATATTTTTGCGCGCGTTATTTGTACGTTGTACACAAAATAAGTTTAAATTTTATCATAGGTATTGCCTGAATTAAGCCTAAGATTATTATTTTGTATTTTGAACCTACTACGTACCTTGAATGTTCACTACCTAGGTAGGTATATAATATTTATTTTTTTTTCAAAATAATATAAAATGTGTGTGTTTAAAAAAGCAAATAAATTAATTGATTGGACGACATACAGCTGGTGGTGAATCAAGCCCTGGTTACTTCCAATCTCAACTATTCCATTGTGAATGTTAATCAACAAAATCACAAGTTTCTGCCAAATCTGAAACGCTGAAATGAGAGACACTTAATCAAAGCAAGAGATACTATTGAAGATTTATCTCTTCCTCGAAGAGCCAGTTACTATTATAATAAACAAATATTTTATTTTTAATTGTCTCAATTAGAAACTAGAACTTTTGCGAGTCCAATGCACTATTAGTAAAACATGTTATACCGTGATAATATTTAGTTACAATGCATTGTTTTTTTTAGTGCTTTTTAATTTTTTCATGATTTATAAGAAACTCATCCATCAGGATAGGAACTTTGACAGTAAACGAGTTTTGACGGATCGTGCATGCAATCCTGGATGTAAATTCTTTATATCATAGTCTCAAAAGTAAATATAACTAGATTTTTGTATATTGAAGGTTTTTATCTCCATCTCTATATACCTAGGTAGGTAACGAGGTACTAATATACAATCTTTATTTTACCATTCTGCTGCAATAAATGTTTTATTTCAACTGATCGATTTAGATGAAACTATAAAAAAAATATTTCTTCAAATTAGAGAAAACTTCATAATTAAGGTCACTTTCAAAAACTATCCACCATTTTTTCTTCAACCCTCCGCTCTACGGTCTGACTAACAGACAAAACAAATACGTAAAAAATGGAATATTTCATCCCACACTTTGTTTCTATACTACACACAATAGGTAGGTACCTATACATATACCTTTGTATACCCTTGTCCCATATTATATTTCAAAAAAATTCCACCCTTCTGAAAAACTTACCCCAAGGAAAAAAGAATCTAAGCGTAGAAAAAATGGAACCGTTTAGATGCAGCAGTGAACCTTTTTTATATACCAACAAGAACGTAGTTACATGTATGTATGTAAAATTACCACGACGTTATTTAAAAGTAGTTTGATAACCATGGCGATGATTTGATTTTAAAAGTAGTTTGACAACCATGGCGATGATTCGATTTTCCATAGTAATTTCTATTTGTTGGTATAGCGTTATTATTTTTTCTTGTTGACTCTTGTATTTTAAAACAAAACAACTGCTGCGAGCGCTGATATGGTCAGTATGTGGAGTGCACCCTAGGGAGTGAAAATACTCAGACGAGAAATAATTTTATTGGTATACAAAATTAAAAAAAAAAAAGCGTACTTAAATATGCAGAAGTATCTTTGTAAATATATAATGTATATGTATCAATATTGTAGTATACACTGTCACCACATTGTTCAGGCAAATGACACCAATTTTCTAAGCAAATATTTTTCCGAACACCCGTACCGAAAGAACAAACAAAAAATGCTTTTAAACACACCTTTATAGCAGGGTACGTTGTGTCCTTCTTTCAAGATCATAGCCACTTTAGTACAGTTGTTGTGTGCATATTGAGTAAAAAACATGTAATTTTCTAAATTAGTAACTCCTTTGTTTGGAAAACTAATGATTTTGTTGTCGCTAGTCAACCGCCACGTCGGGCCAGAGGGGACGAGCATCTAGAGAGTTTATAATTAAATAAACATGTTTAATACTGACATACCAAAAAGTAGATACAGCTAGAGCTTTGTAATTCCAATTCGTCTCTATGTAGGTATACATAGTGCGGGGACGACTGTAAAGATTGATACATGTTAAATACTTAAATTAATGATACAAAATTGTACCATCTATCTGTCTGGGTTTTTATGTTAAGAGAATGAAAATTCGAAAAAAATCTTAAAGATGTTTTTTTTTTAATTGATAAGTGTCATACAAATTTAAATAAATTATTTATCATTTATACATTGAATGCAATACAAATTGGAAGAAATAAAAAATTAAATTTTGTTCTTTTCCAAACGATATTCGACCAAAAGTCAAATAAATTAATAATAAACCTAGAAATGACTTTGACCTCTTATAACTGCAAAAAGAGGACCTACAGTTATTAAATCTTAGTAAAAATTTTTCTAAGAATATTCAATTTCGTTTAAGAATCAGTATCAATCTTTTTCGTACAGTGATCGGTTCTTAAATTAAGACTTTGAGTGCAAAAAAGGCGCGACCTTTTTTTTTTTTGGAAAATTGGCTTATTTTGTCTCTCATTTTGTTGTCTTAGGGAGATAAACTATTTAAACAATAGTTTTAGATTCTTGAATATCTGTTCTTTCCAAATAAAATTAGAACATTACTATTTTAAAACCATGTGTGCTTTTTTAGCCGATTTAAAACCAAATACAAAAAGTGGCTCGTAAATTCTTGACAAGAAGGTATTTATAATTTCAGAAGTAACTTTATTATAATGATTATTAAGTACAAATATAAAGGTTAAGTCTATTCGCCAGGATGTCTAATTCAAAAGTGAGTGGCGAATGTCAAATAGCTCTCAAACAGCGTCATACAAAAATCAGCTGGTTCTTAAGTTCCATCGGCAATAAATTCAATATTATTTATATTTTTCTTTAGATATATTTATTATAGATAGAAATAAGTAACAAAAACAAAATGACTTCAATTAAATAACCATATAGAGCAGTCTTAATAAATAAAACAACGGTTGATACATTTTTTTAAACGCAAAATAGCTGGTCTACGCGGCTTAATTTTTATTTTAATATGTTGTTACGTCACCTCTGGCCTTGATAACTGCTTCTATGCGTCTCGGCATTGTGTCAACTAATTTTTGACATTCTTCGGTACCAAAAGATTCCGAAATATTTATGATTTTAGCTTTTAGGCCTTGAAGAGTCCGACATGGTTTTGCTTCATTTTATGCCCGACAGTTTCAATTGGCGAAAGATCAGGGCTGCTGGTAGGCCATTCCAGTAAAGGAATTGCTTCAGCAGATAACCACGCCATTGTAGACCTTGCTGTATGGCAGAAAGCACCATCCTGTTGGAAAATGAAATCTCCATCACTAGTTTGAAGTCGTGGTATTGATGGGAGTAGCTCATTTTCCAGAATATCCCGGTACTTGGTAGCATTGACAGTTCCATTTACAAAATGTTAATTGCCCAAACCTCGCCCAGACATGCATACCCATATTATTAGAGATGCTGGAAACTTGACTGTTTTTTTAAGGCAATCTCTGTGAAAGGCCTCTTTGGAGTTTCTTATGACACGTTTTCGTTCGTCGCCCACGCAAACTTCAAACCTCGACTCATCACTCCAAATAACGGACCGCCATTGACTTAAAGTCCAGTTCTTACGTTGCTTGGCCCACTTTAGGTGCCTTTTCTTTAGGTGTTAAAAGTGGTTTTTCTTTGGCCTATGTTTAAACGAATTAAAATAGCTCTAATTTAAATAAATCTAAAACAAACCTTATAAAATTTATATCCAATTTTTTTCATTATCCGCTTACAAGTGTCGACTGAAACACTTTTTTGGATTCTTTCTCTCCATTGAACAGTTATTGCAGCGGTAGTTTGACTTCGATTTTCCTTTATTATTTTTTTTAAGACTCGGCAATCTCGAGGTTTCGCAATTGGTGGGCGTCCCGTTTTTTTTACCAACCTCCACATTTCCACTATTTTTGAACTTTATGGTAATGTTTCGAATTGATGAGCGAGGTAAATTAAATTGGTTTGCTATTTTTTAGCTCGACAATCCCGTTTTGAAGGCTTTAACTATGGATTAACTAAGGTATCGTGATAATGCAACACCACGCACCATGATTGACACTAAACTGTCGCTAGCTTACTTAAAACAAGAGATCAATAAACAACAAAACAAGTGCATGTCATTTTTATAATAACGGTTAACTGAACATCTATTTAAATCATCATAGGCCAACTTATTTGCATCCCATAGAGAGTAGTCCAACTATTATGCTTTTATCTTTGTTTAAGAGAATGCAACCTGAAGCCATGTGTGTTTTCTCAAATTAAGTTCTGTTTGGTCTTATTTACTCATTAAATGTAATTTATTACATTGACAAAAAAAAATTAATCAAGAACTGCTTGAGACAGAAAATGAATGTATATAAAGAGGATTAATGTGTTAGTTGATGAGTAGGCCAACTATTTTGGGTCGTAAAAGGCATAGCATAGCGGAAGCACCATCAAATCATGAATAAGATGAAGCTAGTTGAACCTATGTTCAATAAAGTTCTGATAAATCATTTTGCAACTGCAGATAGTTTGTAGAATTCAACTTAAGTGGCTACTAAAATAAGCATTTTTTCAAACCAAGGAATGTCAAAGTGCACCCGTTATAACTGTTTTAGTAAAAAACATACTTAAAAAATTATCTAAAACCACACAAATAATTTTTATTCATAGCTTTTCGAACTTAAAGCTAAAAAAAACATTTTTTTTTAATTTTACCTGCCGCTGTTTTTCCAAATTATCATAAAATCTATGGGGTTTTCGGCAAACTTGTTGCTGAATTTTATTTTTAGTATTGTTACATACATTCAAAAAAATTATTAAAACATCATGCTGATTACGCATTTTTTGGAGAAAATTGACCCCAAATTCAAAAAATTAGCATGGGCAAGAAAAATGAAACAGGCAGGATATCTTAAGACTGAGACAAGGTTTCAAATTTATTTAAACGCAATTACAAAGGCAGGTAAATCTTCTAAAAATAAAGGCCTATCATTCTATCATAAGTACTTACGGCGCAATTCCCGGTAACATGGATCAGTAAGACTTTTCTTAAATTCCCGATAAATGATATCAAAATTGGAGATATGCCCTTATTGTAGAAAATTTTTTTTCTTAGAATATACCCCAAAATAATACCCTAAAATACTCTTGACGAATTAAGGGACACCCTGTATACATAACGTATATGCTGACTGGTTAATGTTGACATTAACGTATGTATGCTATGCCGTTAAAGTGCAGAATTAAGATAGCCTGACAGTTTCATCAATTTTTCTTGGCTTATTTTATTAACTGTAAAAGATCATCGTGTTTTGACTTTCGTGCTTGAGTTTAAATTTGTTTTAAAAAAAAACATTTGAGTTAATTTGATAGATTTTAAATAACTTCATTCTATTATTTGAGGTAACTTATTTACAAGTTAAGAAAAGAACGTAGATACAGTTGTCTTAAAAAACAAATCAACAAAACTTACTTAAAATTAAGTAAACCTCAAAAAAAAAAATTTGCTTCCAAGAAACAAAATAAATAATTTAGATTTTACTTCAATTTACGGAAAGTCCTTCTAACGAGTAGCTACACATTTTGTTGAGTTTACTACAGTGCACTCTGAAATTTGGTAGGTAAAAATCCACGTTTCCAAAGGTTTTGAGAGCCTAAATTAATAAAATGCCACCTAATGTTTTCAAGCTTCCCGTTTTAAAATTGGCAAACAAATTCACTGTTTTTGATAATCACCCTTATTACGGTTGTCGTGTCACTAAAACAACAGTAAAACAACACGTCCCTGGAGGCGACAATTGATATTTTATTAAAACTAATTTCGTCGTATTGATGAGATGGTTGGAGATTGGAGGGAATGTCGAAGATTTGGGTTTATTTAAACGCCAATTGTCGCCTCTAGAGACTTGTCGTTTTACTGTCGTTTTAGTGACACGCCAATTGTAATAAGCAGGGCCCGGATTTCTATGCATATGCATATTTTTTTTGGAAAGCCTTA
Organism: Melangyna quadrimaculata; assembly: GCA_949320155.1. Lineage (NCBI taxonomy): Eukaryota > Metazoa > Arthropoda > Insecta > Diptera > Syrphidae > Melangyna > Melangyna quadrimaculata. The sequence continues at coordinate 234,620 of OX439486.1, forward strand.
GAAGTAAAAGAATCAGATAGTTTTTCGAATTAAGAAATTTGCTTTAGAATGGCATTCAATCGTTAGTGCATATTTTGATATAAATGCATATTTTGGCTTATTGAGCATATTTTAACAATAAATTCATATTTTTCCTGTATATTTCAAGAAAATAATCTTTGGCTTTCATAAGTTCAAACTATGGGTTTCTCAGTGAAACTATAGCAAAATTAGAGGGTTGGATCTCGCTTAAAAAAACAAATAATTTAATGGACGAAGCAGTTTCAAAAATTAATGCAGTATCCAATGGGTCAATCTATTTGTAAAAAATAGAAAACGTTCTTCAAAAAACGAAGGATTTATGAAAATGAAAAATATCTGCACATCCTTAAATGGGTATGAAGAACCGTGCTTCGATATTCAATAGAGGAGATTGTTTCATTAAAAAATGCTCCACTAACGTCTGTTAACGTGGAGAGGTCATTTTCCATGTACAAACGTTTTTGAAAACTTCAAAAAGAATTTCATGATTCATGCTAACAAAACCTTCTTACGAAAATAATGCACATACTATTAAAAATACTATTTATTTTTTGTTAAACCTACCTGAATTTTGTGTTTATTTTATTTACTTTTTGCTGTGAAAACTTTCTATGGATAAAAGACTGTATTTTTTTTTTATTTAAATGGTTTTTCATTTACTTTTTGAATATTTCTGCACCATATTTTGAATTTTGATGGCATATTTTGGATTTTCTATGGCATATTTTGTATTTTGTATGGCATATTTATTAATTTTAAGTGCATATTTTAGGCGCATATTTTGCGTTTTTTAGATCATGAGAATCCGGGCCCTGATAATAACATTCGGCAAAAAAGTATGCCGTTGACAGATATTTTAAAATATTTTATACATATTTAATGTTCGAAAACGTTCACTAAGCTCCAAGATACTGGTTAAAGCATAAAATCAAATCACTTTACCGCAATAAAAAGTAATAGTACTAGAGAAGATACTAGGAGAGTGTTTTATGTTTATAAGTGCACTGTATTCGTGATTTCATTCCGGCTTGTTTTTTTTTTAATGGGGAAAAAGTTTATATCAGTGAAATCATTTTGACTGATTGCAAAGAAATTTTGTTTGGGTTTCTATGAATACTGGGATACGTTTGGAATGTCAAACGAAATCTAGAATTTGGTATAATATGAACTAATAATAAGATATCCCTGTCTATAGTTTTTTTTTTTTAACTTAAATTGAAAAATATTGTTAAAGTTTAAAATTAATAAAAAAAAATTTGAACTAAAAAATAATAAAAAACTTTCTTCGATAATATATGAAATCTTAGCACAGTATTCTATATTTATTTCAACAAATATGCATCAATTAACAAAAAAAAAAAATTTCTAAGAATTGCCCGTAGATTAAAATATAAGATATATTTGAAAGATTAGTTCTTTCAGGAATCGCAAACATATTTTATTGAAAAATTACATCACGTTGATACATAATCACCATTTTTTATTATTAAAGCTACGACATAAGGCATTAAGAAAGCTGTAGAGTCATTGATGACATTTTGAAAAGCTGCCTTTAACTTGTATCTCAATCTTTTTTTAAAGTTAAAGTTAAAGTTAATTATGCTTAGTTAAAAGATAACCTAAGCCTTTAATTTTCCGACATTTGTTTTAGTTTTTGTCAATACACTATGTTTGACGTCCAAAAATATAATAAACTTCTATTTTGATAAATACATAAATCGAATTGGAATAACTTGTTATAATTGATCTCATTTAAAATGTACTCAAGTAAAACATAAATTTAGCGAAACCACTATGAAAACGCCCCAATTTGTATAAAAAGAATTTCCTTTGAAAAATGCTACCTGTTTGTTTTATTGTATTAGCTACTGCTTGTGTACTTCAAATTACGTATAACATGTTATTCTTATTATAACAAAGCTATGAGCTTACTTAAAGAACAAAACGGAAATTTTATTTATTTGAATGTGAATACACTTTTCACGTACCCCTATTACCGTTGCCGTTGTTTAAATCGAGTCGATAAAAGTGGATTTTTATGATTTAAGAACATTAATACAAAAATAGCGGTGGTAAACGTTTAGAAAATATTGGTGAAAGGGTAACATACATTGCTTTCAATATCAATATTTAGATATGGAAATAAATGTGGAAAGATGAAACCGAAATTACAATACTCTAAATAGTTTTAGCTTCGCTTCCATTTTGCAATCCGGATTTTTATCCTTATTTAAGAAAAATAATTTAGGTTCCACTTTGAGACGTCCTAAATGTCGGTGAGGGCTACCACAGCTGATACCAGGCTTAACAATTAGAGAATGAATAAATTTGAGAGTATAAAGAAAGAGAAAAATAAATTTACAAATAAAAAAGAACTGATTTAATTTGTTTCCCAAATTCAAGTACTCAAATTTGTTGTTTCAAACCGAAAAGAAATTTACAAACAATATTTATTTACAAAGAAAGAAAAGTTAAAATTGTTTCATAACTACAGGGAGTATTTTTTGTGTTTTTTTTTTTTTCTTATTGAAATTTAACTTCTTATACATTTATCTTTAAGGTGGTTGTTAGTATGAAAGGTTTTAATTTTGTTGCCTATTTTGTTATACCTTAAAGAAATTTTACCAAAATTGAGACGATATACCATCCCAGGCTGCAACACAATCAGAAAGAATTTCCTATATTTTTTTTTTAATTTCATACATATACTATATTGCATCGAATCTATTACCTTGCATACACCTGCATGAAAAGCCAACAGTTGAAGTTGTAAAAATTTTGAATTATTCATGTCACCGACAACGTTTCCAATTACATATCAGGGCGTGTTTTAAAAAAAAATTAGAACTACCAGCAAATCATTATTGAACAAAATTAAACAGAAAATGTTCGTTTCGATTTAAAATTTTTTCTTTCACAGACTCTTAATTAATTCTGTTGTTCTTGGCGAGGGTAATTTTACCGTGCTAGCTAAAATACTTTCCAATAAAACGCACCAAATATGAAATTCTGTGAGGTTAATAGGTTTATCCGTTTAAAATCTTGAGGTCAGATTACAAATATGAAGTAATAAATCATTTGAAATTATATAAAGACAGCAAATATTCGGACCTACACAGTGATTGAATATTGATATTCGTTGAAGTACTTTGTGTTGAACTTGTCGAAGAAAAGGCGAAATTTTAAATAACAACTACTAGAAACGTGATTACGAGGTCCCAATTTCAAATATCAATTACCAGAAAACATAACAACTACCACTTTAAACAGTCCCTGTTACATATACAGTAGTGGCGGCCTATTTAAGAACGATATTTTTATAAAATTTTAAAATGGCTAACTTTTGTTTGGGAAATCTGTTAAGGTTGAGAAGTGCGTCAAATTTCTTGTTCTGAGGATTTCTTATTTTGTAGGTCAGAAAGTAAGTTTCAAAAATTAATGCAGTATCCAATGGGTCAATCTATTTGTAAAAAATAGAAAACGTTCTTCAAAAAACGAAGGATTTATGAAAATGAAAAATATCTGCACATCCTTAAATGGGTATGAAGAACCGTGCTTCGATATTCAATAGAGGAGATTGTTTCATTAAAAAATGCTCCACTAACGTCTGTTAACGTGGAGAGGTCATTTTCCATGTACAAACGTTTTTGAAAACTTCAAAAAGAATTTCATGATTCATGCTAACAAAACCTTCTTACGAAAATAATGCACATACTATTAAAAATACTATTTATTTTTTGTTAAACCTACCTGAATTTTGTGTTTATTTTATTTACTTTTTGCTGTGAAAACTTTCTATGGATAAAAGACTGTATTTTTTTTTTATTTAAATGGTTTTTCATTTACTTTTTGAATATTTCTGCACCATATTTTGAATTTTGATGGCATATTTTGGATTTTCTATGGCATATTTTGTATTTTGTATGGCATATTTATTAATTTTAAGTGCATATTTTAGGCGCATATTTTGCGTTTTTAGATCATGAGAATCCGGGCCCTGATAATAACATTCGGCAAAAAAGTATGCCGTTGACAGATATTTTAAAATATTTTATACATATTTAATGTTCGAAAACGTTCACTAAGCTCCAAGATACTGGTTAAAGCATAAAATCAAATCACTTTACCGCAATAAAAAGTAATAGTACTAGAGAAGATACTAGGAGAGTGTTTTATGTTTATAAGTGCACTGTATTCGTGATTTCATTCCGGCTTGTTTTTTTTTTTAATGGGGAAAAAGTTTATATCAGTGAAATCATTTTGACTGATTGCAAAGAAATTTTGTTTGGGTTTCTATGAATACTGGGATACGTTTGGAATGTCAAACGAAATCTAGAATTTGGTATAATATGAACTAATAATAAGATATCCCTGTCTATAGTTTTTTTTTTTTTAACTTAAATTGAAAAATATTGTTAAAGTTTAAAATTAATAAAAAAAAAATTTGAACTAAAAAATAATAAAAAACTTTCTTCGATAATATATGAAATCTTAGCACAGTATTCTATATTTATTTCAACAAATATGAATCAATTAACAAAAAAAAAAATTTCTAAGAATTGCCCGTAGATTAAAATATAAGATATATTTGAAAGATTAGTTCTTTCAGGAATCGCAAACATATTTTATTGAAAAATTACATCACGTTGATACATAATCACCATTTTTTATTATTAAAGCTACGACATAAGGCATTAAGAAAGCTGTAGAGTCATTGATGACATTTTGAAAAGCTGCCTTTAACTTGTATCTCAATCTTTTTTTAAAGTTAAAGTTAAAGTTAATTATGCTTAGTTAAAAGATAACCTAAGCCTTTAATTTTCCGACATTTGTTTTAGTTTTTGTCAATACACTATGTTTGACGTCCAAAAATATAATAAACTTCTATTTTGATAAATACATAAATCGAATTGGAATAACTTGTTATAATTGATCTCATAGTGGCGGCCTATTTAAGAACGATATTTTTATAAAATTTTAAAATGGCTAACTTTTGTTTGGGAAATCTGTTAAGGTTGAGAAGTGCGTCAAATTTCTTGTTCTGAGGATTTCTTATTTTGTGGGTCAGAAAGTAAATTTGATGTTGGAAGCCCTTAGAACAAGAAATTGAATAAAAATACACTCTTAAGACGGTACAATGTACAGGATAAAACTTAATTTAATTTGGGGTACATTGACTAGGCATAGTATGGTCGATAAGTTAGAAAAAAATGCTCGAATTGACCAGAAAGTTTATAAAGACATTAAGGAACATGTTATGGAGTCTTATTCATTTGAAATCATGCCCATAAAATTTGTTTTAAGGACGATAATGATCCAAAAAGTCTTCAACGGATTGCTAAGAAGGTGTTTGCATATTCAAGAAGTCATTTTTTGGATTAGACCGTCCAAAGCTCGGGCCTTAATTATATCGAGCGCTTGTGGGGAGACATCAAAGATGGTTAAAGTAAAAAAATAAAAAAAAATTGATCAAAACGTTCTAAATATTGAGGAAATATAATGAATTAAGGTTTTCCTAAAATATATAATATTCACATATTGAAATTTCAAAGATTTGAAATGTTATGACAACCTTTTTTTTCTGTTCTTAATTATATTGCCAGACAAAATAAGAGTTAAATTAATGTTTATTTTTTTCCTACCAATATTCTCATGATTATATTTTTTAAAATTACTCAAAATGTACCGTAGTTCATGGGCTATTAATAAAACCACTTCACAACCTCAACAGATTTCCCAAACTAAGTTATACATTTTAAAATTTTATAAAAATATCGTTCTTAATTAGGCCGCTACCACTGTATTAATCTCATTTTCTTATAATATTAATATAATTAGTAATTACTATTACTATACCCATACATTTTGAAAAAATATTTGGGTTTTTGTATGTATGTATGTATACATAAGAGTGTCCCATATTTTGAAAACTTTCAAATTTTAAAACACATACGGGCTTAAAAGTTACTTTATAAATTAAAAAAATGTCTGAAAGTTTTAGGTTCATATGTGTATTGATCCGTGCCGACTGAACTTTAAAATGTTTCATACATAATACATGATTTTTCATAGCATTTTACTATTGACTTAGGCAAAATTGTAAAAGTTGGGGAAAAACCTTCAAACTTGGCAGATATGTAGATATATCTGTAGGAATATGTGTAGCAAAAAAATCATCATTTTTTTTAGTGGTTTTTTAACAATATTATCTAATGATATACATATTACATACAACAAATTAGAAAAGATTACCATGCAACAAATGAAACGAACACATATTTAAGAACAGTTAAAAAGGAACAGAAATTGTTAAACAAAATCAGTGGAAATAGAAAGGATTAAAATGAACCAAAATATGCACTAACCTTCAATTTTAAAACTCTACCACTGAATAGATTTTCATTTAGGAAGATGAATTATATAGAACACACTTTTACACAATATTTCACTCAAATCACACAAATTAAATGCGTCTAAACCATCAAAATAAAGAAAAACACATCATAAGTTAAGAAATCAAAATAAACAAATGATATACATATTGATTTAGTTTTCACACAGACTCACTCCAAGATGAAAAATAAAAAACAACTGCCATCGTCGCCGCCGTCGTCGCCTCTTGGAAAAATGTACAGCGCGCTAAGGATTGATGTCCCTAGTCAAATGGTCCATCTAGAAGAGTTTTCTTTCCTATCTCATCTGCTCACTCACATCTAATTTTGTTTCGATTCCATTGAGAAAATTAAATCTTTAAATTCAAATCTCTATACATTTTCAACCCTTATAATAACAATGGGTTAAGCCAAAACAAAATCATCACACACAGCTGCCATCTATTATAGAATAGAGTTACTTAAAAGCTCAATTTTCTTATTGGAAACAAATTTCCTTTTTTGGTTTGGAATTATATTTTTGTGTTGGTTAGATAAGATACACAACCATTGTTCGTGGAGTTTTTCTAAATAATATAGTGAGCAATTGACAAGAAAACAAGGGATTTATGTAAGAACTAGCTTTTGTATATAGATTAGATGATTATTCTTCAAATCAAAATATACAGTAGGTACAATGAAATATTTTAACAAATTCTTGAATAAGTTATAGATATGGTATTAATACTATTTCAATCAAAATTTTTGTTAAATAATTCATTCGAATAACTTTATCGATTCTAATTTTATTCAAATAAAGAATTTTTTTCTTTCAAGACAGTTAAGGCAATAAAGACAAAGAAAAAAGATATTATTTTGACTTAAGAACAATGGCGCAAAATAAAAGTCACATAAAGTACACTTTAAAAAAAATTTAGTAGATACTAAAATCAAAATTAGTATTTTGACAAGTATAGTCGTAATAAAGTCCACTTTATCCTTAGCGGCTTGTGATATATTTAATACCGACGAAAGTACCTTTTATCTTTTAAAATGGGGTTCAATTGAGCCAAAGTATCTATCTGTTAGTCGCATGGCATTCTAAAATGTCTACAAAAGTGATTTCCAAATTTAAAAATATATAAAAGAAGAGTTTTACCATCGATGCCGATTTTAAAAGATCAGTGTTTGCTCACTTTAGTCCCTACCTACCTCACTTAACCTTCATAGAAAAAAAAATACAATAAAATTATAAATACATGTATACACCTTTGTTTGTTTTTTATAGGATACACCTTCATCATACATTTTTTTTTAAATTAAAGTTTTCCGATTGTTTTTTGTTTAGGTGTTAGTCTGCTGTCTTCTTTCTTACTCCTCAAACTGTATTTGTTTTCCCAAACTGTTCATTTTTGGGTCTGTTCGGCAATAATTAACTGGGGGTAGGGCTAAACGGTTACACTAGTTGTAGGTAGGTTAACAAATGTTTATAATTTGATACAAAATTAGTACCTGCTTTTAAAATTAAAATGGTTTTAACTAGTATGTACTTAACCCAGTTAATAGGAGGTGACTTTTTATATAATTTATTCCGTTTCATTAAATTTGAATCCCTACAAAAAAACATTATTATTTTTATCCTAAAGATAAACGTTTTAAAGATATATAATTTTTTTTTAAAGTTTAACAAAAATTTCAAATTTCTGTTTTCTTAATTTTTACTCTTAAAAACACAAGTTGTCGAAAAAATCTTACGCTCAGTTTAAATATCATAATATTCACTTAAAAAAAACTGTGACCCCTTTTTTCTATACCAGTCATAAGTCGCCAGATATTGCTACTGTGGAAAACCCGTTTTTTCCGAATATATCTTTTTAACCGTAAATTTAAGGGAAAAATTATATTAACTTTATTTATATGTTTCGTAATATTATAAAAGCATGCATTAACAGTTTTTTTTTTCTAGAAGCTATAATTTGTATCATAATTTATCATTAAAAAAAAAACTAAAGTCGAAGATACATGTTTTTGGCTCTTTACTCTAAGAAAAGAAGAATTTTTCGGAAAATATTTTATATCTAGTTTCCAGATTTTAATATTCCCTAGGAAACATTATCCCCCTTTTTTTTCGTTAACGCATCAGCGAGATATGACGAATTTAAAAATGGTCAAATTTCAAAAATGTTTGAATAAAAGAAAAATTTAAATTATTTGTTTAAAATGACGTTATATATTTTTACACTCCTCGTCATAAGGTTAGAAGCAGTCATTTTTGAGAATTGAATTTATTTGTCTCGTGTTATACGCCAAAGAGATCGAAATTTTATATGACACAAGAGAGACTATTTAATATGCCAAAGCAAAACCTATGCTTGCACTTCAAGAACAAAAATTAACGGCAGTCAAGAAAATAAATGTTAGCTGAGTCACTTTTTAAGCGTCATAGGGTTAGAAGCACCGACAAAATTGAAGAAAAACGATGGTTTAAATTTTTTTAAATTTTTTTTTCGACAAATTTATTTACCAATTTCGATGTTTAAGAGAGTTATACAGTGATTTAAGATGGTCAAGTGAAATTTTTAATCAAGGCCAAATTAACGGTGTGAATCAGTCATCGCATTGCTTCGATTTTTTATATACTTTTCATGTGAGCCATCCAATAAATTTTCTTTTATTTTGAAGTCCGGTGAATAGGAAACCAAGGCAGCAATAGAACATTAATCCTTAAAATAATGATTTAAACACTCGAGCTGCATGAAAAGGAGTATTATTTTGTTGAAAACCAATGCGGTTTGTCCAAAAAAAATCATTGGTTCGCGGAAACAATGCTTCTGGCAAGATGACTGGAAATCAGGCATCTTAGTACTTTCAACTGCCATGCCAAGTTAATTGTTCCCTAATAGAATGTTGCGGCCCAGATCATTACGCCTCCTTCCCTGTTGTGATGAGGGTTGAAATGTTGAGTTTGAAATAATTTTTTCAAAAATTGTTGACAAAAATAACTTTATTTAAAGACAGGTATTTCTGGCTTTACAAAAAGGTATTACTGGCATAGTAAGCGTTACCGTTGTTTTTTAATATTTTTTTGATGTGTTAAGTAATTTTTTTTTTAGAAAATTGCCCCTCCCGCCCAAACGAGGGGAAATAGACCCGCCCTCCCATACGATTTTTTTCTTATCTCGACTCAACCTACAACCTTTATTTTTTTCAGTTTCAATTTTCTTTATTCTTATTAATTTAATTAAATTTCAACTAAATAAGTATTGATAACTAACAACAATTATAGTTTATAAGTAATTAAAAATAGTTAGTGCCATCTTTAATTTAAATTTTTAAATTTAAATTATGTGTGGCATGAATAATTATAAATGCAAACAATAATTACAAAAAAAAAATATGACTCAAGAAAGAAAAAATTAAACAAAAAAAAATAATCAAATTTAAATTTAAGCAAAAAAGCAATGGAATACTTCTTTCGTTCAACATAACAAATCGTGTAGGTACTCGTATAATAAACAACTTTTTTTTTACTAATGATCAAATTAAATAGCATATTGTATCAAAGTTACGATTTCCCGTCACAATTTAGATGAATCACGCTGTATAGTTCTGAGAACAATTTTAAGATACAAAATTGGAACGTCAATTTAAACTAGGTAATTATAAACATGTTGATAAAAATTTAACTAAAAACCATCCATCCGTTTTTAAAATATCGATAACACATTTTTTTTTTTAATTTTTCTTGAACTTTTTTAAAAATTGGTATGGCAGGTGCCGCAGGAACAAGTTTTAAAAATCGCCCTTTTTACAAGGAAAGGAACAGAC
>OX439486.1:245039-455416 GCA_949320155.1 Melangyna quadrimaculata
GCTTTTGTATGTAGATTAGATCAGCGATTCCCAAACTTTTTAAGCTTTGGTACCCTTAACAAGGTCAAAATATATTTCGAAACCCCAACTCTGTACGATAGCGAAAGATGAAATACAACACAATTGATTTCAAAATCAATTTTTTGTTTATATGTGAATGTGGCTCGTAATTTTCTTATGAAATTGAGTGTTGTTGTATCATTTTCGTTTGCTTCTTTTTAAATTATGAGAAGCTCACACTTCAATAAAAAGAAAATGTAAACGTCAAACATGTTTATGATTACATAACGTGAGCTGGGTAAAAATTAGCCTGGTTGGTGGGTGAATTTGGGCAATGAACGCACATTTTTTCTAATTTTGTTTTTTTTTTTTTAACAAAAAGAACTTTTCTAATCTTTTCAGCTTTCTTTCTAAAAATGTATAGTTTAATAAATTATAAATGATTGTTATAGCTTCATTGGGATAAATTAAGAAAAAAGTTATAAACTAAATAAATTTTATTAAAAAACCTTAAAAAATACCAATAAATGTTGAATGGTTTCAATATGTTGTGAAAATACTACAGCAAAACATTTTTTTACGCAGTTATGTGGAATATTATGCAAATCAAATTTGCTTTACTTTATTAATGTACCTAACAATAAAACAAAAATTATAGGTAAATGCTTTTTATAAAAAGTCACCCGAAACTTTGGCCACCCAATTTTTTATTTTCAAAAATTAAACTAGCTAACTAATTTGTCTAAATTTAACGAAACTTGTGCAAACATCTTTACTCTGTAAAAAAAATCTCCAAAAGTTATTAATTTTTTTAAATGTGCCAAGGTCACTCGGTTTCCTGGTACTAAAACAAAATATTATTGTATTTTTAATGTTTGTAGCGATCTAAAAATCTCGATTTGTGAAGGTATATAAGCTTGAAAATTAAATAATAATGGTGAACATTGAAAATAAAAAAAGGTACAAATTTAAAAGATATCGTAGGTGTGCTGCAAAAAGAGCTCAAGTCCACTTTTTTGAGAAATGGACTTAATGATACAAAAGTGTTCCAAAAGTCATAGTCTATGCCCTGGTAAAAAAATCCCATGTCAATTTCATGTAGTTTTGTAGTTATTGTATCAAAACAATTCATTCTATGTCCAAAAAACCCAAATGTGTGGAGCAAAAAGACCCAAGTGGACTTGGGCCTTTTGTACACAAATCTTTTTTCTCTTTTTCTCTATTTTTGCTGCAAAAAAAGCTCAATTCCTCAAATTCAAAAAGAATACGTACTTAAAAATATATGTTATAAGGTTATTTCTCAATATATTTGCTAAAATTCTCTTTGAATTTACATTAAGGGAAATGATCATTATTGAAAGCTGTTAATGTGAAAAGGTTTAGTTTTTAACTTTGCTTTAAAGAAAATCAATTCCTCAAGCCGAAGTAGTGTTCTTCTTCAACTTGCATTAAAAAAAGGTAATCATTTTGTTACAGTTTAGCTGGTACCTAATTCGAAAACATATTAAGGACATTCCAATAAAAATTGTCATATATATTTGTGCAATCCCAGTAATTTAACACATTAAGAAGAAGGAAATTCCACGTAATTAAATGACTGACTTAAAAAACATTTGATGATGTAGACCTTAAATTTGAGTTTGTATTTTATATTTAGATATTCAAGAATCAATTGCCTAGGTCGGCCCATACATTTAAAAGAAGTTAACATCAGATGGAGGCCAACCGGGTGATTTCATGAGACAGGCGATTAACACCTTATTCTCAATCCACTGTACCAACAAAAATTCTTTCCTTTCCGCCTGTTCCTTCTAACTAGTGCCGTGCATTGCATTCCATTTAAAATACCTTAGGTCTTACTGGGATAAAGTTAAAATTATTTTTATTATTATATAAGGTGAATAAAAGAAATCTTCCTATAAGTAGTATCGAAAAGATAAAAGATTTACTTAAACCTTGCCAGGAGCCATCACGGACTTGTTTCATAAGCTTGAAGACAAGAAATATCATACTGATTAGGAGGAATTAGATTAAGATTAATAAATTTAAAATAAAAATTACAAACAAAAAATTTTCATTACAAAAACCCATGTGCATAAAAAAATAATTTTGAATGCAAAAAAAGGCATATGTCCAAGATTCATTTTATTTTTGTATAAAAAAAAGTAGAATAAACAAAATTTAATTCATTTTTTTGTTTTGTTTTATTTAGAAATGCTTTAACTATCAGATTTTAATATCGATTTTCAAATCAGAACTACTTAATGATTTGTTCAGCGGCCATAAACTTTAAATCTTCAATAACTCAGAAACACAATTATGTAACTTGAGCTCTTTTTGCAGTATACCGACGATATATACTCCCTGTCACTTGTTTGAGGCCACTTGGAAAATCTTATAAAAAAAGAACAAAACTATAAAAATGTTTATTTTTTTTTTTTTGGTTTTAAACATTCATGTTTTTTTCAATTAATAAATGAGTATGCCCGCCATTTTTTGAAATTAGCTCTATTAGACGGTTTGGAATTTAATCATACAGTTTTTGGATTAATCTAGTGAAATCTAGCTCCAGGCAACGCAGTTAGCTTCGACCAAGGCGTGCTTATCTCCAAACTGTCTACCAGTATCAAATATAGCGAGGCCCAAACGTTTTCGATGATGTTTGAGTCCGGTGAATAGGGTGGCCATGGTAGAAGTCCAACGTTTTCCGATTAAATTCAGCTTCTAGCTACCATGGTAGTATGGATAGGGGCGTTGTCTTGTTGGAATATCCAAGGTAGAGGTTCACGAATATTATTTAAGCTTTGGAAATATCCGTTACAGCAGACATTTGTCACTATTTCCGTTGTAGTTATAAGCTCGAATTCAATTGTTCCATAATAGGTGAAAGTGAAAGCTCACCACACCATAACACCTGATGTATGACTGTGATGTCTTGACAAAATAAGTTTTTCTTATCTTTAATCTTGAAAATTAAAGTTGTAACCATCGAGACCGTCAAGATTAAACTTTTTTTCCTTTGAAAAGACAACCTTTTTTCATGCGTTGCTACAGGCAACATGCTCCCTGGCGAAATTCATCCGTAGTCTCTTTGTAGCTGCCGTAGAACCGGTTTCTTTTTGATTTTCATACTCTTAATGTTACCACTGGTTTTAATTATCCTTAAAACCGTCGAAATACTGGCTGATACCCCACTTTTTGACCTTATTTAAGGCGCTGATAGTGTGGAATTTGAAGCTAGCCGCTGAATGAGTTGCTATCCTCGGATTATTATTGCTTGAGATGTGTGTACTTTTCGTTTTTTTCCATAGTTTTCAGTGTCTGGTAGATAGTTGTTGACAATGGTCTTACTTCTTGTTCGGTCTCCTAGCTATTTCTCAGCCTGAGAATCCCAGTTCCTTTAAAGGATCTATTGATCCTCTTTCTGCTACTGTCGAAGTATTTCCAGAGCCTATTTTAACTTGAAATTTAAAATCAAATATAGTTTTCTATCCTTTCTTAATTATTTTAAACTTTTGTTTGAAAAAAATCGGCGATGTTAACTTTTGCCAAACAATTTTTGGTATAGCCTCAATCAAGTGACGCAACTTTTTATGTCAAATGGACTTCACATAATTTGGGAAATTTCTATAGATTTTCCAAGTTAACTCTGTAACTTTATCCTTTTTTATTGCAAAATATATATACCTACCCACACGTATCAAAAATTTCCAGGACAAATATTGTTAACAGGTATTTATCGAGAAAAATCTTTTATGAAAATAGAGTGGCCTCAAACAAGTGACAGGGAGTGTAGGTTTTCCGACTTTTAATTTTTAAAATTAAATAAAATTTTAATTTGCAGGTCTATACTCTGTCCAACAAAAATAGTCAGTACAGGCCTTATGGGAGAGCTTTTTGCAATACACTGGTGCCTGTTGCTAAATTCCCACTGAAAAAACCACTGAGTTTCATACAAATTGTATTTGTAATCTTGTTAAAACTCGCGTTCATTCCACCATGACCTACCCACTACACATACAAGTGCACACTGCACACTCCCAGCGGGAAAAATTCAAAAATTCATTGAGGAAAAATCAGCTTTTTCCTTGAGGAATGGCAGCTGCACCGTCCACTTTTCAGCTGATTCCTTTGATGAAATTAACATGGGCATGTCCTAGGCGGGCAGCACATGCTGAAAATCCGATGCAAATTCGCCAACGAAATCACTACTTCGTTGGAAGTTGTTTATTCACCGACCCAGATGATGAAAAACATGGTGGTTGCATAGTCTATGAATTCACTGCATAAATGTATGTGGTTTATTCAACAGTTCAATATTTTCGATGAAAATGGTAATTAAAATTCAATTATCAAATCACAAGATATAGAAGTAGGTAGTTGTTTATTCAGCAATTAGTTAATTCAATATGAAAAATGTGAAGAAAATTAAATAAATAGTAAATTCATTAACTCTGTTGTGTTGTGAATTCTTTGTGATTGGTTAATAAAAATATAGAATTAAAACTTTAAATTACAGTTAAATCACTAGGTCAGTGGTTGTTGGTTAATCACCACTTCATATGCGAAGTGAAGATTAACCAAAAAACTGAAATACTTTGATAAAATCTGAGATTGCCTCTTTTTAATGAAAATTCATAAGTCCTCTTATAATATTTACTGTCAGTAGACAATGTCAACACAGAGAACACAAAAAAAATCAACTTCTATTAAAACACACAATGGCGGTGCACACTTTACAAAGCATATGAGTGGACATAGACGATGAACTGATGAACTTCTACATGACTTTTCAGCAGTTTTTTCATCTTATAATTTTCCATATCAAAAGCCATTTTTAGTTCAATGACAGAAAGGGTTGTTTTCTAAACACAAAGCAGAAAGTGGGTTCAAATCTATGAACTGAGGAAACCTTGCATGATTCTTCACTTATTAAATCATTACATGTCGTTTCCTTGTATTATCTGGCTAGTTAATTGATTGCTGTTGTTTTGTTGTTTTCTACACACAAAGCAAAAAGTGGGTTCAAATCTATGAACTGAGGAAACCTCGCATGACTTTTCACTCACTCAATCATTGCATGACGTTTCCTTTTATTATTTGGCTAGTGAATTGATTGAAGAATTCAGCTATAAAATTCATTGGGGACGATATTTCCCGCTGGGTGCTGCTTCTGCTTTGCTTGTGCGTCCTCCATGCCTTCACCCTCGTTTTGGGTGCTTTCAAAATAAACACATTGGGCCCTACCAATAATTAATGACTAAACAAGCGTTTAGATAAACGCCACGTTAAACTTTAGAGACGAGTTAATTTGTGTGTTTACCAATAACCAAATTAAACACGTCTTTAACTAATCAGTGCTCTATTACATTACCTACTACATTTGTTGCCAAATAGACAGCTTCTGTGAATGGAAATGGCTGCGTTCAAGAATCGATGCGATTGCCTATCTAAGATAGCTTCCTATCCATATAGGTTTCTGATCAAGCAAAACCCGATAGGTTAATTGAAAGTGTTTTTAGCAAAATACAACTCGACGACGGCAAACAAATTTCGGCTTTGCATTTTGTAGTCGGATTTTTTAACAATTTCGCTTGGGATACAATAGTATACCAACATTTTTTTTTACATGGGAGTACAACAACAAAAACTTATCTGGATAGCTCTTAGCTCTACCTAGGTTTTTGATCGCGGCCAATGACATTTTAGCTATTATAAAAAAGTCATCAAACAAATTTTAGGCTGCGTGCGATTATTAGTTAGTTTTTCGCCATTCACTCTCACATTGAAATTTACAAATAAACAAATAAGAAGGAATAAAGGCTCTCCCAAACCAATGCGGAACATTCGTTGCGGCGAAGAAACATTCGCATGTCAAAATTTATTTACATGGTGATATATGAGAGTGCCCACACCAACGCGGCGGAGAAACATATGAATTAATTTTGGCTGACGAATGTTTCTTCGCCGCAACGAATGTTTCGCATTGGTTTGGGAGAGCCTTAAATCTATTTGTTTATTTTGATTACCTTATTAGTTTTATAGATTCGCAACAAAATTCACAAATTCACGAACAAGCAATTAAGTTCAATTGTAAGCGACAAACATAGAGGATAAGGGTAAATATTGGTCTCCTTTGCTTTTCAAACGTGGCGTTTACGAGTTTAAACATGCGTTTCTTTGCTCTTAAATTTAAAGTGACGTTTAGCGTTAAGCTGAATATTAAATTGATTATTGGTATGGTTCATTATTTAGAGTCCACTTAAATATTTAACGGATCTCTAAATTTGATTATTGGTAAGCCCTATTGAATCAGAGTTACCACTGCTACGTTTATACATTTCGCTGAGACATTTTCTTTGGTTTTTGGTGAGGAGCTTGTGGATTTATGCTTTTTAAAGCTTTTGAAAATTTGAAGTAATTAAGTATGTTTACTACGGCAACCATGTAAGAGCTTTAAAACAGTACGAACTTATTGACATCTATTACAGTCAGAGTGAGAGGCAAG
Source organism: Melangyna quadrimaculata (assembly GCA_949320155.1). Classification (NCBI taxonomy): domain Eukaryota; kingdom Metazoa; phylum Arthropoda; class Insecta; order Diptera; family Syrphidae; genus Melangyna; species Melangyna quadrimaculata. The sequence continues at coordinate 251,548 of OX439486.1, forward strand.
CGTCCTATCTTCCCTGTACTGACTATTTTTGTTGGACAGAGTATAGTGTTTAGTCTTTATTATATTCACAGACCTTCAAAGTCTCCTGATTTAATTCAATTTTACGAAATTACTATTTTGAGATAATAGGAATGTTTAAAATAATTTATATCTCCATCCCAATAGGAGATAGATACAAAATGGGTGCCTATTACCTATTTCGTTTTTTTTTATTTCGCCAATTGTTGTTTCGTTTTTGTTATAATTATTTATGTTAAGTTCGAAAAGTTTTTTATATTTTGTATGTATTTTCTTTTGGGTTCATTTTGTTTCACGATTACTTCGAATTTCTCCTTTCGTGTTTTACCTGTTTTGCATTTTCGTTAATACTATTATGGCTCACTTAAGACTGGGTTGTTTTGTCAAAGGTTGTTTCGCATTTTGTCTCTACGTATATCTATTTTTTTGGAATTCGATTATTTTGTTATCAGTTTGTAAGTAAAGAGGAATTATTATAGATACAAACAAAAATTAAAGGAAGAAAATGCCTTCTGCAACAAATCCAATAATAGACTTGTTTGGAGAGTTTTATTTCAATGGACAAAATAAAAAAACCACCATTGTACCTTCTTTTGTTTTGGAGCATTTACAATCCACAAAGGTTTATAAATTCTTTCATTGGAGCCAATGTTAGGTGTATATTATGTACATACCTATACATATCGAGCCCTAACCGCCAATTTATCGTAAGCGACAAAATGTAAATTTTACAGGAAACACTTTTTTTGTTTTCTCCTAAATTGAAAAAAGGAACGAGTTGATTTTCAGTATTTCGTTATATTTTAGTAAATAAAATAAAGTGAATATAAACAAAATACTGCTGTTGCCAAATTTACGTTGTTTTTGACGTTTTTGGCGTTTACGATACTTTTGGTGTTCACTACTTACAGGCTCATGATCAAGTTTTGGCGTTTGCTATAAATTTAAAAAATAGCAAAAAATCGTATTTTTATGAAAAAGAAAATTTTCTTCCATTTGAGCCCAATTTATTCTTCCAAAATACAGCTTTTCGAAATATAGTAATCAAAAATGTATAGTTACAAGTAGTAAACACAGTATTCAAAAAAAAAAACAGGATTTTTGGTTGGGTCTAATCTCCCATAAAAAATTACTTAAAACAAAAAAATAACTAATAAGAATCAAAAGTAATATACATACATATGTAATATGGTTTTATACTTTTTCTTAAAGCATGAGATTGATTTTTCATTTTTGTTTTATGAACCGATCAATAACTTCCTCTACGTCTAGTGACACATCCTTCTGGACATATGCTATGCATAAGTGCTAAAACCTGTCTACCATTGAATACATGAACCAATTTTTTAATCGACTTAGCTTAGAGAAGGCCCCTCTGCTGTAGTTTTACTAAAAGGTAGCTTAGGGAGTATATTTAGCTTAGCGAGTATATTTGAAAATTGTTTGATGTTTGGAAACCTTTCTTAATCACATTTTGCCATTACATCCCTAATTGTTTTTGTATGGAACTATTGATGGATTCTCTGCCATTGGACCGTTCATAGTCTGTATTCATTTACATTATTACTTGATGTGTTGCCAAAACTATAGACATTACAGACATCTTTCTAAAGAATTTGATAGGTTACGTCTTTATAGATATGGAAAGAACAATTATTTTATTTATAGGAATATAGAGCAGGTATTAAGCTCAAAAAGTCACTTAAAAGTACCAACAACGCCTTCTTCCGGAGGATTAAATACAAATGCAAATCTTCGGATTTTTCAAAGCTTTTTCGATCCATCACCATCTTAGGTATTCGTACATGGAACTCAAACTATAATGTCTTGAAATTCTGTTAGTATTTCATTCCAAAGCATCACCCTAGTACCAAAAAACAACGTTTTTCGGAACAAACAAATAAAAAGTCAAAATATTCGTGGTTTTCAGAAGTGTTTGAATCTATCAAAGTTTCTTAAAGGGACTTTGGAACAAGTTGCTTTATCTCGTAACGAATAATATTGCAGACAGAAATACCAAAAATATGAATTCAAACGTTTTTGGCCAATAAAACCCGAAATTAAATATGAAAAACATCGAATTTCCAATTCAATAAAATTATTTTTACTTTGACTCTGCCTCTTGCCTGGGCGCGGGAATGAAGCTCAAGTGGAAACATTTGCAAGGAACTCTAAAGAATTCCGAGATGAATACAGAACTAAGGTCAAAAAACCCCAGGGGATATTACCATAAGTGCTCTAGCTTTAATTCCTAATTTAACACAAGTCACATACAAAAACAAAAATCGAATCTCACAGGGGGATAATGACCCCTTTGAACACCAACCCCCTCTTTGGATCCGCCAATTATGTAAACAGATAAAAAAACAGCTCACTGGTCAATAATAAAGCAAAATTGATTAAATAGCAAAAACAATCTATGGCATTTGCGCTATTTAGCTGTTAACAGAAAATATGAGTGTCGCTTACGATAAATTTTCTTTTCTCTGTAACTTTTTTTTTAATAAGTTTGGAAAACTAATGATGTAGATAGATGCATAATAGTATTACCTATGAAATTTCATAATTAACTTGATTTTGTTAAAAATGTCACTTACGATAAAATAGCGGTTAAGGCTCGATATGTTGAAGGTACAGTTAAAAAATTATTTAGAGGGGATTGAATTCTTCAAAAGAAATGAATAGATGTATATTGACAATGTTTTTCTTTTTTTATTTTAAATGAAGTAGATATACCTTTTTTGTTTGAAGAAATTATTTTTGTTGACTAAAAATAACTTTATAAAAATTGATAATATTTTTCAGAGTTTTCCTTTGTTTTAATGGCAACCTGGATATCAAAAATCTATGCCAATTTAAGAATATTTTCTTTTTATCAACTTTAATAAAATGTTGGCACTACACAAAGCATATCTGATATAGTTGTGAAAATAAATCTGTTCGGTTCGGTTTGATTTCGATCATTTCGTCACCGTTTGCTTATTTTCGTTTTAATGTTTGTGCATGTAAAGAACCTAAAGACGTTAAAATTCGCGCGAACGCGCGAAACGGTGACGAAATAATCGAAATCGAAATAAACGAAAACGAAACAATTAAAGACGAAACAAACGTTAGACGAATTGATTCCAAAACGAAATTATCAAAAAAAAAAAAAACAAAACTATCAAAAGCAAAATGAAATTAAAACAAAATATTTAAAAAATAAAACAGAAATTGTCGAAACAAAAAGAAAGCAAATAAATGAAAAGTGAAACAGTGAAATGCAAAACAACAAAATGCGAAACGACTTTCGTCTTTTAAACCAAAAAACGAAAGAAAAAAGACGAAACGTACCATACCCATAATAAATGTATACTAGCATTTTTATTAACGAAATTAGAAAATAGACACAAAGGGATATTTTCCCTTTTATCTGCTACAATAATATAGATTATTAAAAAACGCAAACTTATTCCACTATAAAATATATTTGCCTATCAATAAACATTTTTTTTTTTCCCTCTAACTCCTAACACTTAGCTAATCAATGATCACAGAGTTTCGCAGGTGGTGTTACATTTTTCGTTTCACAAAAATACAACATTGAAATTTTAATCTCAACGCTGTTTTTAAATTCATCAAATCGAAGAAATTGTATGTATCAATGTTATGTTGCACACACGAATTCAAATGCACGAATTTATGTTTTAATTGCTTAAATTGTTTAGATATATAAGTTTGATCGCAACAAAAAAGATGCCATCCAGACATGAATTTATGCAAAACAAATTTAAAAACCTTTGGAGTGGTTCCTTAAAATTATTTTGTATATACAATACATACATACATATGTATATGTACATGACGAGTCATGCCGAGTTTTAACCTTCCGTTAGGCGCGCCCTATTTTCTCACACCGTTAGTCGCGCTGCACCTGTGAGGTGCTTTCTTAATTTGGAACTGAAAACAAAACATTTTAAATGTCTGGGCTGTAAGCCCATAAATGAAATATTTAACAACAAAATGTTTGTAAATAATATATTTATTGCATTTTAAAATAAATAAAAATGTGATAAGTAATAAAATAACGAATAAAAATAAAAAAAAGACTTTTAACAATTTCACAAACAAAAACCATGAAATGACCGAATTAAGACAAACTGAAATAAGTTTTAAACTTTTCACGAACTGTCATCCATATTTTCATCAACGCAATGCAAAAAATTAAGAAGAAAACATTGAAGACTATACATTTGAAAAAATTACTTATTTAGTCGCGTTGCACCTGTGAGGTGTTATTACACCCGTTTCGCCTCTGATGTGAGACGGACGGAGGTCGCGGACGTACTGACCTCTAAGGCAACGAAAATAAGGAAGGTAGACGAAAGCATGGGGGGCTACTAAACCACTGGGTATGACTTTGCCACCAAATTTAAAAAAAATATGCACCTGTGAGGTGCGCGCGACTAACGGAAGGTTAAACGATCTACGGTTTTTTTTTTAAATCTTGTTAATCTTGGCAAATTTACTGGTAGGGTTAGTTGTACCATTGTTGCGGTGTAATTTGTAACACATAAGAACTAACTCCATTCATATTTTTCACACATAATTTTCTGCAACCACAACAATTGAAAATGGTTCTTTGCGTTTCTTTCGTATTTCGCTTATTTCATTGGTTCACAACTGTTGTTGATGTGAGCCCGCTCATGTGAATTCCTGTTTTGTAAATTAGGTTTTTCTTTAATTTATCATTTAACATTGCATTTATTAACTATTTCATAATTTTGTATGGAACTTTATCTTGATTTTTCCATAATATGAATGTTAATTTTATTTTCTTTAATGATTTGGTTTCATCAATTAATTAATCGAATCAATGAATTAATACACCCGCGGGGGTAAGGTTCTAAAAAAAGGAATAAATCCCCCAACCGGCAGGCACCTATGTTTCAAAGTTTTTGAACTAAACAGTACTTTGGGTGGCCAGCTTCGCGGGTTCAAGGATTTAAAGGCCCTCATTATGAATAGCGAATCGAACGTTCGCTGTAAGTCGAACGATTTAGCGAATTTCACTTATCACGGTATTATCGTTATCGAACTTGCAGATTCGCTGCAGAAATCAATGCTGCCAACAGTTTTCATATGAATTTACACATGTTAAACGTCAAATGTGTAGACTTTTTATTTCTGTTTGTGAATTGTGATTATTTGTTTGTAAAAAAGAAAATAGTATTCGAATGGAGCATCACTTACATATTTATTTTGTAAAAATGGCTGGCTAAACTTTCCAATTAATTTAAAATAATATTATTTTTGGGTACTACTTGTATAATGTGTGTGTATACAGTGAAGATTGCAAAATAAAATTTCTTGTCCTTAAATGTTTCCAAAACAATGTGGTTAATTAATGTGGTTTTAGTTTCAGCTCCCATATTATTTGCATTTTGCAATTGTTTGACCAATTTTATTATCTATGCCGGTTCATGTTTCTTCTTTTTCTATGTTTATGTCCTTCTTCGCATATAGCAAGGACGCTTTTGTGTTTTTAATTGGAATAATAACATTTCCACATTTATATTCATTATTCTTACAAAATAAGTGAGTTATTCCGTGTCCCTTCCTTAAATCAAATGGCTTTTTGCAAGTTAAGGAAAATGAGATCTCAAATTTAACTTCGAACAGACGGATGTGAGCAGGCGAGCCTAATTTTTCAGTATTTCAACAGTATTTTAACAGTGAGACCTTTGAGATTCTGAACTTGCTTACAAATCGACCATTTATTCGACGCGGAAGACCTACAAAGTTGGAAATCGACTGCCATTTGTCATAAAATACATATCAATTTATTTATTTTTTAATTTTTGCCTAAAAAAAACAATAACAGATAATTAAAAGGTCTTTTACTTTTAATTCGATACTGTTATCACATAAAATTTTAGTTCGATAAGTTTTGACTCTTTTAGCGAACAGATTAGCGAAAGTTCGCTATTTGTAATACAGTGATAATAAAATTCGCTAAAGTTTTGACTTTTGAAGCGAACTTAATTTTAGCGAATCGCTATTCTTAATACGAATTTAGCGAATTCGCAAAGTTTAACGTTCGATTCGCTATTCATAATGAGGGCCTTACTCACTTTTTGGGTCCTCTGTTCCGCTCACGCGACTCCGCTCCGTCGCTTTGCTTAGGGTATGCTCAGTCGCCTGGCAAAGCTAGAATTGATTTCTGTAGAGGGTAAGAGGTTTTTTTTTTTTTTTTTTTTTTTTGATAAATGGCGCTTGATTCGTGTCAAGTTGCCATGCGTTTTTTATGCAGTATTCATTGTCATTTCATTATGGACAGACTTGCAACCAAACAAAGTTTGCTATCGTTCAAGAATGGGCTCTCGACTTGCTGAAAATCCACTGTTTTCAACCAACATTTTGTTTAGCGATAAGGTCCATTTCTGGCAATGAGCTAAATTGACGTATACTTGCCGAAGAACAACCGAAAGAGGTTTAAGAGCTGCAGTAACATCCACTCAAAACAACCCTGTGGTATGGTTTTTGAGGCGGTGGGATCATCGGTCTGTATTTCTTCAAAAATGAGGCTGGCGCCAACGTGACTGTAGATGGGCCTCGTTTTCACGCCATGATAACGAGTTTTTTTTTGCATGTAATTAAAATATATAGAATATAATTACTTTTACTAGGTATATATTTTTAATTTTTTTTACTATACATAATTCATAGCATGAAACTTCACAAATAAACGATTCATCACAAAACATTGAATACGTGGAGTATTAATAGTATAATATATTTGTGTTCGTCTCGATTTTTCTACCGATCTACTATAACTTACATAGTTTGAAAATAACAAAATAACAGAAAAAAATCAGTACCTAGCATGTAGGTACAGATTATCATGAACTTATTCGGACGGTTATCTAGCGATTACAAATATAAACTAAATTGAAAGAAGATAAGTATCTACGAAAACATTGATAAGATTCATGTTAATAGTACCAGGGGAGAGCGGGGCTAGAAGAAACAGGGTTAAGAAGTAACAGCTATAAATGAAAGGGTTCCCATTAAAATTAAGAATCATCTGAAGGAGAAAAATGTTCCTCTTCTCCAGAGGTAACACCACATATAATTTAGTTGTGAATTGGACATTAGAAAAAAAAAGTAATGGAGGTTACAGAGATATGACAATTATTTTATGTCTAACAAGGTACTGGAAAATATTTTTTTAAATAAATTTGTAATATAATGAAAAGAAATGTAATTTGATTTGAAGGAAAACTATTAGCAAAAACATTTATGTAAGACAAAAAAAGGATAATGATAAATAAGAGAGGCGTATATAATAATATCACAGGATTAACAAGTTAGGTAAAAATACATTAATTCATAAATATTTATAATAAATTGATATGATTAAGATTATATTACTATATATGAATACAGCAATTTCATAACTAACAAAAAAAAAAATAAATAAATAAATCAATAAATAAATAAAATAAATAAAAAAATAAATAAATAAATATGTACTAACGATTGAATGAACAGTTAAAAAATTGATTTAATAAATCATAAATAAATGAATAAATAAATAATTGAATAAATAAACAATTAAATAGATGAATAAATAAAAAATGTAACAAAAAGTATATTGATTTAATTAATATATACAAACAAAATAAATAAATGAATTGGTATATCAGAAAATCAGAGCTTTATAATAAAAGAAATTTTTCACAAAAATTAACTTTAAGAAAGTCAATTTTTGTTTGCAATGGGGAGTACGAAGGTTGAGAAAAACCATGGAAATTTAAAGTCATTTTAAGAACTTTATTTTGGGAGATTTGTAGTTTTTTTCATATGCATATGAGCACAAAAGCCCCAAACAGGTGACGGGTACCTATAGTATATCATTGCTTGAAATATTACTTTATAAATGATTATTTTGTTTTAGTTTATAATTTTATATCTATTTATTAGAGGATAGAGCATTTTTGTAGCAATATTGCTTTTTGTGTTTAAATTGACAGTGTGATTTCGAAAGGTCAATGTTTTATCTAAACTATGTAGATCCAAGATACTAAACTGTATCGAACCACTTGATTTCGGTGTTTTCAAGCTCTAGATTTGTGATGGACAGAAAACAATTATTTCTTTTTCTCGGAAAAAAAGACAGATTGAGTTTAGTCAGCAATAATTTTAATTTTCCAATTCTTATAATATTCAAATATGATAGCAAGCGCTCTTCGAAGTTCAATTTCTATTACAATAAATAATTCATGTGGGGAAAATGTTGCGGTGTCGTCCGCATACATAACTTTTTCACAGTCAGGAATCTCGAGAAAATCGGCTGTGAAAATGTTATATAACAAAGGAGCAAGAAGTGATCCTTGGGGGACCTGCTGGAACTAGTCTTCTTCTAGAAAACTCATTATTTAAATAGACCATTAAGTGTCTTTGTAAAAACAAACTTTGAATCAATTTGATAAGATATAAAAGGGAATCTGAACTTGATAAATTTATAAAGGAGCTCATCGTGCCACACTGAATCAAAGGCTTTCTCTATATCAAGTAGTACTAATCCAGTCGACTGTTTAGGAGATAAACTACTTTTGATGTAGTTACAAAGCCTAAGAACTTGATGTGAGGTGCAATAATCTTTCCTAAAACCAAATTTTTTCATTGGCAGAATATTATAAATGGAAAGGAACTCTTTTAGTTTTGATTTCATCACTTTTTCCAAAATTTTACTGCAACCACTAAGAAGGATTATTGGCCTGTAACTATGGGCATTATTTACACTTTTCCTACTCTTGAAATAATGTATATATAAACAAGCATATAAAATGTATGTAAGACACTTTAACTCATTTTTGCCTTCGCGCGGCAGACACCTTGACGTGGTGCGGAGGCTTAAGTTTCAAAGATTCATCTGACCTGCTGGATTGGGGGCAAACCCCCAAATCGGTAGCAATTTTGATGAGTAACGAACAAAGATCTGCCCCCCTAATCCAGGGTGTAAAGTGGACCGTGCCCATTGGATGGTCAGGGGGTATACCGACTGTATTATAACGGTTCCTCTTTGAAACCAGGTCGAATCAAAGAGTAACCTAGACCATATTATGCGGAGCTCTGATATGGCGGACCCCATTATTTTTCTAGCTACTTGTGGGATAAACATATGCCAAAACAACATAAACAAAAAAACAATAAAAATTACAAAAAGTTCAGCACTCCGCGGGATGTTACCGCAAGTGAATACGCAGATCTGATAAAGGGAGATATCCGAGGGGAAGATCTGAGACCGGAAAGTAGTAAATACCTGAAGAGGATGCCTCACGGGACCTTACGAAACCGGGCAGCAGAAGGGACGTCAACCTCGAATCAAGAGAGAATACCTCCTAGACAAGAGAAAAACGTCACCCCAGATACAGATTCCACTGGTAAGGGGAGAATACCTCCCGTGCAAGTGGAAAATGTACAAACTAAAGCCGCAGAAGGCACAAACAATGGGAAGTTACCATCTTCAAACGCCGCAAATCCACCAAAGAAGCCACAGAAACGTCACCACCGAACTAACCCGCTTCCGAAACTTGGTGAACCAGGTGCCCTGGATGACCCGTTTAGGAAGGGGCTCAGTAGAGCAGGTACGAAATGGTATGCCCATTTCATTGCCTAGGGGATGTCCCCGCAGGTAGCACGGAAGAAGGTGGATGCGAGGAAAGCTTCACCAAACAGTGAAAACAAAAGCTTGGGCGAGGGTGAGAGGAAAAGCGATCAAACAACTCCACCTCAAAGGCAAGAAGCCAAAAAACCCAGGACGGCGACAACATCTCATGCAGAATCCAAATCCGCTAAGATAAAACCCGTCGAAAACAGGCTCTCCTACGCTGATGCGGCCTTGAGCGTCAGAATTGCGGTCATGCCGAAGGACTATCCTAAGATCAACCTGAAAAGCAGAACCGGTCTGCTTTTGGTCGATTGTGCTGGCAAAGAAACAGCGGATTGGCTCAAAGAGAGTGTACCAAAGCTGAGCACTTGGAAGGGCATCGAGTTGACTACGTGCATGGGAGACCAAATCCCCAAGATGTATACCATCACGATGTTCCTGCCAAGAAGTATGGAGCAAGATGACAAGAAATCCTTGGCACTTGTTCAAGCCCAAAATGAAGGACTGAATGTCCAGGCCTGAAGAGTAGTGAAAAGCCAAGTCGAAGGTAAGGGGCAACTGCTGGTGATCAGCATCGACACCAAGTCAGTTGAGACTATCATCAAAGCTAAACATCAGCTCCACTACAAATTTGACAAGATTGCGATTTTTGGTCTAAAAAAATCAGCCCCAAGCTCCTTCTTTGAGCCGGAGATCATCCCTACCTAACATTACCTCCACTTTCTGTCCACCCACCGTACAACAACCCACACTCTCCCCCACACCACCCATACCATCATCCCCAACACATATCTCTACGCCCACAACAACGGAGGAACATTCGATCTCCGGCAGCCAGGTAATGTCACTGGCAAACATGACGCTGGGTCCAATAGACAAGGAGATAGAGGGCATAGACCTCTCTCCAAGTCGAATGCCACGCCGAAGTGCTTCCGACCGAAGAGGAAGAAGAACAGAAGATGATGATGGGGCAGTCGCCCCCATCTGCTAAGAAGACACCAACATGACTAGACGTGGGATCAGTACCAAGCTAGCCCAAGTGAACATCTACCACGCAAAGGCGGCATCAGCTGTTTTAGCGAGAAAGTTTACTGCGGACAACTTGGGATTAGCACTGATCCAAGAACCCTGGATCTACGGAGGTCAGGTAAGAGTGTTGACAAATAGCGACTCTAAGTTAATATGGGACACGAGGGATGACTCGCCTAAAGCTTGCATAAAAATAAGAAATAATAAAAATTTTATATGTCTTTCAGATTTTATGACAAGGGACTTGGTCCCAATACAGGCCCAAATAAATATTGAGGGAAATAACCAGACGATAGTTGTAGCAGCAGCCTACTTCACCGGTGACGAGGCCAACATTCCACCAACGGAAGTACAAATGCTAGTGGACTACTGCAGCCGGAAGAAGCTGTCCTTGTTGGAAGGTTGTGATGCCAATGCCCACCACACTACCATATAGTGCCCCATAGGCAGCACTGACATAAACCAGAGACAAAATCTAGAAATATTTAATGTAGGGAATACTCCTACTTTTGTTACTAGAACTAGAAAAGAAGTTTTAGACATTATTTTCGGAACACCGAACGTAGGCCGTCTAATAGGGGATTGGAGAGTATGCAATGAACCCTCAATGTCTGATCATAGAATAACTGTGTTTACCTTAGAAGGCCTTTTCACAGAGAATAACTCTGGAAGGAACCCTAAGAAAACAAACTGGAACCTATACAAAAACGTTCTTAAGTCAAATCTGGAGCAAATAGGTCCAGTAAGTACGACGAAAGTCACCTTGAATTAGAATTTATAGTTAATGAGTTAAGTGAGGCTATACAGGAGGCTTTTGAACTCAGTTTTCGTTCTTCGAAGTTGTATTGCTCTTGGGTATATACCAAGACTATGGAGGAGAGCTAAAGTAATCTTTATTCTTAAAATTGGGAAAAAAGACACAACCCATCCAAAGTCTTTCAGGCCAATAAGCTTAACATCCTTTGTACTGAAAACTTTAGAGAAAATAATAGACAACTTCATAAGAACAGAAGTTTTAATAAACAGGCCTGCGACAACATGCCTATAGAGCGGGTAGATCTACAGAAACCGCTCTATTCGAACTCACTATTACCTCACAAAAAGCTTTAGAGGCAAAAGAAACGGCATTAGCCGCCTTCCTAGATATAGAAGGAGCGTTCGATAACATTCCCACGATTCTGTAAATTGTCAGGAAGCGTGTTCCCATCACCATAACCAAATGGATAAGGAAAATGTTAGGCACCAGAACAGCAGGGGCACTAGCAGGAACGAACATACAGAGTGTCGTTACCACAAGAGGTTGTCCTCAGGGAGGGGTACTATCACGCTTGCTGTGGAGCCTCGTAGTGGATGAACTGTTAGAAAATCTTACGTCCCAAGGCATACGAGTGATCGGCTTCGCCGATGACATCGTTATCACAGTCCTCGGGAAGTTCGAAGAAACTCTATGTGAAAAAGAGTACTAACAATTACAAAGAAATGGTGTCTATCTGTAGGACTAAATATTAAAGTAACAAAAACCACGATTGTACCATTTACCAAGAAAAGACTTCTACCACGCATGAAACCCATCCGGTTAGCTGGCGAAGTAATTGCAACGAAGAGGGAGGTAAAATATCTAGGAATAACACTAGATAGTAAACTCCTCTGGAACAAGCATGTAGAAATAACTGTCGGGAAAGCCGCAAAGGCCCTTATGATCTGCAAGAGACTTGCAGGAAAATCTTGGGGTTGCAAGCCTAACATCCTCAGATGGATGTACATCATGATGGTAAGACCCATCATTGCCTATGGTGCGGTTGCTTGGCACAAACGAACCGAATTAATAACAACTAGGAAAGCTCTAGAAAAATTACAAAGGCTCGCATGTTTATGTATAACTGGAGCAATGAGAACTTGCCCTACAGCAGCTATGGAGGTTATCCCCCATCTATCCCCTCTACACGAGGTTATTGAAAGTTCTGCAAAGGGAGCCATTATGAGATTTGCCAAGGAGGGAACCGGGACTGGAAAATGTATCAGTCTGAGGGAAAGAGACTGTATTCCGAAGTCCTCAATAACAAACCTTATTGACATTCCAAGAGATAGTATGAGTCCCAAAAAAATACAACTTTGTGAAAAACTTTCAAACGAAGTTAAGTTGCAAAAAAAAAAATGGGCAGGCGAAACAGTGAATTACACTTTCAATGCAAATACCATCAAGTGGTACACTGATGGATCGAGAACGACAGAAGGGACTGGTGCGGGAATTTTTGGGCCAAGAACCAAACTTTCCATACCGATGGGACAGTCCTCTAGCATTTTTCAAGCTGAAGTACAAGCGATAGGAACATGCGCAGGTCAAAACCTCGAAAGAAATTATAACAAACAAAACATTGCCATTATGTCAGATAGCCAAGCCAAGCACTCAAAGCTCTGAGCTCCTTCTCTTTCAGCTCTAAGCTGGTATGGGAGTGTGTAGGAAGGCTAAATGAACTCGGCAAAAATAACACTGTTACACTCCATTGAGTACCTGGCCACGTAGGTGTCCAGGGCAACGAAGAGGCAGACTCCCTAGCAAAAATAGGTGCAACAACTCCCTTAACGGGACCTGAACCATATTGTGGAAAAGGTGAAAACGTGCTTAGAAACAAAATCAAAAAAGAAGAGGAGGCAATAAGATCCAAAACTTGAAAAGAACTCCCAAAGCTAAGACAGGCTAAACTATTACTTGGGAATTACAACCACCAACGTTTTACAGACTGTATCAACTTGAGTAGAAACAACCTAAGAATTATAACGGGTCTCCTCACTGGATACTGCAAGCTAAAAAGACACCTTAGTATACTTGGCCTAGTAAGTAGTGCCACATGCAGGTTCTGTAACACAGATGAGGAAACACCGGAACATATTCTAGGCAGATGTAGCACACTCATACATCAAAGAAAAAAGTACCTGGGACGCAACCAGGTAGAAGAGAGCGACTAACCATCTCTTAAAATACTCCAAATACTCAAATTCATGAGAGGAATTCATCTGGAGGAAGAGCTGTAAGATGAGCAGGCCTCATCCAGCTCTAAATGGGGGGCACAATAGATCTTAAGGTCGCAGTGTAATATCCCTCAAATTTTATATTCATATCATATCAATTCCTGGCGATTTATTTTTTTTTAAATTAGCTATACAAAATTCAACGTCTTCGTACACAATAAATTTATAAGTTGGAGTCCTAACATCAGTTTGATTGAATTCATTTAAAAAATCATCAACGGTTGAATAAAGTGATGAAAGAAGTGTAACTGATAAGTTGTGATTTTTTAAAAAGGTATCAGCCAAGAGTTCACATTTACTTTCAGGAGTAAAAAAGATTGCCCCTGCATTTTCTAAATAAGGTTTTTTTTTTTAATTTTGTAATTTTTGTCAAATTTGATGGTGGGGTTGACACGTTAAAACTAACACCATTCAAATTTTGCACAAATATTTTCGGAAACCACAACGATTATAAATGTTTTTTTTGCGTTTCCTTCGTATTTCGCTTGTTTCCCATTATTTGGATATAAAAATAAAAAAAACTGTTTTTGATAAGAAATTAGCTCGCTCATGTGAATTCCTGTTTTGTAAATTAGTTTTTTGTTGGATTTATTATTTAACATTGTATTAATTTACCATTTCCCTAATTTGATTTCACTTTATTTTTTTTGAATCAATTAATTAATCGAATCAATGAATTAACATTCATTTTTTAGCTAAAATATTTATTTTATATGCGTTACTGATTTAAGTGCTTTGTTATTGTTTTATTTTGTTCATTTGCTTTTCATAATTGCAAAGTTTTCGTTAAAGATTAATGTACATATTATCATATAGTTTTTGTTACAACTTACCCCAGCCTGTGTTACAACTTGCCCCATATATGGGGAAACTTGTAACAACATGTTTTTTTCCTAGTTGCGATATTTTGACAACTTTCTGATTGAGATTATATAGTGGACTTTGTAACTTAAATTCTGCTCTGTCGCTCAAAAAACTTTTGATTCACTAGTTTCAAAACCTAAGCAGAACCAAAAAAATTTAGTAGAAATTTTTAATTTTAGCCCCGCACTCCTCTACGCATTAAAAATAGTATTTAAAAAAGATAAAAGTTGAAGCACCTACCACTTCCTAGTAAATATTCATTTGAGTTTACACCCGAATGTTAATCAACAGGCAGTGCTGCGTTTGCCGATATTAAGCAGTTGAAATGCTATAACAAGCAGTTTTAACTAAACACAAAATAAAATTTTGAGAAAAAGTAGTTTTTACAAATCGAGGAATAATCCCAATATTTTCTTTACTCAATCCAACAAGTAAGGGTTAGAAAACTTAATGCGAATCAGTCTGCACAATACTAATCAAAAATGATTAATTCAATAAGTAACTAAACTATACAAGGTTGAATTATTTTAATCTTCTATCATTTAAATGCCTTTATATCTTTCATCTACTGATGGCGTTAAAAATTCATACTTATACAAATCTGTTTTTAAGGAACTTAGCTTAATATACGCCACGACTAGTTCCCCAGTTACGTTACACCGCATTCATTACAACCTTAAAACATTTTAAATAGCCCTTCAATTATTGCCAATAACAAAACAATTACAACTAAATTACATGTGATTGCCTCCCTAAACCGCTTCCTTTACACGTGTAGCACTCATATCCTTGCATGTCCTCAACCAACCCCCCCTCCCATGTCGCCGTCGAACCACCACAATCGTCTCCATGGGAAATTCGAGGAATTTTGATTGCCACATTTCCGAACACTCTGGTAGGTTTTATTTATTTCCTTTTTTTCAGGCGCTATTTTTTATTTTTTTTTGTTATACCCCTTGCCCCAGGATTAAAAGCCGGCGTTAAAATCAACAAATTCACAGCGCAAAACGAAACAAAAGACCGTTTTGTGCAGAGGGTCTGGCAGTTAATCGCTTACTTCATTATAGGTTCTTCTTCTGCCGTTCATTTTGTGCGGAACGTGTGACCTCCCTTTTTTTCCGACATCCAGTTGTCGAAACCGACAAAACAAGGAAAAAAACATTTTGACAGCATTTATTTTTCAATTTAACCTGTTGACCGGACTTTGTCATGGGGATTGAGAAGAGGTCAGGTTTTCATTCTGAAAATGGTGAAAAAATCGAAAACAAACATCCATTACACGGTTTTTATATGCAAAGCAGCAGTCGTGTTTATTTTTGTTGGGGATTTTTTTGCGTACTCTTTACCACTTGGTGGTTTCTGTTGGTTTGATCTCCCTAAAGCACTTAAAACGAAAAAAAAAAAAAAAAAAAAAAAACTACCTAGCTACTCTGTAACGATTTTATCCTGATGCTTTTGTAGGAAAAAAAAACATACATACATATACCTATACATACCTACCTACAATTCACTTTTTTCAGCTAGGTAGGTATTTCGTATTTTTTTGTTGGCACGTATTGGTGGTGACAATTACAGGCAATTAGCGTTTGTATTTGAGGCTAATTAGAACAGAAGGATTTGAAATCGTACGAGGAAGGATAAAACCAAATTTATAAAAAATCATACTTGCTTGTAAATGTATGTAAGGCAAACAGGGTTGGATGTTATATCTATGGTCGTAAAGCAGATAAAACTTACGGGATGTTTTCAGTTGACAATGATGTTCGGTGAAGCAAATGAAAAAAGTGGGGGTTATTCCCAGTTTTCAGTGCAAAAACTGAAAAGCTACTTGAAAAAAATTAGGCACGGGCATACTTCTTGAACTGAAGACATTGAGCTTAACCTATATTATTTTTTTCAATTTCATAATTTAAAAAAAAAAAAAATAGCTTTTTTTGCTTCCCCCGAAGCGACCACTCACACCTGAGCATTGTATGCAAATCAACCTGTATATACGTAGGTATATTGTATAGGTACCAATACATATTTTATCTCAAGAATTTAATTCAAACGCACACCTACTCATGTACACGTTTTTGCAAATCCAAATCACCGGGTAGTATTTCATCCAGAAAAATTATTCCCTTGCAAAGATATGCATTATCCTACGTCCTCTATCACATACAAACAAACACAAATCATTTTTATCTTAAAAAGCGAAACCCTATGTCTGAAAATAAATTTCATTATATCTATGTAGATATAATTCAAATTCTGCAGCAAAAAAAAAAACCGTCTCAAAGAACTACCCACGAATAATGGCAACCCAGAATTTTTATTAACAAAAAAGAAAAAAAAATACATTATATAAGGTGGATATCTCTACCTACAACAGCTAAATGATTATCATTCGTCCTTCCTTTCAGTAGTAGGTAAGGTAGGTAGGTTAAGCATAAAAAGTTTTTCTGCTAACAGTAAAAAATGAAATAGCTAGGTACCTACAGTGAAAAAGGAAGAACAAAAAACTGTATATGTATAATAATTGTGTATGTATTTATGTATATACCTAGTATACGTTTTTTTATTTATTCAATATAAACTTCCTGAGCTGACACCGTACCCCAAACTAAGAGTAGGGGAGTTAAAGGTTTTAATATAAGAATAAGAATCCCGCTTGAATATAGCTATGTAAGTATATCACCATCATCCAAGTGCAGAAGGCCCGCAAGGGCATCATGTACAAAATGCTTAAGGACTAACAAACCTCTTCTCTTTGGCATGTATAAAAATACCCAGCAGAGTCTGGTCCGCTTCCATTTGTGTTTCCTTATCTTGCTCTCCTGCTCGTGGTTTCTTCGTCCCTCAAGACTCCACCACGCTAGAATGTAATTATACAGAGAAAAAGAACACACAAAAAAAAAAAACAAGAAAATCATTAAAAAAGGATATGTACACAGTTATACATATCGAAACGTCTGTTCCATTATTTTTTTATTGTGCTTATTGTCCGTCGCTAACGTCCCGAGATCCAAGCTTTCCAAAGGAGCTAACACACATAAAACCAGCCGCTGCTAATACTACAGTAAGAGGAAGTAGAGAATAACGGTAAACAGTATTGAAACGGTAAAGGAATGTCTTCACAACCACCTTCCGCACCACTTGGATGTGATATATGTACATAGCAAAGCTTCAGCACAGTAAGAGAAAAACAGATTGGATTCTTGCGCGGGCAGGCGAATACGAATTACTCTGCTGCTCCTCCACAATGACGACCATTTCAAAAAGTCCGTCCCAAATTTTTCTATGTGCTTGTACATTGCTCAAGTATTTTCTTATTTATTATTTTTTTATTTTATTTACAAGCCCTAGTTATAGTTTACCTTAATGGTGAGAAATATATTGAAAAGGGATTTTTTACCTATCGCATCTGTAAGATTCATAACTAAAGGATGGTAACATTGAGTGCTCCAACCGCGAACCACTTGCGCGATATTAAAAGATTTATTCTAAGAAATAGGTATATGTAAAAGACACTAACACACAAACAAGCTAAGGTCACAGTCTCCCTAGCTTTTGGTTTCGTCCGCTTTCTCATTTCTTTTTTCGAATTTTCCGCTTGAAGATGACTTGCAAGTGTTTTATTCCAGATGGGGATTCTTTTCTCATCCTAGGTGTAGCTGTTTTTTTTTTTTTTAATTTTTTGGACGTAGAAATTAAGGACTTTCCATCGTACTCGTACCAAGATGTGTGTCTTTGTGTGAACGTTGGGGGTTTTGTATAATCGAATGGTTGAAAGAGCAAGTGTGTTGATAAAATGAGATTTTTCAGCAGTTTTCCTATGCATAGGTATATGTAATTGTACCTACATACATATTTACACAGTTTAAAATTGGATTTTGATATAGAAAGGACAATGTCTCCGTACATATTTTATAATACGGATAAGAGAACGAACCACTTCCTCTTGCGACCCATGACATGGCTGGTTGTGAGATTAAAAGAAAAACAGGCAATGACGGTAAAATCAGTTTGAATACAATAATCCAGCGAGAATTGGAAATTTGAAGGTGGAGCAAAGTGCCAAACAAAAAAATAATTAATTCATTTTGATTTTGTTTTTCACATATAAAAAGGATAGATATCGCATACCTACATAGGTACTGCAGACGAGCAGGAGAGCAAAAAAACTGAAAACAATATGAAATATGGATTTATTTTCGCTTTAGAATTTGTGTAAGAGGCTTGGTTCTGTATAAGAGAAGAGTTGTGAAATGTTCATTTTGTTCATGACCAGTCGTAATTTTTTTAACTGAACTGGGGTGAATTTGGCTTTTGAATATACATTTTTAAATTTTTTTTATAAATATGAACGACTTCTCATATTTATTTACTAGTATCGTCTGCAGTTAAAGTTTTACACGGAAAATACAAACAAAATTCTCTATAGTAATTAGTTTTGTTATTGTTTGGTGTGTAAACATTTTGCTGAGTTGCTAGTCACTCTTTCAAAAAAAAAAACACGGCTAACAATTATCCAATCTCAGGTCATTTATCTATATTTTTTGAGAAAGTTGTCCTGCTAACTTGACATCAAGAGGTAACCCTTTCTTTTCTTCGTTACAAATTAGCAATTAATTATTTTTAAACATTTATCCACTCTCAGGACGTTTATCTACATTTTTGAGAAAGTTGTCCTGCTAATTAATTATTTAATAAATCCCACGCCTCTTTCCCCCCAGATACCGCACGAGCTGGGGTCCATTTTCACCGAGAATGACGGCAATAACGATTGCAAGTCATATCGGTACTTACTTAAATGCGAGTTGCGAGTATAAATGGAAGTAAAAGCAAGACCGGGCTACTTAATGCAAGCAGTAAAAAATATGAACGATTTAAAATCAAACAACACAAAATTCATAAGATAAAAATAGGATGAAATAAAGGCAGCTGACTATCTTGAAGTCAAGTCAAATAAGACAAAAAATTTAGAAAATAAGAAAAAACAAATAAAAAAAAACTAACAAAAGTTTTAAAAATGACGAAAAAAAGAATTGTAAGCATGCTAAGGCATTTATTAAAATTGTGATTGAAAATTGTAATTGAGAATTGTAAAGTTTCAGTTTCTCTAAACATTGATTAAAAAAAAAAAAATTGCATGTACATACATACTATTATCCAGAGTTATATGATGAACTATATAAAAGGTTTCATTGTGTGATCTTGCTATGATTATAGTCAAAAACATTTGAATTAGCATTTACTTCTAGTAACTGGTTCGTTTCTGCCATAATCAGTTCTGTGAGGGGATTGATGAAAAAGAGGCATTGATCTAAGAATGTTCGCGTTGCCATTTAATCTCATAGCATGAAGAAGGGAGGGAGAATCAGTAACACCAGATAGAATTTGATGTGTAAAAATAATATCAGCCACCTCACGACGTTTTTCGAGAGATTGTAAATTAATAAGTTGCAACCGATCTTGATAAGGAGGTAAGTTATAACTATCAACCCAGGGAAGTCCCCTAAGAGCAAAACGGAGGAATCTTCTCTGAATAGCCTCAATTCTCTTAATATGAACAAGGTGATAAGGCGACCACACTTGGCTGCCATATTCAAGTAACGCCCGTACGTAGGTCGTATAAAGTGCTTTTGTAACGAAAGGATCTGAAAATTCTTTCGACCAGCGCTTAACACAGCCAAGAACAAAGTTGGCCCTAGACACAATGTTGTCATAATGTGATCTGAAATTGAGCTCACTATCACAGATAACACTCAAGTCCCGAATGTTTGTTACTCTGGAAACAAGGCCATCATTAATAAAGTAGTCACGAGGGGGTGGGCGGAAACGTTTGCGAGAATATGTGATTGCTTGGCATTTACCAACATTAAGCTCTAGATTATTCTTTTGACACCAAGCAGAGACATTTTCAGGTCGTTTTGCAAGTATAAGGCATCATAAGGAGCGGAAATAGCTCTAAAAACTTGCATGTCATCCGCATATATAGATAGTTCTGAGTGTTCAATCACTGATTCTACGTCATTGATTGTCAGGATAAAAATAATTGGGCCAAGATGACTACCTTGTGGGACGCCAGATTTAGCTATAAAAGGATCAGACGTTGAAGATCTAAACAAGACTCGATATTTACGATCCGATAGGTATGATTCCATCCATTTAACAAACACAAAATTTTTAAAGTTTAGCCAAAATCGTTTAGGATCACTGATAATATCGAATTGCATTTTGTTTATATAGGCTTCATATAGTAGTTTGGAAAGAACGGAAAATTCATTGTATGCAACCAGGTCAAGGGAAAGTTTGATTACCATTGCGGGTGTTTCGGAGCGTACGCAATTCTTTTGAATACCACGGTGGTGACGATGACATATTTTTCCGGGGTGCGTATGTTACAGACAGAAAAAAAACATTAAAAAATTACTGAACAGAAGTTAGTGGCTAATGTATCGATATTATTGTTGACATTGCAACTAAAAATTAAATCAAAATTTATATTACTAAGGAGTTCGTTGAGTTTAATAAAGTCAGCTTTACGAAAGTTAAAATGATATGAATGTTCAGAATCTATATCGGTATTAGTAAGGATAATGGCGGATGATAGACGTCAAATAGCAGTACAAAACATAAATAATTTTTTTGTCTAACCTTGATTTTAACACATACTTATTCAATATTTACGTTATTGGGAATTTTAACTAAGGAACTGTCATATTTAGAGTGTACTGCTATAAGAACCCCTCTTCCAATCTGTCCTCCTAAGTCAAGAACACCATCCTTTCGATAAACATTATCATCAGATGTGAAAAATTCGTTATTATTAAAATTTGAGTTAAGATAAGTCTCAGTAAGAGCGAAGACATCGAAAGGAAGTTCTTGTGACTTTAAAAATACATCGCGGGCCTTAGAACGAAGACCCCTTACATTTTGATAGTAAAGGGACAAACATATTAGTTTTTAGCGCTGAGATGGAGTTGATATTATTTAAAACTTTTGCATTTGAGATTGAGTTGATTTTATTTATATCTTTTGCATTTTTGTTAACAAATTCCTGAAAAAAAGTATTAACGGGCCATGATGTTGGAGACACCAGCAAAGTAAACATTGGTTCAGGAACTATGACCTTAAAAGATGCAACTCTTCCATTTACTCTTGTAATGTTTTTACATTTAATAAGGTTTTGATCACTGGAGATATTATGCAGATTTAAAACAGATTTGATGTGATTAAGGATATCCGTGTGAGAAGTTGATACATCAAATTTGGAAATAAAAATACTCTTAGGGGCAGGCACCACTCTGGGCTGAAAAACTACATTTGGAGGGGGGTTGATAAAAATTTGGGGCGTCGTAATGGGAGAATTTTGAATTGGATCCCTACTACCGTTAGTGAGAATTGGGTATTGTAGGAACAATGTTGGCATTAAAAGGACAATGTAGTTCCTCTAGAAGAGACGTTTGAGTATTAGTAGAATTATCAGTTATGTTTGTGTTGGGAATTGTTGGGTAGAACTAGAGATTACTATTTGAATCAATTCATTATAATTATCTCTCGAACTAATTAACTCTTTCTCCAAAATCGTAAAATTGCCGTTGCATTCCTCAAAGTTTTTTTTACTAACTGATATTAAGCTATCAAAATCATTTGAAAGCTTAAGAACGGATTCAGAAATTTTATTATAATATGAGTTATTAGTTGCAAAAAAGTTACTAACATTATTACTTAATAAATTGAGGATATCATTAATTTTGTTCAAAAAACTGCGAGTTTTTTTTTTTTTCAATTTCGGAGTTAATTAATTTTATTTAACTAACTTGATGTCAAAAGGTAACCCTGTATCTCGTAAACGAAACAAAAAAGTAATATTTTTTCTTCGTTACAAATTAGCAATTAATTATTTTTAAACATATATCCACTCTCAGGTCGTTTATCTACATTTTTGAAAAAATTGTCCTGCTGACTTGACGTCAAGTTAGCAGGGCACCCTGTATCTCCCACACGAAAAAAAGTAATATTTTTTCTTCGTTACAAATTAGCAATTTATTATTTTTAAACATTTATCCACTCTCTGGTCGTTAATCTACATTTATGAGAAAGTTGTCCTGCTAACTTGACGTCGCAGATAGACCCAGGTTTAACTAAACTACAGTTTAAGACAATTTTGGTTAGATGAATACAGACCGATTTTAATTGCAAATTGTTGCTTTTATATTTTTATAAGATAATTAACTTGGTATACTAGACAAATAGCTTCAAATATTTTGTAATGATAACCTTAAACAAATAGAATCAATGTCCGAAAATTCAACCAAAGCTTTGTTTAACTTAGACCCAGGTCTAAAATGACTATGACATTCACTACTCACACTCAAAAAAATTCTAAAAACAAAAAAAAAGAAGGTGCCAATAATTGTCATGAATTTATAGTAAATTTGTCGTGAAAGATAAAAATTTGTTACGCCTATTTTTCAAAAATTAACTCTGGTATAGTCCTAGCTTTTGACAGTCAATTTAGCACTACCACCCTCAACAAAATTCATTAAAAAAATTAAGGTGCTATTAATTGTATAACGACAAATTCACGACAACAATTACAAATTGTTTTCTTTCACGACAATATTATTGTCGTGAAAGAAAACAATTTGTACCACTTTTATTTTCCAAGAAAAAATCAAAAAACCCCTTACCCTCTGAAATCGCATTTTACTCAATAAATCTAGCACTACCATACCAAAACTCTTTTCCTAGAACATTTTTAAATATGAAATTTATCCAGACAATTGTCGTAAGACATCTTTAAATAAATTGCGTACTCAAATAATTTGTCGTGCCCTTTTTGTCTCAAAAAAAAATCACCTTTTTATGACAAAACCCCTTAAAATCGCATTTGTTCACAAAATCTATAGCACTACCGTACCAAAACTTTGTTGCTAGAGTTTGCGGCCCTGGGCTGGGGACTTTGAGTTATACCTAAGGCCGCTCCCTGACTTGTCGGTACGGTATCGGTACGGTAAAATCAGTCGTACCGCTTTTATACCGATTGCATGTATTTCAATGGGTGCATGCTGATTAGGCGGTAGCGGTACGGTAGCGGTACGGTAGCGGTATGGTAGCGGTACGGTAGCGGTACGGTATACCAAGCCGCGGTACGAATGGGCAGTAAGCAATCGGCAAATACCGCCTGTATTGTGTAAAATGGCATCGTCAGATATGGAGCAATAGAGAAACGAGAATGAAAAGCTCGTTATAAGTATTCTTTTTCATTTTGTACATGGATTGAAACCTTTCATCATCTTGTGAAAGTTCTTAGGCCGCAACAATCAGTCGACAAAACGCAAACGCGTATGAATTTAGCATGCAATTTCATCTTCTTCTGAGGATGCCATTTTTTCCAGATTCTGATTTTTTAGATTAAATACCGAAAGTATACCGACAAGAGACAAAAGCGGTATCGGTATACTTTCGGTACGGTAAGAAAAACCACTAACCGATACCGTACCGATACTGTACCGACAAGTCAGGGAGCGGCCTAAGCGTCACCTCTACCACTAACACAGTTCCTTAGGTGGTTTGCATCGCAGGTTCAAAGAATTTATTCATTCTTTAACCTCAAGCTAAAAGAAACACTATTATCACATACTACACAGATAATAATAAAAAAAATTATACAAAAAAAACATCAAAACAATAACTAGGAGGCATAATACCATTTAATTGATAGGGGTAGTGAATAATAAAAGCCAATTCAAGATTATATTTCACAATTCAAAAACTAAATTGTCTTTTTAATTTTGAGTTTGAAAGTAATTTTTACAAAACTATGGACGCAAATAACTTGATTTGAAAATAAGAGAACAGTATTCTGGCTTTTAAAAAAGATACATTTTTTATGTTGTAAATGTTACATTTGTTTTTTAATATTATTAAAAAAAAAAAAACGCCCCTCCCTAAAAGGATGAGAAAAGAACCCCCCTAATGACAAAGAAAATTTGTATTGTGTTCCTTTACAAAAAAAATTATTTTTTCTAGTGCCGTACGAAACCAACTCTGGCTAATTAAATCACAACAAAAACATAAATATTAAAAAAGGAGCCAAGTTCTTTTATAAACAAAAACCTTTGCGCAGCAAGTCAGCCGTAAAAAGTAGTGAGATCTAAGAGTACGCCAAGATCTAAGTTTATTGATGTTAAATATCAAATATTTTAAGTAGAGTAATATGGAAGAACATCTAAATTATCAGAGAAATCTGTTATTTAATGATGACTGACTGAGTTGGTTTACTAGTCAAGTTTTCATTTCGAAATTGAGTAATTAGGTAATACAAGAAAACTTGCCAAGTAAACCAACTCAATTTAATTTAACATTCAGGGGCGTGGCATCCGCCCATTTGAATATGAATTGATATCAATTATGAGGAGCACTTCTGACTGCCGTAGAATGATGAAATTTGGTACAACGGTAGGGCTAGAAGTGCAAACAACTTCAAAATTTTAAAATTTAGGATTTTACATGGAGAGGGCGTGGCATCCGCCCATTTTCGCAGAATTGATATCAATTATATGGAGCACTTCTGGTTGTCGTAGAATGCTGAAATATAGTAAAGCGGTAGAACTTGAACTGCAAACAAAGGCTAAACTTTAAAGTTTGATATTCTGGGGGCGTGGTATCCGCCCGTTTTATCAGAATTGTTATTAATTATATGGATAACTTCGGATTGTTGCAAAATAATAAAATTTGGTAGACTGGTAGATCATGCGGTCAATACAAAGAAGATATTGAAAAACTTTTAATTATACATTCAGGGGCGTTGCACCCGCCCATATTCTCAGAATTGATATGAACTATGTAGATAAACTTCTGATTGTCGTAGAGTGATGGAATTTGGTAGACCGATAGGACTTGACATGCAAGAAAAGTTAAAATTAAAACTATGAGATTTTACATTCAGTGGGCGTGGCAACCACCCATTTTCACAGAATTAATATTAAATATATTAAGAGCACTAATTATTTGTGCATGATTATGAAATTTGGTAAAGTGGTTAGTTAGGTGTAAACAAAGAAAAAGTTGAAATCATGAATTTTTTCATGCAGGAGCGTTTCATCCACCCACTTCGTATCAATTATTATCATTTCAATGGACACTTCTAACTAACAAAAATTGGTAGAGGGGTAGGACTTGTAGTACATACAAAAGGCAAAAAGTAGTGAAATCACAACAAAAACATAAATGTTAAAAAAGGCGCCAAGTTCTTTTATGGCGAAATCTGTTATTTAATGATTACTGACTTAAATTGAGTTGGTTTACTAGTCAAGTTTTCATTTCCAAATTGAGTAATTAGGTAATACAAGAAAACTTGCCAAGTAAACCAACTCAATTTAATTTAGTTATCATTAAATAACAGATTTCTCTGATAATTTAGAGGTTCTTCCATATTACTCTACTTAAAATATTTGATATTTAACATTAATAAACTTAGAACTTGGCGTACTTTTAGATCTCACTACTTTTTACGGCTGACTTGCTACGCAAAGGTTTTTGTTTATAAAAGAACTTAGCTCCTTTTTTAACATTTATGTTTTTGTTTTGATTTCACTACTTTTTGCAAAAATTTAAGATGGATAGATATATTTATTTCGTGATAATTTTTTCAAATAAAGCCTGTGACTGCACGTTTTACATTCAGAGATTTGATAGTTATTATCTTACTACTGAGACATTATCTTTGTATTTAAATGAAGAATTTTATTAATAATTAAATGTTTTAGTTGAAGGAAAATACGAAAAAAACCTTCATTCGAGTATATTAAAAAAAGGGGCGGGTGCCACGCCCCTGAATGTATAATTTAAAATTTTCGAATATCTTCTTTGTATTGACCGCATGATCTACCAGTCTACCAAATTGTATTATTTTGCAACAATCCGAAGTGATCCATATAATTAATAATAATTCTGATAAAATGGGCGGATACCACACCCCCTGAATGTTAAATATCAAACTTTAAAGTTTAGCCTTTGTTTGCAGTTCAAGTTCTACCGCTTTACTATATTTCAGCATTCTACGACAACCAGAAGTGCTTCATATAATTGATATCAATTCTGCGAAAATGGGCGGATGCCACGCCCTCTGAATGTAAAATCTCAAATTTTAAAATTTTGAAATTGTTTGCACTTCTAGCCCTACCCTTCTACCAAATTTGATCATTCTACGAAAGTCAGAAGTGCTCCTCATAATTGATATCAATTCTTATTCAAATGGGCGGATGCCACGCCCCTGAATGTTAAATCTTTTTTTCTTTGCCTGCACTTTAAGCCCTACTGCTGTACCAAATTTCATTATTCCACAACAGTCAGAAGTGCTCCAAGTAATTTATATCAATTCTATGAAAATGGGCGGATACCACGCCCACTGAATGCAAAATTTCAAATTTTAAAATTTTTCTTTTGCCTGCACTCTAAGCCCTACCGCTGTACCAAATTTTATCAATCTACGACAATCAGAAGGGCTCCAAGTAATTTATATTAATTCTATGAAAATGGGCGGGTATCACGCCCCATGAATGGAAAGAGTGATGAACATTTCCAAGATTCTACGATGTCCGGAAGTGCTCCATAATTTTGATGCTCTGTCAGTGAGTCAGTCAGTTACGGTTTTTGCTATTTTTGCAGTCTTATATCTCGGGAACCACTGATGCTAAGGAATTGAAATTTAGTGAGTTGTCTAAACCTGGCGAGCTTAGCAAATGCTGCGAGATTGAAGTTTCTGACTTTATTGGTACTGAAGTAAGAGGGGGTCAAAAATCGCCTGAGGTTCATCCTGTAAAAAGGGTGTAGTGCCAGAACTTGGCTGGGCACTACCGTGCCCTTTGATTTTGCCTAATCAACTTGTTCGTATAGTTTTGGTTGTATAGAAAAAAAGAAATTATAACTGCACTCTCAGCCTCACGATGCACGTAATGAAATAACAGTGAATTAATGTGTGTTAACCTTTTTTGTTTTCCCCGGTAAATTGGTCAGCAAACATTCAATATCTAAGACAATAACAGGTTTTTCAGACCCTAGCAAAAATATGAACATAATTTATTTTATAGACAAATTATTTGTGTCGTATTTTGTAGTAGAGACTTTTTCGCTAACATACTAGGCTGCGCAAATATTCACGAAAATCTAAAAGGGGGTACCTTTAACTCCCCCTCCTGAGTTTAGCTCGCGGTCTGGGCTGGGGACTTTGGGTATGGTATACCTGGGGTTATCCCCTACCATATACAAAATAATGCAGTGAGCACTCTTTTTTGCATTTATTTTATTATTTTAAGTCTTCGTTAACTGGTCTAATAGCCGAGAAAAGTTTATCGTCCGAATACTGTTTCATTGATATGAAAACTTAAATTAACAACTCACGTATTTTGAAAAATAAAAATAAAAATATTGATGCCCCACAAATTTAAAAATCTTAAGTATACAAATATTTTGCTTTAAAATGGTTTTTATTCAACAAAAAATGAGGAAAACGATAACGTTCAATAAATTATTCAACAAGTTCAATTAAATAATGCCAAGAATTCTACTTGGCTGATTTATTTCAGTAGTAGAATCATATTCAAGTGGCTGATATAAAAAAAAAAAATCAAAAATATATTTACATTAACGAGAACTATCTTAAAACATAATTTTTAAGAACATTTAAAAACCATGAAATCAGTTTTCTTTTTAATTGAATTTAGTGTGAGTTAAACAAAAAGTGCCATTTGATTTCTTATACAATTATGTAAACTAAAATTATTATAAAATGATTGGAGCAGTTTTAAAACAAAAAAAAAAAATATTTATTTTTACACACAATTTTGAAAATATTTTTTGATTATGCAGATAAGATTATGCAGATAAGATATCAACCTGATCATGCTATTTATCGATAATTTTTACGTAAAAACTGTTTTTGAGTTTTCAATACGAAATAATGGATGAAGCTTTTATTTGATAAGATCCACTTTTTTAGTACGAGGTCATCTGAGTTAAACTCGATTTGACACTTTGAATTGGGTGAGGTTGTGGGTGCAAAAATAACGTAACCATTTTTTTTTTTACAAAATTCGCTTATTTTGTATCTCATTTTGTCCTTTAGGTAGATAAATGTTTGAGTATTGATAGAATATATAACCTTTTCAATGTCTACTATTTTAAGAAAATTATTTATCTATAAGCAACTTTTGCACTCACAGTCTCATGTGTAAATGTTTGTTTTTTTTTTTTTTTTTTGTCTATACCCCGAATATTTATTTTGTATGCTGCTGCGTGGCTATTTGTTACTTTGGTTTTTGTCATGTTGTAGAACCTACGTGTGCCTTTATTTTTTGTGGTGATATTAAAGAGCTCAGCTGTATTTTTGTTTAATCCGGTACATACCACAAGTATAGAAAAAAAAATAACTTTATTAATTGACTGCTGTGTTAATTTCCAGAATTTCCATTAAAGCATAATTAATGCTTTACCCGTCAATCACTTTATGGAGTTTATTTCATAAAAATGATAATTCATTACACCAGTCTTTATGAATGGAATCTGTCCACCACAATTATTTACCTCTCGACGACACTTTTATTCCGAAATGTACAATGATGAATGACGACGAAGATACGCACTCCTTTTTAGTCAGTCAGAGCTTCCCGCAAATCCGATTATAGGAATGTCCACTTTCCTAAAATAAAAAAAAAAAAAAAACAAACCCCACTAAGTATAAAACAGAAAAAAAATCTAACAAAATTACAGAAAAACACCAAAAGAAAAATAAACCCAAAAAGGTCATAAAGGCTACTTAAGTGGTGTAAAATTACCACATGCGAATGACAGATTGCTACGTTTACAACGTCCTAACGTCGCACACACCATAAATTTAAATGTAAATTACAGTTAGATACACACAGCCACCAGGATGGCTAAGTGAAATCACACAAACAAAACTTGACCTCCGCGCCATACATCTTGTGTAATTTAAAGACCTTCGGTACTGCACTGCAAGAACTGAATCAGAAAAAAATAATTAAAGGTAATTTTTAGTCCATTTGCTTGAAATCCATTACGATCCGTTGGCGGTTATTTCCCAAACCAAAGATTCATTCACATTCATCGTAGCATAGAAGGTCGACCTCGAACATGTTTCGCTATTTTTCATATCTCTCGTATATACGAACAGCCTCCTAAAGGGATATTTGACAAGGGTGAACCAGTGTATAACGACAGCCAATTTGACTAGAAAAAAAACTAAACCTTGTAAAAAGAGAATAAAGTATGAAAAAGAGAGTTGGAAAGCCCTCGGAAACTAAGTTAAAATGGGGGAAATGAATACATACAAAAAATGGCTGTTCCGTGTTAACCCTCTTTATTTTGGTAAGCTTATCTCCACGAGACTTCCTTTGAGTAAAATAAAAAATCCAACTCTCAGCAACAGGATTCGAATCATCGTTGTGGATGACAACATCTTCGTCGTCGTATATCGTTGACGTCTTTTATTGGTGGTGTTGCTGGACACTCAAGGAGACAGTCGCATTTATTTCCCACAAAAACATCCACATGGTATATACCTACATACACCTATATATGTACACACGATAAACCTACATAATGTGGATGCGATGACCGAAAAATAAACTGACAAAACGAACATCATGGTCGAGGTGTGTATCCATTTAAATGGACATTTTCATAGAACTGAGTTTTCAAAAATATTTTTTGTCCAATTCCCTTGTCTAGTCAATATTATGTTAGTAGGTAGGTACTTCGCAAAATGCGGTGAGAACCACAATAGGGCATTCATTTTTATCCAATTAGTTCTTCTACAGAAGCTCCAGGATCTCATATTATTTGAACTCATCATCACCCACATCTAGCATTTCAATGGGCCTTGGTTGGGCCCGTTAGGAAATGTGTAGATAGGTAAGCAATTTTGTTTCCGGTAGAGGAATTTTATAATTAAATTAAAAACAACAACAAAAATAAGAAACCTACGTTTAATTACGTTTTCTAACGTTCATTCTTAGTATAACAAATTAATAAACTTATATAAAATATTTAAATCAATTTGTAAATGAAAAGGACTTGCATTCGTTGGGCCAAATTCGTAAACTGTTGTTAAGTTAAGTATGATCGGAGTTTATCAGCGACTATGAATACGCCTCATTAAATTTAAACCTTTCTGAGTGTATGGTATCGGTAAAGTTCGGAATCCGTTAATGCTGACACAATTTAATGTTAGGCCCTCTTAATTCTGCACTTTAACGGCACAGCATACTTACGCTAATGTCAACATAAACTAGTCGTCATACGTTAATGTCGACATTAACTAGTAAAAATCCGGAATCTTGCTATTTGAACAAAATTCCCGACTTTTACAGATCGAACCAGTTAATGTCTTAACGACTTTAAAGGTAACATATACATGATTTAACAATAAAATTATTTATCAGAGAGCCAAACCCAAAATCAATTGTATACCTTATTCTTATTTTAATAGAGCTTATTCGAGTCAGTGTTGAAGCCTACTAGAACCAGTTTGAAGTTCTCGTATAGGGATGTGTTTTTCAGACGGGTAATTATATAATATTAAAGATTAAACAAGGCTATTATAAAGAATTTATTATGAGTACTCGACACTGTCTTGCAATTATTTATCAAAGGACATACACACATATGAAATTCTTTTTGCTATAAACGTGTTATAGACCAATTTGAAGATTAATTGCGATAAATTTGCTTTATTAATTCCATTAGTATACTTTCGCTATCTACAAAATAAAATTAAAATTGATTCAGCAATACAAAAAAAATAATATGTATTACAAAGAACATAATATATAAATACAATTTTTATTATCCCGATATAATTAAAGGCTGATGCTCACACTAAGTTTCTAATTATGTAACTTGAATTCTTTATAAAAATGCCGCAGATTTTCAATCATCGAAACGCTTAAAAAATTCTTCCACCTTATTAGTAATGATTTTTTGTATGTTTTACTTCCAATATATATATATATGTATATGTACTTGTGCATATATACCCGTTATCAAGAACAAAAGAGCTCTAACCACACTCACAAACCTGATTAGCACCTCATTTCAGTCACCTTTAGGTATAATATTAACCACTTACCCGGCTTATTGAAAAATGCTTTCTTAGAAAAGAAATATGAGAATGAGAGCTTTTAAAATTATTAGCCCATCCTGTTTTGCATCACAGTCGGGTCCCTAACAACAGCATCAGACCATTTTCCTATCTCCCACGATTTCATACATATCAATGAAATACAGTAATTTTTTTGTTTTATGTATATCTCTTTGTGAGAAAGCCTCGAAGATCCTTTTACTCTTCATATCCTTTAATTTGAAATATGTCATTATGTTACGTATATGTGCATGTACACTATAGTGTCCGCTATTTCCCCAACTCATTTTTTTGGATAGCACACCCAGTCAAACGAAAGTTTATGTCGAAAGAAAAAATTGTTCACCAAAAAAAAATGTTTCTAGGACATTAACCCGTGCCTCTAAGGTCATACTTTTCCCATACAAATTTGTATGGGAATTTTGCACTTTTCACATTTTATTTTTTTTCATTGGAACTATAGAAGTTATTTTAATTTTTGGAATTCTGATTGATTTATCGGTCCTTTAAAAAAACTGTGTTTAAAAATGTATTAAAAAAATTTAAATTATAATTTATTTCGATTTCTTAATTTAATAAATACATTAATTTTATATATTTTTCTCTTATTTTTCTCTCTCGATCTTTAGCAGTTTTTGTTTGTTTTTTTAATGATTGTCATAAAATAATAAGTTTTATAAAAAATTGCATTAAAAAAAGTAATGAAAACAAACTATAAATAATTTATTTTGATTTTTCAAAATATTAATATTTTTATTTTTGTATGTACGTACATATTTAATTTTTTTTTTCTTAGCAACTAAAGTGTTTTTTTTTATTAATTTTCGAATGTGGGTTTTAAAGAAGATATTGGTCAAAACAAATCATTTAAAAAAAACTTTATTTTGTAAGAAAAAAAATGAAATACATACAAAAATATAAATAATTATTATTTTTTTGTTTTCATTAGTTTTTTAATGCATTTTTAATAAAATTTATTATATTATGAAAAAAAAATGATTTTGGGAAATAATGAACACCGTACATACACGTTACATTGGTATAGGTACATACACTAAAATCCATTTGGAAGGTCAAATGCACAAAGCTTTCTTAAATTAAAAATATTGGGTAATGAACTATTTTTTTTTGTTAAAAATTGACCTCTTGCTTAAACGGTCGGCGACGCTTCAAATATTAAACAACCTAATATTAAGGTTTAAGTACGACGACGTCGACACTACTTAACATTTTACTTATTTTAAAACAGTTTACTAAAATTTTCTAAATTTTAAATACATTTTTACTAGTATCATACTAAACTAATTTCCTTTATAAATTTGAGCTGAACACGTCCAAAGATAGTACGATAATAAACTCATTTAAATTTAGCAACATACAATTTTTAACCTAATATTATACTAAAAATGATTTAATTACGTACTAAATCGCCATAGATTTTTCGGGCTATTAGGTAAGGTACTGATTGCAATTAATGGATTTTATAATTTCAAATCAAGTTATTTTTTTTTAAATTGTCACGGTCTAGCTTATATGCAAATCACCCTGTGATAGACAGACACTTATATCTTTTTCCTCCCCCCTTTTGAATTGCCTTTAGAGATTCTCCGCCACTGAAACTCTGTTGCTGTATAAAAATTAATACATACATAATAGGTTCATATACACAACACAAGACTTTAATGAAATGCTATGTGTGCGTCTGAAATTAAAGTAAATATTATGAAGTATTATATTA
Source organism: Melangyna quadrimaculata (assembly GCA_949320155.1). NCBI lineage: Eukaryota > Metazoa > Arthropoda > Insecta > Diptera > Syrphidae > Melangyna > Melangyna quadrimaculata. The sequence goes on from OX439486.1 coordinate 285,037, forward strand.
ACACGATACGACTGCGACTATACTATACCCCATCTCCTTCTCAAAAAGAATTATGTTTGAGAGATGAAAAAGGCATATAGAGTGATGCTTCAAAGCAAAACGCATCGCCTTCGACAAAAGTATGAAAACTGTAGATATATCAAATAATAGTAAGATATAATACAAAGTTTACTGCAATTTCGATTGTGTTCAAAAATTCTCTATTATAATGATAACCTAACCAAATGGGGAATGCATTAACATATATGAATATATCTATCTAATATAATTACATAATCCTGTTAATTAATCAAAACTCAATATTATAATCAAAAGAGTATAAGCCCTAAAGCAACTGGTCAAAACCCCTTAGACCAAGTTTATTTGCATTTTTCCATTTCCATGTGTATCCTTTTAAGTTCCCACGATCTCCCTTAAGGGGATTGTGGGGATGCTTTTTTTTCAATTGAGTCTCCTTCAGTTCTAAAAAAAAGCCCGCAGTAGCTTGTTATTTTTTATATTTTCCCTTTTCAAATTGAAACAAATCCCACTTTGTTTTTTTTAAATGTGGTTCTCTTCTGCCATAACCACGAATGTACACAGAGAATGGACAAAAAACCACATGATCCCAATAAAGTCCAGAGAAGATTTACAAAAAAAAAAGTCATCAACAGCGTGTTAAAAAATAACACAACGCAGACCTTCGGGAACTGAGAAAGCATGTTCGAAATACAACGAACACATCCCTTTGGTCAAAATTAAGTAAAATACATTTTTTTCAGCTTCGTATGCATCAAGGGGGAGTCGTTGGTTAAATGCTAGTCTGTTGAATGTAGATGGGACCAATTGTAATTTTTGTTTAAAAACCTGACCACTGGGTGAATTTGCTTTAAGCTTAAGAAAAAAATACCAGCCGCTGATAATAAATTTGATTCAAAACAACGTAGAAAGATTTGTAGTAACGCACCCTCTGGGAAAAATTAACAAACAAAATGGACCTTTAGTATGGATGGATCAACGTGCCTCGCCCGCGCATACGTTGTTAATCACTGTTTCGACCGAATCTGATATTTTGCGGCTGCTTGGCATTAAATATCGTTAACAGATTTTTTACATTTCCTTCGCTGAAAGGATATGTTTCTGAGCGGAATGAGATTTTAATTTTATTATCTCTGTCGGTTAAATAATGACGTCACGCATATAAATGGAAGATAAAACGAAAATATTGAAGTGCTTTCAATCTCCTGGAAGAAATCACTCCATGAATTGTGATTTTAATGTTTTTTTGTTAAGAAAATTATGTAAGAATTAATTATAAATTATTTTATCCACTGATGTAGGTAATGAATAGTAAAGGTTTATTATAGGATGCTTCTAAATATTCTTTAAACTCTTTGGTAAAAGGTGAAAACTATTTTTTTATTAAGTATAACAAAAATCAGTCCAACAAAAATCAATTCAATTCCATCTTGTTCTTGCCAAGAACTGAATAGAATTTTAATTTTGTTGGTAAAATGTATATTTAGGAGATAGTGATTCATCTAAGGTGTGACAAAAAGATAGAACGTGTAGAGTCGAGACAAGAAAAAAATCTTATAGGAGGGGGGTCTATTTCCCCCCGTTTAGGCGGGAGGTTCAATTTTATAACAAAATGACTTAAAACATAAAAAAATATATTAAAAAACAACGGTAACACTTACAATGCCATGTTGTGCCTTTTTATAAGCCAAAAATACCTTCTTTTATTGTCTTTTTAAATAAAGTTATTTTTGTCAACAGTTAATTTTTAAATTTTAAACTAAAAATTTTGAAAAAAAAAATTTAAACAAATTTTTCAAACTAATAATTTTTTTTTATTTTTTTAATTTAATTGATCGAAATTTTTAAATATCTTGCAAAGTAAAAGTCCTAGAACCATCCGGTTTTCATTGTTTTAAATATTGATAAGAGGATTGAATTTTGGTAACAAAAATAGTACTTAATAAAGTAAAACTTTGAAAAAAATTTGTTTGAATTTTTTAAATTTTTTAACTTTGAAAATTGATGTTTCAAAAACTGTTTTAAAAAGACAATAAAAAGACAATTAAAAAGAGAATAAAAGAAGGTATTTCTGACGTTGCAAAAAGGTATAACATCGCATTGTTAGTGTAACCGTTGTTTTTTAATAGTTTTTAACTTCCCATTGGAAGTTATTGTAATTGGTGCGATTTGTCGAATTGAAAATGTTGATATATCTTCACGTTTTGAGGTCTCTAGAATCAGAATCCGTCATTTTCAGCAAGATGTCTGTATGTGTGTATGTACGTACGTTCGGGTACTTTTTTCGTCCACCAAATCTCCAGAACGCATAAAGATATCGACCTCGGATACATTTTATTTTACAGATAATATTGTCATAACGTGCTGATAAGGTTTTCTAACGAATTCAATAAACCAATTTTTTACTACAGCTATTTAAAAAGGAGCTGTAAAATGTCATTTATCTCGAACGGCATAATAAATTTACTTCAGACTAATTTTATTTCACACATAATTACACAATACCAAATGGGTAAATATTAAAAAAAAATTCAACAGACATTTTTTTTTTGAACTAAGAAAAACAATTGAAAAATAATTTTCGTCTCAAATATTTCAGGAACCAAAAATGATTCCGAACCCAGTCTATTTTTATTTTACATATAATGACGTAGTCAACAACTGGTAATTTTTTTTTTTAAATCAATAAACAGTTTTTTTTTTGGAGCAAAAAAACTGGACAAAAAACTATTTAAAATTCTTAACAAATGTTTTTTAACTCAAATATTTTGAAAAAAAAACAATGGTATCGATTTCAAATTCTTACCAAAAATGTATACCTATACCATCTAAATGTTGTGTAATTTTAAGATTTTTAAAACCACCCTTTAAAAAGCAAAAAATCAAAATGTTGCTAGAAAAAACTTTTCAAAAATGTTTTAATTCGAAAAATTCTTACGCTTAAAATCGCTTCAAAATCGAAATTTTTCATATGACACTTAATTTGACTTTTTATATTCTTTCAAACCATGTTTTTTTTTTTAAAAGTAGACTTCCCTGATAGGAAAAAAAGTTGTGTATGTAAGATTCTTAGAATTTTGTTAGCTATTTACAAAAAAAAATCAGTAAATTAGTGTTTGAATTGCATCACCATGCTTGCAAATGATTTGATTAAGACCCATATAGGATTTTTTTCTGTCCGAAGTCTTAAAAAAACATGGTCGTAAAAAATGTATCAAAAATAAAGATGATAAATTTGTAATTGATCGGTATTTTGGATAGTCTTACGCTTTTGTCTATTGCACATTGGTGAGAAAATGTATTGAGCTAAAAGAGGAGTACGTTTGGGACCACCGTCGCTTTTTTTTTTTGTATTTAAGTTTGTAAATATTTTTTCCATAAAAATGTTTGAAGACAAAATGAATGGTTAGACTTCTGGCTGGAAAAAGAAAATATAACTATTCTCGCCTTTGTTTTTGAATGCATAAAATTTGTTTCCATTTAAGTTTTTTTTCATATACGAAATTGCCTCTAGCTCCTTAACGCTAAGAAACAGAACCTTTTCCCTTGTACTATTTTTTCCTTTAAAGTCTCCAACAAATGTAAGTGAAGCAGACTCCATACATCTAAACAGAAAACAAATCATGATAAGGACTGATATCGTACGTTGGCTTCAGTTTCTATAGATTTTTTGTATTGTGTATGTGTATGTATATACGTTATACGTGAATCGTACATACCTACATGTTTTTGTAATCTTTTCATTTTTAGTTTTTTTAGGGACACAAAGGACTTGAGCTTACGAAGTTATTTCATTATTTTGGTAGAAATCTTGCATGTGATAGCTGGAGGGTTGTTATACCGAGTGGATTGTACAAGTTTATATTTCTTAAGCAGACATTCAATCTTACCGTTATGGCAAATTACAACTGTAAGCTTCAAAAAAAAAAAAAGTATTATATGTGATTTCTTTGATAAAGATAAATTTATAAAAAAAAAAATCAAAAATCGTTAGAGCGGTTTTCTTAAAAATTAATATTGTATATATAAAAATTCAACAATTGTTAGTATTTAAAAAAATTAAATTTTTCACAAAATTAAAAAAAAAAATTATTAACCCGTTTTCAAGATATTGAATTTTCAAAAAAAAAACGCTGCCAAAACCACTGCGTAAGCTTTTCCAAATGTCTTATTCTACTGGTCTTTTTCCGAGTAGATGGAAAATAGCCTTTGTCTTGCCTGTGCCTTATAAAGGCGAATCTTCCTCCCCCTCGAATTATCGTCCATCAATTGAAGGCCACGGAAACGCTGATTACTCATCAGCTTGAGAAGTATCCCGAAAGCTTCATAATGACCGGCAATACGGCTTTCGTAGCAATAGGTCCTCCACTGGTGAACTGATGGTTTATCTCACCGAGCAGTGGATAAAATGTTTACATCGCTTTGGATAAAGTAAGATAATTATTGCGCTTGATATTTACAAAGCGGTCTCGCTTATCGAAAATGCACGCATTTGGTATCGGTGAATATCCTATTCGTTTGATTACAAATTACCTTTCGGACCGTTCAATAGAAGTTGTATTGGATGGTTTTAAGACTCAAATTCAAAAAATAAATGTTCTGACTGTCTTTCTTATATTCATAACTGATCTTCTGTCTGAAAATTTTTATCTTAATGGATTGTTTGTTTCTAGATTCACATCCATCCCCTTGGGATGCTTCAACGGCAGCGTATTAAATCATTACATTCTGATCTCGACAGCAATGTCATATGGGGAATCAAAAACCGTGTAGAATTTAGTGGTTCTTCAATGCCGATATCCATGAGTGGCACTTGTATAGCGGAAACTAAACAGCTTTTAGTTCTCGGTTTGTGTATCACAGACCAGCTTTTGTAGAATGACCACATAGACATCACTAGAAACGCTGCTAAATGTTTAGTTTTTCTTCAAAGATGCAAGAAATTTCTGTTCCCTTCTGATCTGGCTGTGATATACAAAGCCTTTATTCGTCCAAAACTTAAGTAAAACTCCCATATTTGGTCAGGCGTTCCAATAACCCACTTGAGTCTATTGGATAGAATATAAGGAAGAAGGGCTATGAAAGTGATCCTCGCAATGTTTTCTGACTTTCATTATTTCACCGACACTTCTAGTTACATTCTTCCCCTTCATCAATTCCACGTTAATACTCGTGCTTCTAGGAATGACCGACAGATTACCTTTGAGCCCGAATTCGGACGTATACTGTTAAGTACAGATATTCTTCCTTTAGTCGTACTACACTACGGCCTAATGTGGAATGCTCTACCCGGCTCAATTTGCCCTTCTCATTGCGATCTTCAGACTTTCAAAACCAATGTGCATAGGTAACTCCTCAGAAATCCTTCCAACCTACCTAATCGCTCGTACTGTGTAAAAATATTTTAAGGGTAGTCACAACCTCACAACACCTTGAGGGAGCACTATATACAATTTCACATAAAAATTGTTTTTCTTGTCTATCGTACGTAAACACTTACTCAGTGAAGATTTTGGTTATAAATCAGCTTTTCTATTTATTTACCCTTGTAGGTAGATATTTTAAAAGAATGAAATAAAAAGGAATAGTTTTATATAATTATACTAACGAACAAATAATTTGTATCCTAAACTGTAGAAGTTACTTTTCAAGAGAAAACATCCAACTAATTTATCGTACTCTCCCCGGGACTCTTTACTTCGTATTCATAAAACTTGTAGGTCCATAGATCCCGATTCAGGATACAATAAAATAGGAACAATATTTGTCCATTCGAATGTGACAATAACTGATATTGAAAATAAGGCTATTTTAAGGCATCATCCACTAATTTTGTGGAATGCTTATTTACTGTACCTAATGTTACAGTCGAAATAACCTTATATGGAATGCTTATTTGCTGTACCTAATATTCCAGTCGAAATAACCTTAAGGATCTCTTTTCAGCTTATTTTTGCTGAAAAAGCATATTTTTAAATTAAGATTAAACTAAAAATCCATAAATTTAAATTTTTCCTGTGTACCTACCTTTCATTATAGAAAGTTGTATTTCCCTTCACTTTAAACACACCGTTATCGTCGCTGAAAAAAATAAAGGAAGAAAAATTGATGACGTGAATTTTACCCCATTTACACACACGTTTTCTTTTTTCTCCATAGCTTTTTGCACTTGCTGGAACTCCCTCGGCACACAACCCCGATATAAGCAGTCTGTTTAATTTTAATGCATAGAAATGTGCCATGCGAACCAGGATAATAAAGTAAGGAAGGAAATAATATCCTTGTGTGTGTGGAGTAGGTTTTTTAACAGAAACAAAAAAAGTAAGATGAAAAGCTAAAAAAAATCGAGTATGAGTATTGCCATGCCCCCGTCCCTCATTTGTCTATTCAACTTATTTCTGTCTTAACTGCATATGTGGACATACATTGCAAATATCCTTGCTTTATTTAAATTCCCTTCCATCGAAATATATACGTAAGACTATAAGAAAAGAAAAACCACTTGCTAGATAAAGAGGCGTCGAGACGGTGCGGTGGTGGTAAACAATAAGAATCTTTTTAGAATGGTGGAATATAATTGTGAAACAACGAAGACAGAAAAAAAAATGGGGTAGTTATGTTGTTTCCTAAGTTAAAAACAAAAATCTAAAATCCGTTCGCTTATAATGATATCCTTATCGTTGGATATTCATACAGATACCTATATATTTCTTCAAGAAAGACAAAAAAAATAGGTGACAGGTACCTAGCTATAGTGTGTTGGGAAAGGAATTATATATTGCAGCTATGGACAAGAATGGGTTGAGTATATGAGGAATGAGAGGGGTTTTGAAAGCACATGATTCTTAAAGGCATTTTCAGCACCAATTCGACGTCACCTTGACAAGATAGAACAAACTCACTGACCATTATCTGCCCTGAAATGTTATCACTTTAGAGATAAAAATCAATCAAAATTTATTTTTTTCAACTGGCCGCAAGAATTATTTACGATTTAGTTATAAAAAAAAACCGCAGCTTTCTAAGAATTGTTCAATGCAAAAGAAGAATATACCTACCTGCCAACTGATATAGAAAAAAAGTAATAAAAGAAAAAAATATTTCAAAAGTACATACATATAACTTTTTTTCTTTTTAGTTGTGATGGTGTGCACTGCTTGAAAGTGTTTGTACAAGAAAAATAAAAGAAGGACGATGACACCGATGAGGAAATGACAGGGCACTACTACGATAGAAACGATGGAGCAATATAGAAGCACTGGAACAATGTGCAAAACTAAAAAAAAAAAAAAAAATAATTATATAATAATACACACAGAAGAGTAAGAAAAAAATATTCACCCACGGTTGGCTATATTTCTGTGAGAATCATACGGTTGGTTAACAGAACGACGCCGGTGGTGGTTGGTTGGCTAACACGCTGACAAAGCAGATAACTATGGAGGACTCTTTCTCTTGAAAATGACTTGGACTAGCCTTTGGGCTCCTGCCTCCTTCCAATAGCTGATTGTAATAGTGTGTACCTACCTACTGTGTAACGGCATTTCAAAAGAAAACGTCTTCGCTGGCAAGAACTGAAAGAATATTCGTTGTATTTGTGTGCGGGTGCTGGTGGTGGATTCGAAATGGGATCAAGAAAGAGGAAAAAAATATGTAACGGAGGCCATTATCTGCAATTAATTCTACTTTTTTTTATATATACGTTGTTACCAGTAGCGGATCTAGGATTTGCCTGTGGGGGGGGCTTGCAGTTTGGAGATCCATTTTGAGACCTTAAGTAATAAAATTTGCTTGTCCCAAGATAAATTTTATAATTTATAACAAATAATAGTGATCAGTTTAGGTTTAATTCAAGATCGTACTCAACTTTAGTCGAACTAAACTTCACGACAACGCGGCATAACATTATTTTTTATGAAATTTAAGGAGCTATATCGCACTAAGCGGCAACTGAACTTCATACAAATTCATACGAATTCGTGTGAAGTGTAGTTCCGATGCAGTGCAGTTCTGGCGAGTGCGGTCTAACCTTTAAGGCTCAAGTATTTTTTTTTTCCTTTAATGATATCCGTTTTTGTGTGCCCTTATATCCGCTCCTGTTGCGCTTCAAAATGTTTTCAATACAAAGTACAATTACAATTATTCATAATTGCTGTAGCGGAGATAGAAGCAAATTCAAAGGCGCACAATAATTTTTAGCCATATATGCTTGAACCACGCGTACAAATTCGTTTATTTATGTTATTTAAAAATTGATTAGGTACCTTCATTATGTAGTTATATTTTTAAATTAGATGTGGGTATGTTTTGAACTTCCCATTTTTGACAAGATTTGAAAACTGTTTTTAATTGGCTAGTTCAGAAAAATTATATTTAAGTGTTCGTACTGGCAAAAGCTCATATATGTGCTTTGACACGGTATTAGTCCTCTAAGATCTCATTTTTTCTGAATTATCCAAATCAAAGAGAAACTATTTTGTTCAAACTGACACTTTACGATATAAGACAAAGCTGCTCTAAGAAATAAGCCGCGGCCCAATCCTGCCAGCGTGAATGAGTTTTCGTGTATACGTTGCATACGCTTTATAGGTATTCATGCTAAAAAAATATGTCGACAAATTTGCACGTCACTCTAGAGTGTAGAGGGATTGCAAATATTCATTTGCTTTTGCATGATTTTCTGAGCGCGCACATAGAAAACTCACGCTTTTGGAATTTGGCTCCTTGACTAGAGAATTTCTATGTTTTGTATGTACAATTGCCTTGGACCTTTCAAATTTTGAAAACGTAGCCCCTAAAATTTTTAAGCCCAGCCAAGGCCGTAAGAAACAATTCCTGTTGTATTAAACATACATGGTTTAAGCCTTAAATGTATTTCTTTCGGTAAATTAGCTTTGTTTTTAGTATATACAGTTGGGGCATTTGACACGTTAATGTAAAGCCCCGACCATTTTTATCTCTTTTTACTTATCTCTTCAAACCTTAGCCCCAACTTCGGACTTTGACAGTCCCTAGACTTGAGCCCCCAAAACTCTCTGCAATAAGGTTAGTTTTTAGGAAGTAAGTTGCTTAACCCTGGCTAGGTTTTTTGTGCCAAAGCTGTTTTTTTTTCGTCCCAATTTTCTGGGTTTAATTTTTAGGGAAAGATTGTCGTTGCATTAAAAATATCCATATTCATAGCCCCCAACTTAGTTTTTGTCCAATTCGCTTCAGGCTTAAGCTCCAATCTTAGGGCTTAGAAAAAAAATTTCATAACATGTATGCAAATAGTTCAGCTCCAACCACTTTATTTTGTCCATCAAATTTCATATCTTAACAATATTTTAGACGGCATATAAAATTCTACACGTTGTAATGTACTGCTTTCTATATTTCAAATTATTTTATGATTCGGCTGTGTGGGGGGGCTTTAGCCCCTATAGCCACCCCCTGGATCCGCTACTGGTTGTTACATCCATCCCAGCTTTTAATTTTTATTCAAGAATATTGTCTGCTTCTGATTGAGAAATGTCTGCTGTTTCTTTGTTTATATAAGTCGGCCATTGTTGGAAAAAATGCTGACTATAAGAGGTTCTTTATGTAGAAGATATCTTGCAGAACAAATTTTTACAAATAATCATGAAATGACACATAGATACATATTGTAAACACACAGCGACTTTGGACGCACCTATATTAAGTATCTACATACCTATCTACCGAAATTTGTATTCCTTACAAAAATCTATAAATATTCTCTTTTCACATAGAACAAATTAAATCACTTTTTTTATATTTTGCGCGCATTAAAAGGGTTATGACACAGCACGAGCGTTCAGGAAAGTTGGAGAGAGGGTAAAGAATTCCACATTCGTGTAGTGCGCCTGAAGAAAGAATCTTTATATTTAACAGTAGATCTAGAAGTTCGAGAAGGGGACGAATGCAAAGGGCTATTTCACAAGAACATTATTTATCAAAATAGCGATAAAACAAGGTACGAAACATTGCTGTGGTGTTCGAGAGGGGTTGGGGTCAAAATAGAAAGAATTCCACATTCGTGTAGTGCGCCTGAAGAAAGAATCTTTGTATTTAACAGTAGGTCTAGAAGTTCGAGAAGGGGACGAATGCAAAGGGCTATTTCACAAGAACACTATTTATCAAAATAGCGATAAAACAAGGTACGAAACATTGCTGTGGTGTTCGAGAGGGGTTGGGGTCAAAATTATCCAGAGATCAAAATTCTTTTTTCAAAATTCTGCTTTCAAAATTCTGCTTAACAAAATTCTGCTTTTCAAAATTCTGCTTTACAAAATTCTGCATTTGAAACTTTTATTTATTATTCCCAGAATTTTGTAAAACTAAATTTGGGAGAGTAGAATGAACCTAGTTTTCCCTATAAAAGTATGTGAATGTGGAAGTGAAGTGTGATTTAAATTATTTATGGCAGTCAAAAGCGAAAGAGACATTTCTAAGAACACAGAACAATGTTGAAGAATGGCATCATCGATTTAAGGTCATCTCATAGTCGGACGCAGTCATGCAGGCCTATACAAAATCATAAATGATCTCAAAGAGGAACTTATCACTACCAAAGCTGAAGCTGAAGGGGTCAAAAATGGAGAGAGATTAAAACAGACAAAATTACATATTATAAAGAACAAAAAAAAAAATTAAAGAGAACAGACTTAAGCCATACTGGGTTCCTTACGCGAATAGCAAATAATATAGTTCTCTGTGGTTTTGCTTAGATGTTGTTTTTGCATTAATTTATAAGACTATGTATATTACTATTTGGCGTTATTTTTTTTTTTTTTTTTTTTTTTTTTTTGTTACATCGTTAATAAATATCCTTCTTTAAAAAAAAATCAGAATAAGCTGAATTTTATTTTTCTATATTATAACTTGTCAGTATTTTGAAAACCAGAATTGTGTAAAACAGAATAGAAATAAAGCAGAATGTTGAAACCAGAATTTCGACTCGCTCCCGTTCGAGAGATGTAAATGCTTATGTTATAGTTCTATCGCCTATCATTGTCAACGCTCTCTTTTGTATTCTACCCCAAAGACTCAAAGGGGTTTTTCGAGCACCTGGCCAAACATGAGAATTTTACTCAAATTTTGACGAATAAAGGCTTTATAGATCAGAACCAGATCAGAAGGGGAGACAAATTGTTTGCATCTTCGGAGAAAACCCAAGCACCGTTGCATTTCCATTAAAGCAGTTTTCTCTTTTTAATTTATTTCACAATTTGATTTTGATTTGAACGGAGATTTATGGTTTCAATTTAAATATTGTGAGACAAAAATCAGCTTAGGGGAAGCGTATTCTGCTAAAATTTCAGTTTATTTCCAGTTTCTTTCTTGTTTTTCGATATTCCCGTGTTTCTCGTTATTGGCTTTTTGATTTTTTTTTTTCAAAATTCGGTAAGTACTTCTAAGTTAGTCAAACATTATTGGCCAACATTTTAAACAGCCTAATATTAAGAGTTAAGCATGATACTACTTAACATTTTGGGGAGAGTACGATAACTTAGGCGCCAAGAATTGGTAACGAATTTGTGTAGAGCAGTTTAATACAAGCATTTTTTTAATACGAGAGGGGGGGTCTTACTCCCCCTGTTTGGGCGGGAGCAATTTAGTAAAAAAGTACAAATGAAAAAAAAAATATTAAAAAATAACGATAATATTTACAATTAAGTTTTATACCTTGTTTCAAAGCCAACACTTTTTACATCTTACCTACACTTTTTAAATCAAGTGAAATCTATGCCTCGTTCCGAAAAAACGGGTTTTAAACTCAAAATTTGGAAAAAAAGATAAAAAAAAAATTGAGTGTAATTTTTCAAAACAGTAAAATTATATATTATTTTTTTTCTAAAATTCGTTGCTCTGATTAATTCTTCATTAAAAAGTGATAACTAGATGATTTTATATCTTATACTTGATTTTTTTTTTTTCTTTGTGGATTAAAAAAAAACAGTTCTTTTTATAATAGGTATAGTACAGTAAGTAATGTAATGTTTTTCCCTTTGTTTATTTTCACTTGTTACACATCATGTGTATGAACAAAAAAAAATAACAGGACAAATTTTAAAGCTTTTGCGTTTTTTTCCATGATCGATTACGTACAGTCCGTAACACTTGAATGGTCTCACGCAAGATTAAAATTAATATAAATGTTTGTTTGCTGTACATTTTAAGCTTTAATAATTTGAAACTTTGCTAGTTATTCCAATTGGACGAGGAATTTATGTGATAGCTTGGAGGTTTTTGTATGCAAAATTTTTAGTCCATAAGAAACTGTGCAAATACCCTAACTTGCACCCACCACAAATCCTATACTGGGCCAAGCAGGGGGGTTGCAGGGGACAGCATGCCCCCCTTACCTATCATACTGTTTATGCACAAGTGCAACCAGAATACAAAAAAACTGGAAAAATAAATACAGCGCTGTCTAACAAAGTAAGACCAAGTAAATACACTCAAACTAAAAAAAAAAATATAAAAAAGTAGGTTTGGTAATTTTTAATTTGCTTAAAAACTAGAAGACATAAAAGCATTCGTTTTTTTGTGCTCGATTCAACATTTATATATGCATGGTCAATGGTCAATGTAATTTAGCACTTTATTTCACAAATTTGAAAAACATTGGTCTAAACTTTTTTTGACTTAAATTTAATTTAAATGTAGGATTAAGGAACAGATTTCTGGCTTACAAAACCGGTATAGTACTTTATGTTCAGTGTTGCCGTTGTTTTTTATTAATTTCTTCTTCATTTAATTAATGTAATTTTTTTTCTGAAATTGCTCCTCCCGACCAAACGGGGGGAGATAGACCCCCCTCCCAAACACGTCCAAAAAAGTGCCGCTCGTGCAAAAAATTCGGGCAAACATACCTCATTTGAAAATTATGAAATGTTAAAGAGGTGTCATATGGACTCAGTACGATACTAAATAAACAAAATAGATTTTAATGTAAGTAAAGTGTTATGTTATGAGATAGTACGATGCTAAACTCGTTTTAAATGTATTAATTAAAAATGAAATGTACGATGTTCTAAATCAACTAAATTTTTGCGCTATTGTATTTAAGATTTGAATAAATCGATTTTTTTAATGTCCTGATTTGTCCCGGTTTTTGGGCCCTGGCGTCCCGGTATTAATTAATAATTTCACAAATTTCATTTCGCGGATTAATTTTCTACATGTAAGATTGGGAAATCCGTTTCAATGAATAAATCCCTTACGATTAATTTCAAAGGACATTTACTTCCATTGACCCTTAACACAAATTTCAGAGCGGAATAAGAAATGCATATTTCTTAATGGATTTTAAGCTTATTCGATCATACCTAGTCTTCTCTTATGTTTACATAATTATATCGCGAATCAAAAAATAAAACCAGTTTTGCCATAGGTACCTCCAGACACAATGAAAAAATTCTGGACAAGGGTCACTATAATATTAAAAACTCAAACAACGTGTGATATGATGACGGTATCAACCATTGATATTAGATTGAGTTTTGCATACATAGTACATGCGTACTGTACCCGCAGTTATCTGAATTTGCCTTTCGACTCTTTATAGTTTTTTTTTCCAAGTTCAAATATTTTATGCAGCTGGCGATAAAATGTCTTGCACATCTAACACTTTCCATTGATTTTTACAGTGGTCAGTTCCAGTATGAGTTACTGACCAGGGCCACCACCAACCACCGCATCGTCATTACCAGTCATATATATATATATGGGTAGCTACAGAGAATACAAAATTAATAAGGGTTAGTTTGTTTTTCCTTAGCCTTAAGGTATGTATGTACAAATAGAAACAAACTGTGAACTCATGCAAATAGTTATTTTATTAATTTTCTATTCGGAAATCACGTTAGTGTCCAGTGTCCACAGAGCTCGCAGTAATTGCACGAAGAAAAAAGAAATACTTGCATTATGTATTTATTTGTGGATACCTACAAATCAAATAAATCTGCGTAAAAATAAATCAATTCTGGAACAATAATTTTTCAATCGTCATTTTTTTTCGCCTACATAAAGTATCAAAGTGAACAATAAAACAATACTTTACTTTCTTTTTTACTTACGTAATTTTTTTTTTTTTTTTCTTTTTTCTTCTGTTGTAATTATTTCTACTTTTGAAACATTTCTAGTTTTCCATCAAAATGTATAAAATAAGTTTTTTCGTAAAACAAAAGTATGTCATCTAAAAGGTCAGTAAATTGGCGTTATCACAGCCGTAACGACTGTTAACACTTCAACGATTGTTCGCTGATCATGGTAAAAATAAGAAAAGTTAAAACAATTTTAAAGGGTCGTGGTTTAGATTAGATACATTATTATGTTTGTTCACTATGGTCATTTTTCAAAACTTAACTAATCGAAAAAATATACAAAATAACCTGACCATTTTTAATAGCATACTTTTATTGCGAATATCCTTGATACGAGGTGCTAATATACCGCGCCCTAGCCCCTAGAGCATATTTTCTAAAACACGTACTATTTTTCTAAAGACTTTACTTAAAGGCATTGAGGTTCCGTGACACAAGAAATTTTTGTATGACATGTGACTTTTTGTCGTATAGATTAAGCGTCATAAGGGCACAATGCGATGTAAGGTCATATCTTAGTATGGGCTCATGACACGTTTGTTTAGTGACATAAGACCATATTTAAAAAAAAAATGATTTTTAAGATATTATATAATTAAATTTTACACAACAATAGAAGAGGTTATCATTTTTGGTAGTCAAATTAAAATTGTTTTAATTTCACACCCCAAATTGTTAACTTTCGTGAACACTTGAGCGAATTTTAATAAATGTTTTCCTATTTAATTTCAACTGCGTTTGATATGTAAAGATGCTGTGTATTTAAAAATGAACCCTGGAAGAATAATAAACAGTTTGTGTTAAACGTCGTCGTGTTACTATATAATCTTATAATATAATCTTATTTATAAATTAAGTTATTTCACAGGATAGTTTTTTAAAATAAAGATTTTCAAACCCAAGATTTAAAAAAAAAATATACCAAGCTTAAATCAATACTTTTCGAAGTCAATCCCAGTTACGGGCAGGAAGTTTTCCAATTAGATACGTATTGACATATTTAGACCTATCATCACACAAAGAACTCTGATGATCGGGTGAAATAACTAGAACTTCTGCCAAAAAATAACAAAGTTGTTGTTTCATATTTTCAGTTTAAATTTAATTATGAAATTTTAAAATTTAATTTTTCCCTGTAGATAGAACTTTTTGCCAGACCGCGGACCGTAGCAAAAAGTTCAAGATTGTAGCACAAGTACTTTATCTTCTTTCCGCCTAGTCGACAGTTAAATATGTCTTCAAAATGTAAAAACAAAATCTTCCAAAATCCACAATAACAGAAAAATGGACGTAACGTTAAAAACACTGTGCAGAACATCCAAAATTAATAGTTGTTTTTATTTCTCAATGCGTAAAACAAAATTATTTGTACGTATAAACTAACATTCTTTGATTAATTTTGGGTTCACTATTGGAAGCCGTATATTTTTGTTAGATTAGGTACCTATTTTGAAAAATTAAAAAGTCTTCGTCATATCGATCATTCGTTACAACGGCGTTCGATTTACTTGACCGTCTATCGTTTTTTTTTTTTTTTTTCGTTTGGAAGACTTCCATGAAAGGATATAATACACACAAAATATTGAACTCATCAACACTACTGCGGTGACGATGAAAATGATTCTAAGAAAATTATGATTTTAATTTAAAGAGTAGGTAATCGAGATAGGAAGGCGTAGGTTTTCGATTATATTTCCTTACTTCAATAAGTGACTCTAACTTAAAAAAAAAAAAGTTTTAGGTAGGTATATGAAAAACCCTCTGTTTTTCGCTGACAGCTTTGTAAAAGAGTTGTATTAAAATTTTTATCGTCTACTTATTTACGATTAACTAATTCATTATATAAAAACTGTCGTATTAATAAGAACAAAATTATTCAGTAATAAAAGGAAATGAAATTATTAAAATTAAACAGCCAAGATTTAGGTAACGCAAAAGGCCAAATATTTTATTTTATTAAAAAATTGAGTTAAAATATCTTTATTTATTTAAATATCATACACATAGCGTTAATTCAAAATAAACTATTATACATCACTATATTAAAAAATGTCCCTTTCTCAATTGCCGTCGGATTAAAAAAAAAAAATCCCTTGACCTCACTCAAACTATGACCAACCTTCCCTTTCATCGCGCACACTTGGTTCCTACACTAGGTGAGTAACAGAAACTCTATTAACCGTAAGATGTCGTATAACACTTTTAAGGCCTTTTGTTAATATTTTTTTCACAAACATAAAAAGAATTCGGAGCTAACTCCAATTAGATTCTAGATTCTTGAAATTCCAAGAGATTTTTCTTACTGGTTTTTTATGATTGTTCATATGTCTATTCTTTATCAGAAATGACAAAAAAATCACTTATTGGTTTAATTTTTTTTTTTTTTTTGGTTTTGCAATTCACTCAATTTTTAATATTTTTTAATTGTTTATAAATCACTTTACCTCCGCTTTCTGAAAACAATTCTGGATGTGTTTTTCCGAATTTCGATTTTGACTGCAAAACGAAAGGATCTATCTGTATGCTTTAAGTCTATACGTGCCCGTTTTTCAATATAAATCTTATACGTGTAATGTATGTGGGGAAATGTATACTGCTTAATACGTGAAGAAGGGGATGGAGTGCAGAGAACACTGCAAGAGAACTGAAGAAAATTGTCTTCTTTTCATTTCCATACATTAGAATGGGGGGGGGATTTGAACAAAAACCCCAGAAGGATTACGATGATAACTACATGTACACATATTAGCTGAATATGTGTATTCTGCGTATGGAGAGGGTGAGATTGGGATGTATTGTCTAGTTTTAGTGCTTGTACTTACTTAAAGGACAACAACTGACGTGTCACTGAGTGGGAGCTGAGAAGAGAAAGTACAAAAATCTCATTTGACAAATTTTCGATAGATACCTACTCTCTTTGGGTGCCTTCATGTGAAGCTACTTATTAAGCATGTGTGGAAATTAATAAACACTAAATTAGAAGTTTCGTATGTGAGTAAGTTTGCGGTGTATACCTGTTCAGTATCAACATACATTGCAAACGAATAATGCACTCTCTTTGCAATGCTTCAGAGGAAATTTTTGAGTCCTTATGAGGACCAATACAAGATAGAGATAAAGCATATACGATAATTTTTGGCACGGGATTAGTTTGATACAAGGAACAAGAACTACGCACCCCACGATAACACGATGACACGAATTAAACTCAAAGGGAAATAATTTTCAATTGGAAGAGAAAATTTCCCTTCTTAGGAACAATTCTCTTTAAACATTTGATTTGGATTACGGTTAAAAAAATCCAAATGAAAATATTTATATCATCCCCATTCTTATTCAAACTGTTTTGTTAACCGTTTTCAACTTTTATTTTTTTTATTTATTTATTTATTTATTCATCTACGGATTTTAAAAAATCTTACAGAGAACTTACAATTCAATTTAATACGTATAAATAAATAGGTAACTTAGACTAATGTATAATATTATTCAATTTTATTTTAAATTCCAATCTGTTTATTAATAGATCAAGTTCATTGCAACATATAGAATTAAATAGTTTTATGCATCTGGAAAACGGTTCATTGCAACCATAATTATATTCATGTTTTGGATTATTAAAAATGTGACGAAGACGCAATTTTCTTTCCGGAATATAAATTTCGAAATAAGCTACAATCTGTGAACATTTAATACGATATGAAAATACATCATGGATAAACAATATGCACTGAACAGAACGCATTTTTTGTAAAGATTCAAGTCCAATCAAGGCACACCTTGTCACATATGACGGAGTATCTATTCTCCGCTTAAGTTGTCCGACTACGAATCTTGTGAAAGCCTTTTGAACTCTTTCAATACGAGTAATTCCAATAGAGGAAGAGGACTTGCGATATACGTAGTATAAGGCAAGTTTAGGATTCGTGCAAAAAAAAATCGAGATAATAATTCTCCCTAACGTTACGATGATAGAGAACGCGAAAAAAGTGGGTCTCGCAATTCTGTCTGTCTGTCCGCCTGTCTGTACCTCGACCTGCAGCCTAAACGGCTAAAACTATTTTCTTCAAACTTTGGACTTAAGGTTCTTATGTGATTCCCTAGAGGGGAAATTGAAATTTTTTTTTTTGCTCAAAATATAACGGTACTTGTCATACAACCAATATACAAAAATTGATTTATTTCAAAAACGGAATTACAAGGTACTAAAATTACCCAAATTAATATTTTGGTGGAATAGAAAAAATTTTATAACGCTGTCATACAACGATTTTTCGGTTTTCAAATTTCTCGTTAACTACTACTTCGATTTCAACCAAAATTTGTATACAAAAGGTCGCTTACAATTTTAACAATTTTGCATAAAACATTTTAGAAAAAAATAATTTTTTGATTTTTAAAAAAATATTGAAATTTTCCAAACTTAAACTGGTGAAAGGCCAGGTCATGACCTATCAGAATTTGGTAACTTGTTCATACCGAATCATAACGGTTTTCGAGTAATTTTTCGAAATTTTAAAAAAACTTTACTTTGAACCAGTTTTTTGCTCACCCTGTCCATAACTGACTTTTGTTTTTTACAATTTTAACACTTAAACTTTGGCTAATAGTTTGACTTATTTAACTGAATAAAAAAATGTTCATTTACATCACCATTTGCCTACAAACTAAAAGATAACTTGAACTTTGACCACAATTAATTTTTGACTTCAATCATCTTAAGAGCTCCATGAATAAAATTCGTATGACCAATACAGGTTTTATCTTCCGAGTTATAACCGTTTGAATTCAATAAAACAGGTTAAAAATAAAACAAACATAAAACATTTTTGTTCAAGTACATCGATAAAATTAAAATATCTTTTCAA
This sequence comes from Melangyna quadrimaculata, assembly GCA_949320155.1. NCBI lineage: Eukaryota > Metazoa > Arthropoda > Insecta > Diptera > Syrphidae > Melangyna > Melangyna quadrimaculata. The sequence goes on from OX439486.1 coordinate 304,031, forward strand.
ATATAACTCCGACAAAGCTGAATTTTGGTGGAGAGCTTCATTTTGATGTCTTAAGCATTTTCAAATAAAAACCTTAAATTTGGGCCAGGGCTTTCGATTTCGATTTACTCGAAAACCGTTATGATTCAGTATGAACAAGTTACCAAATTCTGATAGGTCATGAACTGGCTTTTCACCAGTTTCAGTTTGGACCATCCTTTACGGGACACCCTGTATAAAAAATTAATTAAAAAAAAACCGTTCTACCGATTTTTGATTTATTTTTTTTTTTCATAAATTCATATTTATTAAACAAATCAGATGGCATACTTTTTTAGCTCTATCTGTTTTAGCTATTAAAATAACTAATTTATAATAATTCATATAGTAATCATTTATATTTTAAATTGTTTTTTAAACTTTTTTTAATGATATTATTATGTTATGGAACCAATAAATATGTACGTTGTCTATTTCAAGCTACGTTAATAAAGTTGTTAGCTACGAGAGCAAGTTTTGTGCGATCCAGTCGTGCCCATTTTGTTTGTATAAATACCTATGATAAGATAGGTATACATAAGACAACAGTTAATTTGCTATTTAAATCGTATACCTGCAGAATTTTTTTTAGGTACATACATATGTCTGTAGGTATTAATGGAGTCTACCTAGCTTGGAATAATTTTTGGAATACAAAAAACATTACCTATAACATTATGTATCAATTTCATTGATTGAGTAAAAATAATTTTATTAGAGAAAACTAGAAACTACCTTCATAATCAGCCTTATTATGAGTGTTAAGCTAGCAATACATTGACATTTTGAAGTTAATCGACGGACTGCTTTAGCTTTGATTACTATTTACATCTGTTTGGCAACGATCTGATGTGGTTTTCTAAAGTATATCTGAACTACGCCCGCCATCTCAGTTTTAGTGATGCAGTCCATCTTTGTATACGCAGAAAAGAGTCGATGGTGCTCAAGCATTTTTTAAGCATAAATGATAAAGGAATCATTATTCTAATATAATCATTATTTCAACAATGTTTCATGTCTTTCGTTATTTTACCGATATTTTTACAAACAGTGTTCTAGTGAAATAGCCAGTTGCATTCCTCCCCCTAAACATTTCAACCGTAATACTCGTGCCTCTAGGAATGCCCATCAGTTTACTCTTGAGCCCAACTTCGGACGTACTTTAAAGTACAGAGATTCTTTCTTTAGTCGCACTACACGAATGTGGAATGCTCTTCCCAGCTCAATTTTCCCCCTCCATTGTGATCTGAAGACATTTAAAACCAATGTGCATCGGTATCTCCTTTCTAATCCCCTCAAACCTACCTAATCGCTCGTGCTGTGAACGTCATTTTAAGGGTAGTCGCAACCCTTTTAGCGCGCGCTAAATATAAAAAAAAAAAATCTCATCTGATTTTTAGGACACAAGAGGACCATGCACTACCGAACAAAATGTAATGCGTGGTTTTCTAATTTTCATAGTTTAAATACTTTTGTCATTCATTTTTCTGCTATATTTTATAAATTATTGCTTTCCACTTCATTCAAATATATAATATGCATAACAAGTAAAGGTTCGCCTGTTTGTTAAATATCTTTAATCTTTGGAAGTACTTCACCGATTGCTTTGAAATCAACACAACGTTTCTTAGAATACACATGACAAAAAGCTAGAGCATGTAGGTTGGGTCGAAAAAATACAAACGTCGCGTGGGAGGGGGTCTACTCCGCTGCGTTTATGCAGGAGGGAAATTTTTCTTAAAAAAAAAACATGACTTAACAAATATAAAACAGAAAAAAAAACAACGGTAATACTTGCAATGCCCTGCTATACTTTTTTGTATAGCCAGAACTCCCTTCTTTTATTTTATGTTTGAATAAAGTTATTTAAATTAATAAATTTTTTAAAATTAATTTTCAAACGCAAAATTTTGAAAAAAATATTAAAAAAATATAAAAAAAAAAATAAAATTAAAAAAATATAAAAAAAATAAAATTAATTCTTTTTAAATTTTACTAAATTAAGTACTCAGTTCTTAGCCAAAAATTGAAAACCTTATGGTTATAAGACTTTTCAAGATAGGTATTAAAAATAACTGATTAATTAATTTGAACACCTTAATGATTTTGTTGTAAAGTGCGTACTTCACAACATTCCCTTATCATCTTCCCTTATTCCATTCTAACTCAATCCACTTCAAATTCCCACAGTCATCATTTCCTTTTGATTTGATTGAATAATATCCGACCCACTTATAATTCCCATATTCATCATTTCCTTTTAATTACCTACAAAAAATCCATTCAACTCCAATGTTGTCAACCACGCGATCAACGATCGCACCACTTAAACCAAACTCATTCACTTTCCCAATCCATTAAACTTCTCCAATTTCTTTGCCTGCTACACTGAAACCAAACCCAAAATTCCCAGTTCATCATTTTCCATTTTCCTATATTCAACAATCAATGCACTCCCTTTTCAAACCCATTAAACGTGCATTGAACCCTATAGCAACTACAAACAAGCACACTTGTGCTCATGTTGCATATTTTCTTTTTCGTCGTGTCGGGTGACGGCCATCGATGTGACCCTCTGTTTCGGACGGTTGTCGCTAAAAGATCTCTTTTTTCTCTTCACTGATTCTTGTTACAATTCCTTTACTAGATTTCTTATTTAAACTAAATTAAAAGCAATAACAAAATAACTCGATGTAAATCTATAGTTAAGTAATAAAAAAATAGTTAAAATAAATTAAGTTAAATAAACATTGTTTTTTTTTTTTTGAAAGACAAAAGCACATCAAAAACATAACACCGGTAAAAGGTAAGACCCCTTTCGAAAATCGTGCTTCTCGAATCGAAAAACATAAAAAGCACAACAATTTCACAAAATCGAGAATCAAATTTTAAATCACGTTAAAAATAATATTTTATTAATTTAATTAAACAAATTAATAAAAATGGTTTTAAACTTTTGGCTCGCTCTGAATGCATTTTGGAATACCTTCATTCAACACAACGTATCTTAGAATACAATTGACAAAAAGTTATAGCATGTAGGTTGGGTCGAAAAATACAAACATCATGTAGGAAGGGGTCCATTCCGCTGCGTTTATGCAGGATGGAAATTTTTCTTTAAAAAAAAACATGACTTAACAAATATAAAACAGAAAAAAAACAACGGTAACACTTGCAATGCCCTGCTATACTTTTTTGTATATCCAGAAATCCCTTCTTTTATTTTATGTTTAAATAAATTTCTTTAAATTAATAAAATTTTCAAAATTTTTTTTCAGACGCAAAATTTTGAATACCTTCATTCCCAGCAAACATGATGATGGAATGAAGGTATTCCAAAATGAATTCAAAGTGAGTCAAAAGTTTAAAATCATTTTAATTAATTTGTTTTGTTTAGTTAAATTAATAAAATATTTTTTTTTAACGTGATTTAAAATTTGATTCTCCATTTTGTGAAATCATTAAAGTGTTAAAATTAATTAATCAATTATTGTATGGATTTTACGCGGTAGAATGATTTTCTTATTAAAAAATAAACGAATAAATTCGCATTTCAGCAACCGGGTGACTATCATTTTTCATATACTTTGTGTTAACTAAAAAAATGGTTTCTTTAGTTTTTAATATCTTGAAAATTATGACTCCTACAGGCATCCGGTTTTCATTGTTTGATTAAAAATTGACAATAACACATGTTATTTGATTTCAAGTTAGCAGACCAATTCTTTAATCGTTCAGGGAGAAAAATGGGGTGAATATTTTGTTAACGAGCTACTTAAATGCTCTACGAATCAAAAAAAAATTCGAAGAAAATGTTTTTTTCTATAAAAAAAAAAAAAAAAAAAAAAAAAAAAAAAAAATATTTTAATAATTTTGAAAAAAAAAATATTTTAATAATTTTGAAAAAAAAAATATTATATTTTTTATTTCAACTTTTTTTCATTCGAATTTTTTTGATTAATTTTGTACTCGTACATTTAAATTTAATGCTCCCCCTTTCCCAAGGATTTTCCGCGATCTGATATGAAAAAAATTACAGATTTCACTCATAGAGTAAGAATGGGGGCATTGAAAATGACTTGCATTTGCTAGATAAAACAAAAACATGACTAAATGTTTGCACTGAAACAAAATTAAATTAATTAAAATTAAGTTGTTATATAAGAAAACGATAATGTTAGTTGAATAGAAGAACTCCTTATTTTAACATAAATACACAATAAAAGTATATAATTCCATATTTTTTTTTTGAATTTTGAAATTCTTGTGGTGATGTTGACAACCTATCGTGATACAATAAGGTACATTGTAATTATTTAAATTTGGTAAGTTTTTCATTTGTGAAAGCTATAAAAACAGTAGTAGGTAACTGATGGCTGAACACAATACTGTAACTTCAACGAAAAGTGCCCAACTTTGTGTCAAACCATACATTTCTTGCAACAACTAAAACGTTATATTGTAGAGCTCTTCACAATTTTCGTATCTTTTTACTTTGACAGTGATGTAGGTACAAGCTTCATCCACAGTTACCTACACCATTAGGCTTAACCATTTCCCAATGTGATTGGAAGGTCGAAGATTATGTACCTCTTCCTATCATTACTAATTTTTTTGGCAAATATCATCTTGCCTGAAGCTGTTATTCTACTTTTACCGACTAATGACTTTTTCCGACTAAATTGACTGCACCGAATTTTGTTTGACAATTAACATCTGCAAGTAACACTGGAACTTTTTTTTGTTTGTTATCGTCATTTTAATCTTTTTCTCTGTGCGTCAAACCAACTTTGCAGTCGGATAAAAGTACATTTTTTTATTTCATCTTCATATGGCTATGAACGGGCTCGACTGTGACTGTTTTCTCCCTTTCAACTTCGTCAATATTACTAGCTATCTTCAACTATACAAGTGAACCTACTGCAATTGGTGTTCAGCCAGTTAATTCTTCCCATAAGAATAGTTTTTGTTTGTTTCAGAACGTTGGAGCTTTGTTTGATTAACATAAGCGCTTAGTTGCTGACAAGAGAAATAGAAGATTGAAATCCTTCAGTATATATAAAGTAAGGAACGTTATTATCTGTTAGATTGAGTGTCACAACAGCTTGTCTTTAATAACCATAATTCAAAAAGCATTAAATTTGAATTTTGTATTAGATTTCCAACTTTATAATCCCTAGTTTATGTACAAAATATGCCTAACAACGAATTTAAATTAATAATTTCTGAATAATTAAGTATATTAGGTAGGTAAAAAAAAACATTAACTAAAATTGTTTTTAATTTTTTCGTATAGTTTTCAAGAAGTTGTAGATAGTTTTTTTTTTTGTAAATCTTAAGGGCAGTATTTTTAAACCCTAATCTGGAGGATCCGTTTAGAATTTTGTAATTTACGAATTTATTTTATATTTATTCATTTTGCTCTTTTTAAATTAATCAACAAATTTTTTTCAACATTTTCTTATACCTTATCGTAGGAGGTTTAAGTCAATAAGCTCTATCGAAACGACTATTAACTCAATCACATTTTTAGAATGAATTTGTTCAACATTTTCCGATTAAGTTTGCATAGAAATTTAAGTCATCCCTGCTTTAATTTTTCACCTCATTCATAAATATCTGATCTTTTTTGTTTGGGACATACCATCTTCAGAATTGGGTACAAGCAAAGCCACATTTGTGGGCTCTCATCTTCTTGTATAGTACTTCTACTGTATAGTAATTCTACTGTACGGTACTTCTATTTTTCCAGTGGTACGAGCTACGATAAAGATTTTTTTATTGAAACCCAAGAAAAAATAAAGTTAGGAACGATTGTACCTGTTCGATGCGGTGTCACAAAATGCTCATCTTTTTTAATCATAATTCAAAAAGTACTAAATTTTAAATTTTCTATTATATCTACAACTATTTAATCCTCTACCGTAGAGAATATGCTACCAAGAATCTTAAATTACAACTTTTGTACCACATCAATTTTCCGTATAAAGTTTTGAATAATTAAGTCAATTAGAGAGGTACAAAAACATTAACTCAAATTGATTTTCATTTTTTTTTTTTTTTGAAGTTTTCATGCAATTGTAGATTGTTTTTTTTTTTCAATTAATCTTTTATGTCTGGCTTAATGAAATATTTTAAAATCTTAATATTGGAGACTGGTTGGTTGCAGGACCACAAAGGCGCCCGTCGAAAATATTATGTTAGTCAAGGCTGAGTGCAAATATGTATAAAATTTAGTTGACAAACTAAAAAAAGTTATTTTTTTTTTGTAAAAACGTTAATTTTTTTTGTAGAAAAGCAATTTTTTTTTGGAAATAAGTTATTAATTTTTTTGTAAAAAAGTTATTTTTTTTTTTGTAGAAAAGTTACATTTATTATTATATACATAATAGTTAATATGTAGGTTCAAAACTTTTGTAAATTCTTCTGTGGTACCTATGCTCTGTGCTTTTCCTACCCACGACACTCTGTTAACACGCACTGTGAGTGTACACAACATACCAACCAAAAACTCAATACTCAGCTGTAATTGTGCTCCAGTCAATAGAAGACCTACAAACATATAGCTCATTATTTCTGTCATCGTTTATTTTTCATTCTTTCATTCTCTTCTTTGGTAGCACAAGCAAATTGCACAAGCACGACACATCGACCCAACCAACAATTCGATACCCTGCGATGTTCATTTTAATTTTGTTGGTAGCTTCTGTGCTAACACCAACCACATTTTTGGCAAAATGCGATCTGATGTGAAAAAAAAAAATTATTTAATTTTCCATACATTACCTGCTCTGCTAACTTAAAATCGAGTTTTCCCGGTAAATTCAACTTATTTTCATCCGAATTTTTTCGATTAATTTTGTACTCGTACAGTTAAATTTAATGATTTCCTTTTCCCAAGGATTTTCCGCGATCTGATATGAAAAAAAATTATTATAGTACAAAATTAATCAAAAAAATTCGGATGCAAAAAAGTTGAATTTTCCGGGAAAACTCGATTTTATGTTAGCAGAGCAGGTAATGTATGGGAAATTAAATAATTTTTTTTTTCACATCAGATCGCGGAAAATCCTTGGGAAAGGGGGAGCAATTAAATTCAACTGAACGAGTTCAAAATTAATCAAAAAAATTCGGATGAAAAAAAGTTGAACTAAAGAATATAATATTTTTTTTTTTTTTGTCAAATTATTAAAATATTTTTTTTTTTTATAGAAAAAACAATTTTTTTCGAAATTTTTGATTCGTAGAGCATTTAAGTAGCTCGTTAACATAGTATTCACCCCATTTTTCTACCTGAACGATTAAAGAATTGGTCTGCTAACTTGAAATCAAGTTAGCAGAACATTAATTTTTTCCAAAAGTACTGGAGCATTCAATTTAATTTTTGGGTACTTAATTAGCATTTTATAAGCACGTTGAAATGCCATCAATTTTTTTAATATTCTGCTGACTTTTCTCTGCTAAGTTATAATTTTTTTAATTTTTTTTTTTTAAAATTATTTTTTCACAAACTGCTAAACAAAAGAACTTTATTAAAACTACTTTTTTAGTATAAAATGAAAGAAGCGATTGTCGGCTTTATAAAAACCCATAACAAGGCATAGTAAGTGCTACCGTTGTTTCTTAATAACTGTTTTTCTTTGTTAAGTAATTTTTTTGAATTTCCTCCTCTGCCATACGATTTGTGTATTGTCTCGACCCACGTACACGCATGTACATATCTTCGTGCGTGTTCGTAGGTACTTCACTTTGTGATATCTTCTTCTAGTCATAAAGTACAAAGGAGTTTAAAAAAAACAGTTTTTTTTTTTGTACTACCTACAGGGATATAAAATATTATTCGTCTCTAGTTATTTCGAGAAGAAATAATACTTTCGACTTCGTCGTATCAATTTTATTCTGTACACAATAAAAATAAATCAATAAATCGCAATAATAATATGAATTACAGAAAGCAACGATCGGTATCATCGCAACAAATCAATAACCGCAACGGGTCGTCATAACAAAAATCAACAGATTATTCAAATAAAAAAATACCATACTAAAAATTGTTGAAAACTGTTTTTCAGATCAAATATCTGGAGAACAATTAATGGGGAGCGTGTCGAAATTTGATTCTGTTTTACAAAATTTTGTTTTTGAAATGATGATTATAAGATGTCCCTCAAGCTTCAACTTAGCAGGGCAAGGTCAACAGAACAAACAAAATTTTAAGGTTCTACAAGGTGCTTATAAATGTCAATTAAGTACCGAACAATAAAATAAGGTGCCCCTGGGGGGTCAATCCGTAAAACAAAAACGATCGAAAGATATCGCTTCGACAATACATGTCTCTATCACATCTGTGGAGAATGAGAAAGACAGAAATAATCGAAACAGTATCGCTCGATCGTTTTCATTTTACGGAATTACCCCACAGTACTTTTGAAAATAATGAATGTTCTGCTAACTTGATTTCAAGTTAGCAGACCGATTCTTTAAACGTTAAGGTAGAAAAATTGGGGTGGGTCCTATATTGAGTGTTCTAATACAAAAAAAAATCGAAGAAATTGTTTTTTTTTACAAAAAAAAAAAATAATAATTTTGAAAAAAAAATTGATACATTGTTTATTTCAACTTTTTTGATTAATTAAATATTCGCCTAGTTCGAATAAATCACCCCATTTTCCGAAGGATTTTCCGCGATCTGAGGTGAAAAAAAATATTTAATTGCCCATACATTACCTTGCACTACTAAATTAGAACCAATTGCTAACTTGAAATTAAGTTAGCAGTACATTCATTATTTCCAAAAGTACTGGAGCACTTAATTTCATTGTTGGTTACATAATTAGCATTTAATAAGCCCCTTGTAAGACCATCAATTTTGTTTGCTATGCTAATTTGAGGGACATGATGATGTGCCTAACATGTAGAAAAATTAAATTCTACTTCTTTTGATTATTGTTCCAGAAAGATTTGCTAACGATGCAACACCCAAACAATTACAATATTGCGATGATTAACATTTGAAATGGAAAAAGATAGGAAACTTCTTTTTTTAGATGTCCTGATAACTAGAAATTTTGCATCCGAATTTGCCGTTTGTTTTTATTATTTATTTTAATTTTTTTGTTGTTGATAATTTTAATGAAATAATAAGAAGTGCACAAAAATAAAGTGAAGTCAGTAAAGTGTTTGACTAAATTGTTCATAGTTATTGCGATGTTTTTTTTCAACATAATCACCAAATTTTCTACAGATAACCAAAAATAGTGCATAGGTATTATTTAGGTTCTAATATTGCAAATTTACGGTAGTGGTATATTTATTGGAAAAGTGCGATTTTAGGACTTGTTGTCTTAAAAGGTTGATTTCTGTAGAGAAAAAGGGACACGACAAGTTATTTTAGTCTTCAACTTATTCAAAGGCATCACACGACGATAATTGCTTCGACAAATATCCCATTAAAAACTATTCGGAAAAACGTTTTAGTATAGACTTTAGGGCTTTTCTAAATAATTAATAATTTTTTTTTTTTTTTGTGTTTTAAATAAAATAAAAAAATATAAAATTTTAAGCAACAAAATTAAAAAAAAAAATGTTTACTGACCCGTTTTCAACAGATTGAATTGAAAGTAAATACAATAATAGTTTTTTTGAAAAACTTTTATGCCAAATTGTTAAAATTGTGAAGGACTTCTTTTATAAAAATTTAGCTTAAAATCGGTGTACCCATTAACGAGAATTTTGAAAACCAAAAAATAGGTTCTATGCCAGGTAGGTACCGTTGATAACCGTTATTGGTATTTATTTTATCATAATTTTGTATCAAAATCGTTAGCCGTTTTTGAGATAAATTACTTTTTGCATAATAGTTGTATGGCAGGTAGGTACCGTTATTTTTTGAGCTTAAAACAAATTTCTATTACCTCTCTAGGGAATCCCCTTGAAATATTTAACCCAAAATTTGAAGAAAATAACTTCAGTGGTTATGACTCCACTTCGAGGAACAAGCAGACAGACAGAACTGCGGGACACGATTTGTTCACGTTCTCTATTATCGTAATGTTCAAAAGGGTAGTTATGTGCATTCAAGAGGACACAGCGTCCACACGATTTTCTTAAAATCCACCTCTGTCTACCAACTCCTACTCTCACCTCCTAGTGGTGAACATCGGGTGTCTAGTACCTCAGCTGGAGACGGGGTTTAAATCCCCGTGGAAAGCTGTTGGGGACAGCCAACAAGGGAGGGGGGAGGAGTGTTCCCACTAAGGCACTTCTCCTTTCAGCGAGGCGGCAGCGGACGAATTCTCCAGATGGAATCAACGGTGGCGTCTACAGTTCCAGTTAGGTTGAACTACTTAGTGAACGCCTTATATGGGCTACTACGACATATTGGTAGCTCAGGCCTATAAGGAGTGGTTTATCCGGCTCCCTACCCTTGGAGTTATACGAAGGTTCTGGTCCTCCGGCTCGGGGGTTGTGCGTGGGGGTAACTTCCCTACCACGTACAAAAAAGTTTGTTCCGAAACAACAACAAGCCTCGGATATGGATGATCTTAAAGTTGACGACCCCAGCAAACGAGACAAGAACAATGAACCTCGGATCTGCATTTGGAACGTCCTGTCTTTATACAACACACGGTGCAGCCGAACAATTAGTGGAGAACCTGGACTTGCTAAGGGCTGACGTAACAGCCATCCAGGAAGTGCGATGGGATGGAGAGGGCATACGGAGACTGAAATCGTGTGACATTGTGTGACTACGGCGGGTGCTTGAAGGAACAGGGTCAGCGGCTCTTTGGTTGTGGATTTGTGATAAGGGGAAGACTTAGGCAAGAAGTCTTGGGCTTCCGAAGTGTAAGCGAGCGCCTGGTCACAATCCGCATCAAAGGCAAATTTAAGAACACAACGCTGATCTGTGTTCACGCCCCCCATGAAAGGAGAGAGGACTCAACCAGAGAAGCATTCTAAGATCTCCTGGAGAAAACGTATGATATGTGCCCGAAGTACGCCGTGAAGATCATTCTTGGTGACATCAACGCAAGATTCGGAAAGGAGGGCATCTTTGGTTCGATAGTCGGAGGACACAGCCTACACGACGAAACTTCCGGCAACGGACACAAGCTGGCAAACTTTGCGGCGGGGCGAAATGTCATCATCTCAAGCACCTACTTCCCACACCTCAATATTCACAAGGGGACTTGGCGGTCGCGTGATCAACTAACCATCAACCAAATCGACCACGTTGCGATAGACGCGAGACATGCTTCCAGTATCTTGGACGTCCGAACGTTCCGAGGGGCCAACATTGACTCGGATCACTACCTGGTGGTAGCTAGACTACGTATGCGGATATCGATGACGCGACAACGCAGAGCAGATACTGTGAAAAGATTCGATGTCGAGAAGCTTAAATCGCAAGAGACCGCCAGAACTTTTGCAGACCACGTAACTCTTAATCTCTCAGGAGGTCCGCCACCAGCATCAAGTGCAGAGGACCAGTGAAAACACTGTCAACAAGCCATCAGAAGTGCCGCCACTGATGTGCTGGGTTTCACTAGGCGAATACAACGAAACCCCTGGTTCGATGAAGAGTGCCGGCTAGCGCATGCAGCTAAGGAAGAGGCCTACCAGGCAATGCTGCAGACTCGAACAAGAGCTGCTGAGAGAGTAGCCCGGGAGCTCTACGGGCTGAAACGAAAAGAGGAACGACGACTTCTCAGGAGGAAAAAGAGAGAGCATGAGAAGCGGGCGGTAAAGTCTATTGAAAGTTGTAGCGGCAGGGGAGATGTTCGAAAATTTTATCAGAGGGTGAAGCGATCTACCCAAGTATACAAGGCTAGAACGGAAGCCTGCCGAGATGAGAGTGGGAATATGGTAGTAGACACACAGTCAGTGCTGAGGATCTGGAAAGAACACTTCTCTAGACTGCTTAATGGCGAAGACAGCAAAGATGCCGCTAATAGGCAGAACGCTCCATTCAATTTGCACGATGATGGCCAAGAGTTCCGTCCACCCGACCTAACCGAAGTGCGGCTGGCGATATCCAAACTTAAGCCGTACAAGGCTGCTGGTGCGGATGGCTTACAAGCCGAACTATTTAAATCAGCGGGAGATGAATTGGCTAGGAGCATACACCAGCTCATCTACAAAATTTGGTCGGATGAAAGTATGCCCGATGAATGGAACCTCGGTATAGTGTGCCCCATCCATAAAAAGGGAGATGTTCTGAAATGTACCAACTACAGAGGAATTAGTCTCCTAAACGTCGCTTATAAAATCTTGTCGGCTACTCTGTGTGACCGCTTAAAACCTTTTGTCAACGATCTGATCGGCCTCTATCAGTGTGGTTTTAGGCCAGGCAAGTCAACCGTCGATCAAATGTTCACACTCCGACAGATTTTAGAAAAATGCCGGGAATTCCAGATCGATACACACCACCTTTTTATCGATTTTAAAGTCGCGTATGATAGCGTGAATAGGGACGAATTATACAGAGCCATATCGAGTCTCGGCATCCCTGCCAAACTCGTCCGCCTGTGCAGGATGACGATGGAGAAATCTCGCTACTCCGTCAAAATTGGTAAGAACACCACCGATTCCTTTGATGTTGAGAAAGGATTGAGGCAAGGCGACGCGTTATCATGCAACCTATTCAACATCGTTCTTGAAGCCATTGTACGCAACGCACATGTCAATACCAGCCGTACAAGCTATCAAAAGTCCGTTCAATTGCTTGCGTATGCGGATGACATAGACATTGTCGGCAGAACGAAGCGAGCTGTGGCAGGGGCATTTGCGAGCATTGAATCGGAGGCGTCTAAAATGGGATTGATTGAGGACAAGACGAAGTATATGCTTACATCGAGAGAGGAATCTCAACATCGTCGAATCGGGCAAAATATCACAGATATAACTTCGAAGTTGTCAAGGACTTTGTCTACTTGGGCTCCACTATTACATCGCAGAATGACATCAGTGCAGAGATCAAGCGAAGAATTACTCTTGCCAACCGCTGTTTCTTCGGTCTAAGAAGGCATTTAAGTAGTAAGGTCCTCTCTCAGAGAATCAAGGAGACTTTATACAAGACCCTAATCATCCCGGTCCTGATTTATGGGTCAGAAGCATGGACACTGAAAGATTCGGATAAAAATCTGCAAGGGTGCTTTGAGAGATTCTTCGTGTGATTTTCGGTCCGGTGTGTATCGAAGGAGTATAGACGAGAAGATTCAACGACGAGCTATACGGGCTATACAGCGACGTTGACCTGGTCAAAATGCTGAAAATACAGCGGCTGAGATGGCTGGGGCACGTGGAGCGTATGGAAAGCAACGCACCTGCCCGACGAGTCTTCGAATCCTACCCCGATGGGGTACGCAGCAGAGGAAGAACCCGTAACAGGTGGCGCAAACAAGTGGATGATGACATAAAAGCACTCGGTGTGCGCAACTGGAAGCGGCTAGCTAGGGACAGAGCTGGCTGGAGGGGCTTGTTAGTTGAGGCCGAAGCCCATCCTGGGCTGTGAGCGCTATCAAAAGTAAAGTAAGTAAGTATTATCGTAATGTTAGGGAAAATTATTATGTTTTTTTTTTTATGAATCCAAAACTTGCCCGATTAGATAGATACCTATATCGCAAGTAAAAATAATATAATTCAGTTTTATAATATTAAATGAGTATTTCTGCTTTTTATTTTTAATTTTCTATTAGGTACTTACGATTATAGAAATAATATATATTTTATTATTAAAATTCTATAGATACTTTCGTGTGATTGAGATTGTATCACCTAATTTACACATTTTACCTCGAAATATATAAAAAAAACTTTTATTTAAAGCTACATACATATTATGGTTACTTAATCCCAATAGGAGATTTTTTCAAATTACCCACTATTTTTAACACGTAATAAACTTGTCTTAATAAAATATCCCTACTTGTTCAGCATATACCAGAACCAAAATTTCATAATCACCTTTTTGTTCTGGCGCTGGCCGGACCTTGTTCATTAAAAATAAAAGTAAGTATAACAGTTTGCTTTCAACTTTAAAACTACGATCTACCCTCCACCTTTAAATGTTCATAAGTATATACAGTTATATACCCACCTATTAGGAGCTAATACTTGTATTGTCTTTCCTAAGCAACTACCTTTTCATAAGTAGGTACATGTTTAAAACTACGATCTTTAACAAAGTTATTTTTATAAGTGTTGGGGTTGAAATACCGTACGGTCAAATTCTGTTTTTAAAATAATTTAATTTAAAATGTACTGTGCTTAAAATTTCTGGTTACACAAAGTTCTTTAGAAGAAAATTCTGTATGCACAAAAATCTGTATTTAAAAACAAAATCGTTTTGACAATGTAAAAAGTGCGCACCATTTTACATTTAGTTTTTATATACAGAATGAACCTCAAATACAGAAAGATTTTTTTTGTACTGTACACGATATTTAGCATCGTTGCTATATGCTTACAAAAAGTATTTAAAATTCAATTTAATAAGAAAAGTACGTATACGCCACAGAGTACCATTGTTTTTCGCAAAATTTGATTCAGTTGCAGCTGGTTCGTAAAAACAAAAATTTGCTTAAGTTTTCGATTGTGTTGGATGTGTTTTTTTTTTTTTTAATGCTGAGTGACTTTGAAAAAACGCTTTAATCGCTAATACAAAGCTAGGCGCACTGTACTTTTATTTAATATTAAATGTATCTTCATTAAGAAATTTACGAAAACATTGGTTGCTATTATTATTTACAAGGGGCCCACTTTATCGGCCAACGCAAATCTCCTTAACTATCCCCTCTCTTACGTTTTCTACTTTCGGTCACTTATGTTTTTGGGAGGCCGACTATATTGGATATTCAAGCGGTCGACTTCAGTATCTGAAATGGCCAACCACTCAGAACTGTTTGCCAAATTGACAATTCGCATTTTTGTTATTTATTATAAGGTTTTCTCAAGTGTCTAATTTTCATTTGGTGATCTATTGTTTTGCTTCTTTTATATGACATTTTGTTGTTTTGTATTTTTTTATTTGGCATATTGTTCTTTAGCTTTTTTACTTAGCAATTTTTTTTTGCTCTTACAAAAGAACAAAATGGGAAACGAAAAAAAAAAACGCTTGGTTAAATAATAAACAATTTTACAAAACAAAAGACTAACCAAATGAATTTTGCGAAATTATTGCAAAAATTTAAAACAAAAATAAAAGCAAATGATAAAACTGCAAAATGTTAATTGTGCATTGACTGAAAAATATAATGAACAAAAAAAAATCTAAATTGCCAATGCAAAACTGCGGTAGTAGCCCGTAGCGTAATGGTTAGTGCGTTCGACTGTCACTGGAGGTCTGGGATCGCTTCCCAGCCTCGTCCACCTAAAAACTAAAAAGTTTTTTTTTCACTGCCTCTTGTGAGGAATTGACAAATCCTCCAAGAGTATCACTTGTCACGAATAAGTGATTCTCGTCTAGCCGTTCGGATTCGGCATAAAATTGTAGGTCCCTTCCCTTCATGTCGAAAAGCGCACACAGGAATGGTTGCGAGTTATTAGTCACTAGGCCCTGCTTCTTCATGAGCCGTTGTGCCACCCGATTTATTTATTTATTTTATAAAACTGCGAATTAAACAAACTATTTAACGACTTAAGCCAAACCCAGAAATGCCAAAATACCAGGGTGATTGGTATAAGGTGCACCAAAATGCTGTAACGAGTAGGTTGGGTTAATATGGCAGGGGGTCTATTTCTCTCCGATTAGGCGGGAGGGGCAGTTTCCTAAAAAATTGACTTAAAACAGAAAAAAAATTCTTTAAAAACAACGGTAAAACTTGCAATGCCCTGCCATACCTTTTTGGGAAAGCCAGAAATCTCTTGGTATCGTACTACAATCACAAGAAAGCAAATGATGTATGAATAAACTGCATCATACAGGATATATCCCTACCTCTCGTCCTTACTTCTTTATAAAATTCTGCAACCCAAACCCGAATCAAAAGTTATTTGCAGATTGCAGTCCTTATGATTCAGCCGCAAGGATATGTGTTCATTAAAATATTTTAACATACAAAGGGTCCTCATTAGATGAAAATAATTGAATTATAGATCAACCAAAAGTACAAAAAAAATATATGTGTGC
Source organism: Melangyna quadrimaculata (assembly GCA_949320155.1). Classification (NCBI taxonomy): domain Eukaryota; kingdom Metazoa; phylum Arthropoda; class Insecta; order Diptera; family Syrphidae; genus Melangyna; species Melangyna quadrimaculata. Next base: position 320,178 of record OX439486.1, read on the forward strand.
TTATACTCTGCCTAAGTGTATATACACATTACAATACCCTTTCAACTAGATAGGTAGGTACACAAATACAAAAAAAAAAAAAAAAAAGCATCGCAACTTCCATTTTGTGCTAATACTCATTATTTTATTATAACGCTATAAAGTATGAACAACGACGGAGAAGCGCAAGCGATACTTATACAAAAATATAGGTATGCTAAACCCTAACAACTAAGACCACCGACACCATCATGGGTATCATTTTTTCAGCTAAAGCCCCAAAAAATTGAAATTAAAACATGGAAAGACAAAGGCATGAAGAAAATACAAAAACATAACTGTAAATATCTACGTATAATAAAAAAAAAAACTATTCTTATATTTTGCCATGGAAATAGGTAACCACCAGCCAACCAACCCAAACGGGGATATGGCAAGGCAACAGAGCAGAGTTCGCTGTAAAACTACACCAAATGGAAAAAGAACACAACTCAGCGTCAGGAACATAACACAAATATCTACCTACATCTGCTATTAAATACACGCAGGAAATATATTCTTTACCAACCGAGCATCTTTAACCCATACAAGGACACCTCGGTCCTTCATAGTAAAATTTTCTCTATTTTTAATAATAAAATTTGCAAAAAGAGGACCTCCACGGCATCATAAAAAATTATCCAACGATTCACCCCCGTATACCAAGGAAGCCATCATACAAGGACGAAAACCTCCTTCTCAAAGAATCAATGGTGAAAAAAAGCATCATAAAGCAGCAACAAAAGCGTAAGGAACCCAACCAAACTTAAAGACGAAAAGATGAAAGCAAGAAAAGAAACTAACAGCAGCGCAACGCAGTAGACTAAGAGGGAAAAAGGATTCACAGGAAACACAAGCAGCATCAGCAGGAACACCAGCAAAATCCAGCATCTATAATACATCCCAAATGAGAAAAAATGAGAAGGGCTCTGTAATACAAGAATGGGCGGAGCTAGGATTCACAGGGATTTTTTTCACCATATTCCTTCCTTAGAGCTAAGTTAATGCGAGGAGCGATATGATGCGTCCTCAATGAGTGAGTGAGTGTGTGTGGCTGCGGTGTTACAATGGAATTTCATTTTCACAACTTTTCTCTGCTCCGTTGTATGGTAAATTACCATTGGTAATGATACTCTGCATTGGTGAGTGTGTGTGTATGAAAGCAGACGATGAATCCGCAGAAGAAATCTAACCGAGGACGAGGGTAAAAAGCTTTCTTTTCCGTTATTTTTTGTAAAAAAAAATATTTTTTTTTTATTTCTTACTAGATCAAGGCGTATAGCAATAGTTTTCTTTTTATCTCCTTAGCATGATAACCACCCCAAAATAGGTGCGGGTGGATATCGTAATTACTAGTACAGCTACGTACAAAGAGAAATTTTGTTTAATTTTCTCATTATTATATCATACATTACTTCAATATTTTCAAATGTAAAACAGCATTAATAATAATAGGAATCTACTATTTGAACTAATTCCGCTCTTTAGAGCAATTGCTTGACATCACGAAAATATACCTAAACTACCTTAAACTTACCTTTGTGTAGGTACCTAGGTTAACTAAGAAAAATAAATATGAGAACTGGTTTGCCAATTGAATTGACAGATAAATTTATAAATGGGAATATTTGTAGAGAAACTATGATTTGATAATAATATGAAGGTATATCTTATCAAACTGAAAATAAGATGATTGTCAAGTAAGGAAAATCGTAAATCATATTTTCTCCACTTTTTTCCGCATTCTCTATCATCGTAGTTTAGGTCTGATTAATATCTTGAGATTTTTTTACGAATCAAAAACATTTCCTAGAGTAGGGTAGGGCGGGGCTAGTTGGGCCATGGCCATGGGGCAAGTTGGACCACGCGAATTACTCGAAACATAAAAGTCCTACAGGAACATGATTAATCACTAATGAAGCGTCCTCATTAATAAGCACGTGCAAAAATGGTTTGAGTTGCATTTTGGCAGAAGAACGGTAGCCACCCCGATTTGTGTTTTTGTAGTGCCAAAGTAAAAAAAAAACATGTTTGTTTCTTTTTGTGTTATTTGATAGAAAACTTGCGAGTCTCACGACATGTTATAGTATTTTCTTGAGGCCTGTTATTATATTTTAACATTCTGTGATTAACATTTGAATGTTTTCAGTGGTTCTTATTAAGTGACGCAATATGTGCAGCAAACTAGGTGTGGGTTAAGTTGGACCGGTGGTGGTCCAACTTGTCCCGCTGATTTAAAAATGCATGCTTTATATTGGGTTGAGTGGTATGCTTGCCCATACGAAAGGCTTAAAATTGATTTCAAAAGCGATTACGATACGTCATTCAACTTTAGTGTTTTACGTATTAACTATTTTTATATCCTGTTTTATCCAAGAAGAGGTTTTTGTTTTAATTCGTCAGACATCAAAACGAAGATCTCCACCAAAATTCAGTTCTTTCGGAGTTATATTTGAAGTGAAATTCTAATTTTATTGAAATATTTGAACAAAAATGTTTTATTTTTGTTTGATTTTGAACCTGTTTGATTGGGTTCAAACGGTTATAACTGTCTATTTAAACATAGCTTTGGCAAGTTTAATACCTTTATTGAAACTACAGAAAAATAGGCAATTTTTGAAATACAAAACCTGTATTGAGTCATACGAATTTTATTCAGGGGGCTCAGAAGATTGTGGTCAAAAATTAATTTTGGCAAGGTTCAATACTAACTAATGATTTGTAGGCAAATGGTGATGCCAATTAAAAATATTTTACTCAGTAAAGTTAGTGAAACTATAAGTGATTTTTTTAATGCAAAATTTGTAAAAAACAAAAATCAATTATGGCCAGGGTGAGCAGAAAACTGGTTCAAAGTTAGATTTTTTTCAAATTTCAAAAAATAGCCGTTACTCGAGAACCGCTATGATTCGGTAAAGAAAAGTTACCAAATTCTGAAAGGCCATGGCCTGGCCTTTCACCAGTTTTGGTTTGGACCATTGTTAATGGGACACCCTGTATACAGTGTCGGACAAAACAAAAGCACTCAATTTCACTTGGTTACATTTTGCTTAAGTATATTTCTAAACTTGAATATATTTGAATGAATTTTATATGGTTAATGTAGGTATACATAAGCAAGCATAAGCATAAGCATACAAATAAATTAGTTACACAGTAAAGGAAATACAACAAAAAAATTAACAAATTATTAAAAGCAATTGCGACAAAACTAAAGCACATAATTAAATTCTTTAGTTGTTTTCCAATATTTTGTTATGAAGCCACTATTTTTGATAACTGGTGCTTGACAACTACGAGGCATTGACTCAATCAAGTTCTTTATGATTTCCTGGGGGATAACTCCAAGCAATTTCTGTTAGAACAACAAGAAAATCTTTGTTTTTGCAGCTATCATGTTGAATCTGGCGATCTTCAATCTCCAATGGGTTTTTTTTATGGGGATGAGGTCAGGTGACTGTGCCGTGCCGGCCACTTCAAAACGTTGATTTTGTTTTCCAAAAACCAATTTGCACTAATTTAGTGGTATTTTTTGGATCGATGTCATGTTGGAATCTCCATTTAAAGGGCATTTCTTCTTCTGCGTGTGACAGCATGATGTTTTGAAGGACGTCATCGCACACAAAACGATCCATTATACCATCTATTTTATGAGTTGGGCCGATTCTTTGACTAGATAAACATCCCAGGCCAAAACATTTCCTCCTCCGTGGTTTATTGTGTCTTTGTGAATCGTGGATGGTTAAAAACTGAGTTTTTTGCTAGTACGTTGGCTGTGTTTCTTTTGGATTTTTGGTGAACAAAATTTGAACTTCTAACATACCATTTAAAGAACACACCTACTTAAAAAATTCACAATGACGTTTGGTTAATTATACCAAATCATTTCCCCAACGAAATTCGTTCGTTTTTTTTTTTTTTTTTTTTTCTTTTCTTTTATCTAAGCGAGGTTTTAACATAATAATTGAACCTCGTATGATCAAGTACAGCTTAGCAGGTTTGAAATAAAAAGTTGAGCAAACACGAGATTTGCCATCAGAATTTACATAGTCAGTAGCCGTGTTTTTTAGTGCCTTTACCTTCGCTTAAATATCTGCTAAAAATTATTTCCAAATAAAATACCAACAACAATTTTGACAATTCCAAAATTGTTGTTGTATTTTACATGGGAATATTTTTCATGTATATATGCAAGTGGAGATAAGGGCACAAAAAACGGCTATTGTCAGAAAGTAAGTTAGTGGTAAAATAAATCTATACAAAACAGAGAACAATTAATGGATTCAAAGCCCGCTCATCACGTTTTGTTCGATTTTGTGGAAGGTGAATCCATTTCTCTGATCTTATGGCCGATTTCATGAAGGACTTTTAAATATTTAAAAAGGTCATTTAGCCTTTAAACAAGATTTCACCAACTGCTTTTAAATATAACAGGCTTTAAAACACCCTTATAAACTAAACGCTCATTTTCGTCTCATTAAATTATAAAAGTGTCGTGAAAGTCATAACATCCCGTTTACATATATTTTGATACCTAGCTGTTTGTTTTTTTTTTTGTTTCCATTTATAAATTATGATAAGATATTATATTCCACATGCAACATGAGATTCCACGCGCCAAAGAGTTTTCTTCATCCACAGGATTTGGTTCTTGCTTGGCTATGGTGGCTACCCTTGCATAAATTATTTATTAACCCCAGTACTTAACCCCAATACTCAACCTCAGATTTTGGATTTGATTTTCGAAGAGAAGTGTACTGTTTACCGTCCTTTTTTCATTTCTTGACATTTTGTATATATGAATAATGTTGTTTCACTTTTTCCCGTTTACTTCCTATGTAAGAAGAGCAGAACCTATATTTTTTAAACAGGGATGTGAGCAAACTCAATTTTAACTAAAATATCCTGAAATTTTCCCTTTTAGATTGGTGAAACTAAAAAAAATTACTGGTGCGTAATATTTCAAAAGGAGTTCAGGTAAAAGTGATTTTAGTAAATGTTTATGAAATTGGCCATAGCGGATTCGGATTTTAATAAAGTGTTTAGTTATTGGTGGGAAATCCTTTGAAAAGTTGTTTAAATAACCAGGGTTAAACGGGTTTCCGTCAAATGGGTTGTACGAGTATACGAATTTATTTATTCAACGAACTTAATGCTTTTTAAACTAAGAGCAAGTATGTGCGACCCACTCGTGCATTTAATTTGTTCTTGCTTTGCCCCAACCTACCCAGCGCATTCTTTTATGGAATCTTATCTGAAACACAATGTATGTAAGTATGTATACAATGATTTTCTATCCACAAAAAAGAAAGAAACCAGCAAAAAATTTAAGAAAAAAAAATTTATGACAAAATGAAGGTACTCATTATGAAAGAAAAATGGCTGCCATAGTTTCGTGAGTGTGGATTGAGAGGGGTGGTTGTTAGTTGGTAAGTTTCTTTATTTGGGACCTTTAAAACCCTCAACCGTGGAAGGATTTTGGCATTACATATATACTAATGGTGTTTATAAAATGTTTGAATTCGAAAGTGTATGCAATTTCGTCGGGGGAGTTTTGCTTTGAAAAAAAAAAGAAAAAAAAAAACAAATGGAAACAAGGGTGGAATAAAACTACCGACTTCACCACCACACTGCTTACTTCAATTTAATTACAGCAATAACAGCAACAAAGCTATCCGAAACAAGGATAGAAAATAATATATTTTCTAAAAAGTTCAGTTTTTTTTTATGATGCTGTAGAAAAAGGAATGAGAAAAGGGTTGAAGAGTTTTGCGAAAATGATTCAAAGTTGATTTTTTAGGATATTTTTGTTTGTAAATTATAGTTTGAATCGATGAAAAATTGGAGTATCCCAATATATCTACATATTATCTAACATTGTATGTAAATTCTCATATGATGTAGGCACCTACGTAAGTATTTTCAAATAAAATATCTACATAGTTTTGAAAACAGAAACAATTTTAAAATATATAATATGTATATGCTATGACTATTGCAGTGCAGCTTTTTTATATATTATAGATTTAAAAAAAAACAGGAACATAAAACAAAATTCGGGGTTTAAAAGCATAATGTAGTGTGTTAGACTTTTAATGGCCCAGTTTTTCAGAGTGATATTAGAGGTTAACTCACTATATTTGAAGAGCTGATGATCTCGCACTAAAAACCTGAGCCTTTAAAAGTTTCATTTTCATTTTGTTCCTATTAACTGACCTGAATGGAACAAAACACTTTTTTTAATTTATATACAACAACAAAATTTTAATTTTTAATTTATATACAACAACAAACTAATAAACTAAAATACAAACATTTTAGAAGTATATCTACTTGTCTCTTCTGCAATGACAATTTTTGTTACTTAAGTTTTAGTTTTGTTTGCTTCCGATTTATGCAAAGCGGTTCTGCGGGTCTAACTAAAGGCATCGCCAGCTTATAACCGCGTAAGCGGCGGAGTTAGTGATTGATATCTTCTTATAACACAATATGTTAAGTGCTTGTTGAACAAGTGAAATTCAACAACTTTATAAAATTTGAGTAACACGGGACAATAAGTCTAGGAGAACTATAAGAATTGTCTTAGCTCCTTTGGGAAATTTTACAATTTCACCGATTCTGTAACTGGAATCAACAAGAGTTAAAAAAAAGAGAATAAACTAGTTAAATCAACCGACATTTTCGGACTTGTTGAAAGTCAACAAGTTAGAGATAAAATCTTTTTAGTAGTGTTTATGAAGTGATAGCATCGAAAAGATTGTTAAGATTGTATTAAGTGATGCTGGTTAAGAGTTTTGTTTAATTTTTTTTTTATTCTGGATTGGACAGTGATAATGGAAGCCAAACACGAAAAAAGTGTTATCTTTAAAATAGAACCCCATTGGTTTTTTGAAACATTTCGTGTGCCTGTAGAAGTTGATGTTGATTATTATCTTACCGAAAGTCTCTCCCACAAATTACGTTCCCCCACTAATACAAATATAGCACTGAGTGTAAGGCAGAAAATATTGATGTCCTTGCATTGGTTTGGAACTGGATCTTGTACCATGTTATAGGTTACGTTCATGGTTTTCATAAAATGACACTTTGTCGTATGTAAAAGAAGTAAATAAATGAAATGGAATTTCAAAAACAAGTCAGTTTAACTTCCAATAGAAAACTTTTTTGAAAAAGGTAAAATGCGGCGCTATCGATGGTATTTTGATTAATATTGATACACTTTCGAACAATTAAGCAGCTTTTTTGGATTGACATGATAAGCATTTGCTTAACTGTATGGCGGTAGTGGATCCGACTTAAGATTTTACTATGCAACTGCTTACTGGTACGCTTTATCAAGAAAATAAAAAAAAAAAACCATGTCTTAATCACATGCTAATTGAGCTCAAATTTGCTGCAAATGGATTTAAATGTTGTGTGACGTACCATGGCGTATTTCTTACAAGTTACCATTTGTCATTTGTTTGTTGTATTAGTTAGTGAATTAGAGAAAGCACCAAACAAAATATCTTTGTTTTCTCTGATTTTATACAAAATGCTTAGTTTTTTCTTCGGAAATTAAACGACTCATCTTGGTAGATTTACTTGTTCTACTGATTCAACAAGTGAAGGGAAAATTTGTCTATTAACAATTGTCACGATTTTTATTGTGTAACAGAAATGATTTACACTTGTTGAACAAACAAAGTTGAGCAAGTAAGTTGTTGTTCTGTTTTATAAGTTCCAGGAGCAACATCATAGTAGTAGCCAGTAGCGTAATGGTTAGTGCACTGGACTGTCACGCTAGAGGTCTGGGTTCATTTCCCAGCCTCGTCGACCTAAAAACTAAAAAGTTTTTTTCAGGGCTACTGCCTCTTCGGAGGAATTGACAAATCCCCCAAGAGTGTCACTTGTCATGAATAAGTGCTTCTCGCTTAGCCATTCGGATTCGATATACAATTGAAGGTGCCTTCCATTCCTGTCGACACGCGCACACATGAATGGTTGCGAGTTGTTAGTCAATAGGCCCTGGTTCTTCACGAGCCCTGTCGCCACCCAATTTATTTTTTATTTTAGCAACGGCATCTCAAAACAATAATTCCATTAGGCACTATCACTTCAGCTTAGTGCAAAATATATCAAAAATCTTTTCGTAATATGATTTTAAAGCACAATACAAAGTACCGTTTTTACATTTAATATTAAATTAAATTTTAAACTCTCTCTTTCTATCATGATTTGCATTAAAACAGCTTGTGTAGAGAAATGTAATAAATTGTTTATCAAAACACAACGGCATGCATGCGCCTTATTTTTACTTGCGATATACATAGTATAGGGCAAGTTTTGGATTCGTGCAAAAAAAAAACGAGATAATAATTTTCCCTTAAATTACGATGATAGCGAACGCGAAAAAAGTGGGTCTCGAAATTATGTCTGTCCGTCTGTATGTACCTCGACCTGCAGCCTTAGCCACTGAAGCGATTTTCTTCAAACTTTGCAGTTAAGTTTCTTAGGTGATTCCCTAAAGGGGAAATTGAAATTTTTTTATTTTACCTTTTTGTTTTTCTTCATTTTAATTCAATAAAACGCATTTTTTTTTTTAATTAATTTTGCTAATCTATATGTTATATGATATATGTTTCGAGGACCTATTTGCCTCATCGTCAGGATCAAAATTAATTTATAAGAAGTTATTTGATAGCAATCTGTTCCAGTTTAACATTAGCTATAAATGTTAAACTGAAACAGATTGTTATCAAATAACTTCTTATAAATTAATTTTGATCCTGACGATGAGGTAAATAGGTCCTCGAAATATAGATTAGCAAAATAAAATAATAAAAAAAAAAATTCGTTTTATTGAATTGAAATGAAGAAAAACAAAAAGGTAAAATATAACTATAATTAATTCAGCAATACAAAAATCATAATATTGAAAAAAAAAAAACGGTACATACAACCAATATACAAAAATTGATTTATTTCAAAAACTGCTCTAACGATTTTCAAAAAAAAAATAACGAGGTACTTAAATTACTAAAATAAATATTTTGGAGACAAAATAAATTTGTATAACGGTTATTAACGGTACCTGTCATACAACCGATTTTTTGGTTTTCGAATTTCTCGTTAACTACTACACCGATTTCAACCAAAATTTGTATACAAAAAAAAAAAATTTTAACAATTTTGCATATAAAAATTTTCGAAAAACTAATTTTTGGATTTTAATAAAAAAAATGAAATTTTTTTTTTGAAAATTCAATATCTTGAAGACGGGCTAATGAATTTATTTTAATTTTGTGAAAAATTGTATTTTGTTATATACTAAAAGTTGACATTTTTGAATTTAATTTTTTTTTCATAAATTCATATTTATTAAGCAAATCAGATGGCGTACTCTTTTTGAGCTCTATCTGTTTAAGCTATTAAAATAACTAATTTATAATAAATTCATAGTAATCATTTATATTTTAAATTGTTTTTAAAACTTTTTTTTGTTAATGATATCATAATGTTATGGAACCAATAAATATGTACATTGTCTATTTGAAGCTACGTTAAAGTTGTTAGCTACGAGAGCAAGTTTCGTGCGATCCAGTCGTGAAGAAACTAATTCACAGTATGCTTTAGAGTCTATTTAAAAATTTGTTTTTTTGTTTTTAATTAAGTATTTGTTATTTTCTCTTTTAATGCTGGTATTTGCAAAATTCTGAAATTGATTTTTTTAATAACTTGATGAGATTATATGATTTATGTTCTCTGTTCCGTACAAATTATGAGGAAGAGACTTGAAATTATAAAAAAAAATTCGGACTAAGTTTAAAATTTCATATCACCACGAACGAGCGAGAAAGCACCGTTATGCGAGTCTAAAAATTAATTTTATGCAAAGATGGCTTCTTTGAAAATAATTATAATTTCCATTGCACTTTTTTAAATTAAAAACTTGATGAAAAAGTCCATAAATTAAGAAAAAAAAACTATGCACATTTTTAGACCCTCATATATTGGTTTTACTGTTTTACATTTAACAGGAAAGACAGTGAAGGGAATTGAATCTATTCTTTATTAAAAATAGAAAATCATTTATCTTTAAAAAAGCTTGTTATGAGGCTTATTACCTGAATTATCATATCAGCCCTATTCTGCTAAACGTTTGCGTGAAAGTTTGTTTTCTGCTATCCGCCAGAGGGAAGAAAACGTCGAAAAGTATGTTTAAATTGCTAACAATATTAACAAAATGTAATTTGGAACAATTAGATTGTTTTTAGAACTTCAAGAGTAAATACCGTTGAAGATCTGCGATCGAAAGTTGGAAGATTATCAAGATTAATTTGAATAAATCATTCAAGTGAATCAAAAGCTTTGTATATAAACTTTATAGTAATGTCATTGAGTTAAATTTAATCCATATCAACATCACAGAAGTTCTTTTTTCCAAAAGTAAAATCGGTCAGAAAATGAATGTGTTAATAATCGTTGAAGATTGAAATCTTTGAAAACCGTTTTTTGACATAAAATTGAAATTTTGAAGACCTATGAAATTTGTTCAGGAGTATGATGTACTCAGTCATATACGCATACCTATAACGTCTATAAAGTCACTTCAAAAGTACATGTGTAACTGCATTTTTGTTTGTAGCAGTGTTATTGACAGAATGAGATTTGGTGTCAATGCTTAAAATAATTACCTTTATTACTACGTAAATTCACAATAAAATCTGCGTTGGGCTTAGCCCTTCAATTTGAAAAAAAACGCAGTCATCTTGGATTTTATTGGGGATTAGCTATCTTGGAAACTAATTGCCCTATTGGCGTTATGTAAGAAGCAAATAGACAGGGTTCACTAGCCAAAAGCCAGGGAACACACAAAAGGTTGCTGTTGTAAAACACATTCAATAATATTCAAAAGAGTAAATTAAGACTAAATTATTAACAAGTTGAAATTTGGTGGGTATTGTGAGAAAAATGCCCGGCTTAAAGGTCTTTTTGTCTAATTGCTTGACTAAAATTATTTAGTGTTTGTACAAAAATGAAAAATAAATCAAATTTGTAATTGTTTTGCCTTCAATACATAATTAGTTTTTAAACCAGATATAAACTCTCGCCAAAACACGGCTTCTATATGAAGATTCGTTATCAGCAAGACCATTTGGGATACGTTAGAGACCGTTTATGAGAAAAAAGGTTTTCGTGTCTCAGGAATAGGACATGCTAATTTTGTTGTCGGTTGAAGGTACAAATAAGCAGTTTTCGTGTGATTTTCCACAACACGCATTGGGAAGTATTTGCGACGGGTGTAATTAGGTATCCTCAAGGTGGTTTTTATATCTTCCTCTTAATTCTAGTTTTATCACAAAGCCAATATAGATATTATTTCATAGAATTTAAGTTAAGGCGGTTTTTGGCCAATTTTAAAATAACTTAATTAACAATGTGTTGCGAGGTATTGACTGAGACTCAAGCAGTCCCTCTTATTTGGGTCAAATGTTTTTTTTTTTCATAATTCATTAATAATAATACACACTTTTTTAGCACTTTATTTTACTTCATAACCTGCCTTTCGTGAGAAAATCTTTGCTATCATCATTTCCAGCCCTTGACCGATGTGCAACATCATAAGGACATAAGAGACCTTTATTTAATGTTTCTTTTTTCGAAGGGGGTAGGTAACCCATAATGTGCCTAAAGGTAAATTTCTTTTTTCGTAATATCAGAGGGGTTGAGATTGATATCGTACTGTCTTTGCCCTAAGTTTGACCAGTGGTCAGTCTTTTGTGCACTGTAATTCTTCTTATATTATTTTAAGGGCGATGTCGAAGAAACTGTTGAATACACTTGAACGGAACAAGACAAAGGAAGTAAAGGAGATAAACTGGTTTAATGGGGACTCTGATGCTATTTCTTATTTTTAACCATTTTAACACACAGGACACTTATAGTAAGAATTCTTAATAAGCTTCTTTTGAATTCAATGTTCTTGATCAGTGTGGTCGTTGGTCAGCGACTGTCCTGGGAAAGAAAACCTGATTTTTGTATGTAACGGTCAGATTTTTCGAATATATGTATGCTTCAGTCAAACAGGATCGCTGTAAGTCGAATTCTTTTTTGGAAACGGGCCGGTTTACAATTAAGTGAAACAGAGAAAAAATTATGCAAAATAAGGACATTTGTTCAACCCCATTCGAATAATAAAAAAAAAAAGATCGGTATAATAAAGTGAAAATTTGCTTAAAAGGGTTAAAATCATGTGGAATTTACTATGACGATTACCTAATGGTCAAATATAGATAATTTTTCTGTTTTCAATTCAGCAACAATGCAGATGTTTTGCTTGATTTCATCCCTTATTTGTATTTCGGTTGTACCTAGAATGAAATAACTAATTGAAACCGGACATTTTAACAATTTTTGAAATCATTTTTTTCTTGAATAAAGGGTAGCAATTTGATATAAAACTGTGGCAATTTCTGGCATAAAATTTGATTGACAGGGGACGGTAAATGTATTTGCAAGTTACAACAAAAAAAAATGTCCAGGTGTTAGATATTGTAAGAAATGTCTATAGAAGACTACATATTTAGAGAGACAAATAAGGATGGAATATTCTAAAGGTTTTTTTTTTAATTTAGTTACGTCTGGACAAGTTGGTATATGTGAGAGACTCGAACCCGAAATTCAAATTTGATTTCTAAGGTACATACATAGATACGTATTGGCGATGATATAACAGATCAAAAAGGTATCTTATTTCGTGTTTTGAAGGTGCTTATTCCTATTATACAGAGGTAAGGAAATACCCCGCTATATATATATTTCTTCGAAAAGTATCCTTCGATTTGGCAAAAATAGGTAAATCACAATTATAAAAACAAATTCATTTTTAATGAAATCATGTGTAATAAAATTCTCTTTACTTCTGAACTTTCGATGATACAATGGTCATTCTCGCCGCAACAGCCAATAAAAGTCTGTCCGACCACTAGTTTTGTAAAGAGGGCAGTCTAAGCTTTCATGATACCCCATTTATAAAAATCCATCATGGATCATGTATTCTTAGCCAAAAATGCAACCGAAAAAGTGCGTTTTCTACCCATTGCCACCTGAAAAACCTTTTCCGACCAGCGGTTTTGAATGTTAGGAGTAAAGCTATGACTTGGCAACAGTCTGCGATGAGATAGGTAAACCTACGGTCGCCTCCCGCACTAACAGGGAAAAAAATTTTTGTGTATCAAATATGATACAAGGGACAGTAAAGGTTTTAATATTCATTTTTAATTTCGTTAAGTCCCTACCTCTCTCCCTCCAAAAACACCCGTGGAACACAAATATTTTGGTGGACTCTTTTGTTTATTCTTATGGTAAACTCAACGTTCCCATCAAGTTATATAAATGTAAGAATTTTTTCCCGCATGTATATGTCCGATTTTCCCTGAACTACTATGAAAAATAGGTTTTTTACTTCTGTTAGCAACTTATAAAAAGGAAAAATGGTTATCATTTTCTTTATTGGTCAAGAGGTGTGAAGTGGAAACAAATGTTACGACAAAACAAACTTATACAAAGGGCACCTGGCAAAAATGTCACTTGCAAGATTTTCAATCAATATCAAAGAGGGAATCCAATATACCCGCCATCACCACTCCTTCTTTCTGTGCGAAGAAGATGAAGAATAAGAATAAGAACTTTTTCTTTGCTCTAAGGACTATTGAAGAATTTATAAAAGGCAAAGAAAAAGGAATATTTTGCTCTGTATGAAGAGGAGGATAAGGTAAAGTAGTGAGTGAATCGAAAAATCGCGTCTTATTTTAGTGGAGCTAGCTCTGTAAGTCCTTGTAGACATTTGATTGGTGTTGGTACAGCGTGTGCGGTTGGTTGGTTGGTTTTCCTTATTTTTCTCTCTTTTCATTCTCCTCCGTTGACGGGTTTTTCTGATTTTCTTCGAGAATTTTCTTTTTTTTTTGTCGTGTTTTTTTTTTCATTCTAAAGAGCGACAGCGAATAATTTTTCCATATCATGTGTAGCAAGTGTGGAAGAGTGGATTTCTTTCCTTAGGTTTCGGATGGTACCTCGGATTGGTGGCGCCTGTGCGCGCATATACAATATACTCCTCATTCCTTGTAGCCCATTACATTACCTCATACTTGCCAAGGAACAGTATCCCTATTCAATCCCAAACGAGAATGAAATACGAAGTACGTTCTACGATGTGCCAAAGATAATAAAAATAAAATGACAAAATTGTATGTACAGGTACATGTATCTACATACATACATATTAACATACCATACGTGATGGGGGGATGAAAAGGAAGGTTTTGCTGTGCCGAGGAAAATGAAAAGAAAACAATAACCGTCGAGAAAATTTCAGGAAGAAACAACTTTCCTTCGTGTGTGGCAGCAATAGGGTATAAGCACTTATATCTATACCCGGTGTTCCCTCAAATATCTGACACCAAGCTATGTTTTCCGTTTGTACTTTTATCGAAGTTCTCTTGCTTTTTCATTAATCTCTTTTTCTATGGCTGGGTCTTGAAAATGGAAAATTTTTTGAAGGTGGTGACGATTAAAAATATTCGCGCACACGCACGCGGTTTTTACAACTTTTTTATTTTCATCTATGTGATGTTTGCTTTCTTGAGAATAGATTCTGTTTAATTACGTTTTTTATTTCAACATTATAAAACTTTACTTGAGACGAAAGGCTAGAGGACGAAGGAGATCGACTGTTTTTCATCTTTTTGTTCAAAAAACACATACGTGGGTCGTGTTAATATATAAAAGGGGGAGTGTAAAGGGGTGCCTTGCTGTGGGGCTGAGTGGATACTTTGCGATGAGTATGGGTACGTTGGATTACGCTTTCAAAGAAGTTTTCATCGAAAAACTCAAATTAAATTTTAAGAAGGATGTGGAAAGAATTTCATTGAAAATTCTATTCTTTCGAATTAAATAATATTAAATTAAATTAAAATTCATCGGGTTGTAGTTTGAATGCGATGGGTAATTTTTAATTCTTGGAGCCAGATGTAAGCTTTGGAAATCCTACATTAATCGTTAATATTGAAGTTGCAGACCCATTTACAAGCCACTTTTTGAAAGTTATATTTGATGAGTTATTTTGCTATTTATATTTTATTAACATTTTGTGGGAATTTAATGTTTTTGGTTGCTTAGTTTTTATTAAAGAAAACTAGGCCTTACCTGCGACGGGGTCGCGAGTAAAAACTAGTCATTTATATCGTTCTAGGGGTGGCCACGAGACGAGAAAAGTGTTGGTGTCGTCATGAGAGACTGCCTTTTAAGCATCCGAGACAAGACTGTATATTTGGACCGAATTTTACAGAGAGTCTAATAAATTAAAAAATCCAATTTCAGTTAAATAATTATTTTGTTCTGCACATGTTCAAAAACTAAAGTCGAAAATATTACGTTCCAATAATCAACAGGTTGTCCGGAAATCGTGTATCTTTCGGAGACGAGACCGGGACGAGACGTAATTATACGAGTATAAAAGCACCGTTCCTAGATTACTTCTTCAATAGTCATCTACATGCACTTGTCAATGTAAAATCCCGTCGAAATCAGTTTAATATTTTATTAGTTTTGACAGGCAGACAACAATTTTAAGACCCAGTTTTTTGAAACTCCGTGGGTTCAATTTGTAATTTGACTTTCAGATGTAAGACTGGGTCAACAAAACGCCATAAGATCGCATTTTATGGCTTATTGCCATATTTTTTTTTTTTTTTTTTTTTGAGAGAGAGAAAAGTACACCGCAAATAATTTTAGTCCAAAAATTATTTAAATACATCACACGACAATTATTTAAACAAATTTCATTTCAAAAAATCTTCTAAGAAAAAAGGTAGGTACCTACTTCTAGATTTAGTGAACATATGCGATTTAAGAACTTTTTGTCATATTAAAGTTATTTTTTTGAGAAAAAAAGGCACGACAAATTATGTAGTGCACATCTTTTGAGAAATATCACAAAACAATTTGCTTTACAATTTTTTCTCAAAATCTCCGTTACAAGAAATTATTCAAGATTAAAGTAAAAAGAGCTCCTAAAAAAAGCATTTACAGTTAATAGAATAACGTATTTTAGTGTGCTTTTAATGAGTAGTTTTTATTTTGTCGGTTTTTCTTAGTAAATAAAAGTGGGAATCATTTTTTTCTTTCACGAAAAATCCAAGAACCTTCGTTTTTTTCAGGGGGTGGTATTGCTAACGTGACTGTTAAGTTAGTATTGCCAAGGTTACATTTTTAAAAAGATGCGTAATAATTTTGTTTCTTTCACGATAAATTTACGATAACTTCAAATAATCTATTCTCAAATATTTGATTTCTTTCCTCAACGCGACGAAATGGCTCAAGGATTGACTTCTGGTGTTCTTTTGCACCGTTTTCTTCCTCGAAATCCTATGACTGTCAGCTAACAGGCACATGATGCACGAGGACTGGAGTATTAGTCGGTTGGGCCGATCTTCGCTTCAATACCAGTCAACAAGCTGCCTAGTTGTCACAGTGTAGATGAGTTTTTAGTTGCGAACTTCGGTCCTATTGAGTGTTTTTCCCAGGTCCAAATCCTATTGAGTTTTGTCCCATGTCCAAATCCAAGAAAAACTACTGGTCATACGCAGCGGGTGGTATTTTCTCTGGTAGCCACAAGTCATGCTGTGTAGGCAAACGGAGGTGTACAGAGATTACCATATCCGCGTGTGACTAGATGATCAGGACCACCCTAATGGATCAGATCGTATGCATCTTGGGCAAATCAGCAAATTGCTTAGCTTAGCATACTGCAGCCGAACTCGGGGCGTAGGCGATGTTCCATTGGGAGGTCTATCACCAAACATCCTTATTTTCTTTAACAAATCTTCTTTGGTTCACAGGTGAAACGAGTTATGGTATCAAAACGGCGCATTGTAGCGTTAATTGGGTCATCGAGCGAGGTGCTTGTGGCCGTCATCTCTACCTACCTATTCCATTCCACAAATTTTGAAGTAGTAATGCTAACGTAGAATACCTAATACGTAGATACCTAGGTACAAGCATACATACGTACATACATATATGCCAAAATATGAACTGAATTATATTGTCAAACAAAAAATACCACTTCCAAGAGAAGTTCGGTAAGCTCCAAACCTTGCTCATTCCCCATATTAAAGCAAGAACCTCGACAAAAGCATTATGGGTTCATTAAGATTTTCATATGTTGAAATTTGAATGCCTTGAATGATTTTATTTAATTTAGTAACCAAATTATTTTTTAACGTTTCATCTTCTTCTTTTCTTCCTCTGTCATATGCACTTATTCACCCCTTGTTTTGGTACATAATTTTTAGCGAAAATCCCTTCTTAAATTAAAATTCGATAATAAATGTAAAATGTGTTTTTTTCTATAATATCATACACAATATGAACTGTAGAGTACACAGTTCATGTCAGTTTTGAAAATTTCCACATGGATTGGATAAATGGGATACATGATTATTTTGTGTAAAAAGATTTCTTACTCATGTGAGTGGAGCTTCCAAACAGCTCAAGCTTTTGGGTGCGATTTCTGATTGAAGGCATTTCAAAGCAGGGACACGTGTACATTTTGCAAGTATACATTTTCAGTTATATTTCCGTCCAACGTAGTCGAACCTTCATTAAGCAAATAGATTCCTTCGTGGAGTAAAAATGCGCGCGTTGGTAACAAAGCCGTCGCTAGAGGATTTATTTGGTGAACCTAACTACTAGTGGGTTTTTCTTAGTTTCACAGTCATCAGGCATATATAATTCTTTTGTAAATTGGCCCCTTGCTATGCAATTCACAAAAAAAAAATTAAAGGTATTCTCAGAAGATTTATGAGATTTACTCTACGTTTTCTTCCATGGTCGGACAGATCAACACTAACACTAACACTTATAAATCTCCCATCACTTACAATCCACAGGAAGTACTAGCAATTTTGTTTTATAATTGGGATTTTAAGTGGATCCATACCATCATCTTCAGCTTTGTGTCGGTTAAATTTGAATGTAGGCCGGGTAAATTTGATAAGTAGTTTGGCAATTGAAACTTTTTTTTTAGCAGATCAAACTATGGTCTTAATATTAATAGTCCAGTTAATAATTAATAAATATTTTTAATAAAAATAATTTACTTTTAAATTCAGTTACTGACAATATCAAATCTGATAATTTTAAAAATAGATTTTTTAATCAAAATTAATGTTTTGTTTTATAATTTATTTTGTAAGTAATTAGTTTTTAAGAAAATAATATGTACCGTTAGTATTTAACGCACTCGAATAAATAAATTCATTTCTGGTGTACCCCAGGGCTCCGTTTAGCCCTCGACTCTCTTTCTTATATTCATTAATGAGCTTTTGTCTGAAACTTCTAATCCATTAACCTGTTTCGTTTTTAGATTCACATCCATGTCCTTCGGATGTGGAACATCAACGGCAGCGTATGATAAGCTCATTAAATTCTGTTCTCAACATCGTTAATGGGAAATCAAAAACCGCGTAGAATTTAATGCTTCTAAAACTCAATGCTGTCTACTGTCGTTAAAGCATAACACACCCACTATCAATAAACTGCACTTGCATCGAGGAAACCTAACAGCTTTCAATTCTCGGTATGTGTATCACTGACCATATTCTGTGGAATGACCACATATTTGATGTCGCCAAAAATGCTGATTAATGCTTACGTTTTCCACGAAGATGCAAGAAGTTTTTCTCCCCTTCTGATCTGGCTATGATCTACAAACAGGGACTGTTTTAAGTGGAAGTTGTTATGTTTTCTGGTAGTTGATATTTGAAATTAGTAGTTCTAAATCACGTTTCTGGTAGTTGTTATTTAACACTGCCCTTTTTTCGACCAGCTCAACACAAAGTACTTTTACTAATGTTAAATTTCAATCACAGTGTAGGATCGAATATTTGCTGCCTATTTTAATTTCGAATGATTTATTACTATTTGGATTATCTAAGAAAGTACAGAAAACATGTTCAACTTTTATTTGATTTTAAACGGATACACCTAACCCGCACATAATTGGGGCATTCGGCTTTGTTGATTCAACGACTTCACCTGTAATTTCAATTGAAAGTAAAAAAGAAACCTACATTTTAAGCGCCTTATTTATGATTATTGAACAATTTTTTTCAATTAATCAAATGCGACAGATCGTTAAGCAAGCAAAAGTGGACAATTTTTACAAAAAGATCAAACTTTAATTACAAAAAAAAAACTGGGTTTGGCATCACGCGTTCTGTGGAAAAAACTCGTATTGAATCGCTTTTCCAAAAATTAAATATTGTATTGGAAAGTGTTTCAGCTAGCGCGTTAAACTTACCCTTGGTGAGAACAACAAAATTAAGAAAGTGTCGATAAAAAAGGCAACCGATAAACGTATAGGAAACTACAATTCAAATCTAAACAAAATTTTTTTTGTTTAATTTTGTTCACTAATGATTTGTTGGTAGTTCTGAATTTTTCTTAAAACAGTCCCTGCTACAAAGCCTTTATTCGTTCATGACTCGAGTACAATTCCCATATCTGGGCAGAGGCACCATCAACCTACTTGAGTGTATTGGACAAAATACAAAAGAAAGCTTTAAAAATGATAGGCGAAAGATCTATAATAATGGAAACAATTACATCTCTCCAACACCGCCGCCGCACCGCGCCGTTATGTTTTATGTCTTTCTCTATTTCACCAATATTTGTATAAACAGTGTTCTAGTGAATTAGCCAGTTGCATTCCTCCCCTTAAACTATTCAACCCGTCAACCGTAATACTCGCGCTTCTAGGAATGTCCATCAGTTTACCCTCGAGCCCAACTTCGGACGTACTGTTAAGTACAGAGATTCTTTCTTTAGTCGCACTACACGAATGTGGACTGCTCTACCCAGCTCTATTTTCCTCTCCCATTGTGATCTACAGACATTCAAAACCAATGTCCATCGGTTTCTCCTTTCAAATCCCCTCTAACCTACCTAATCGCTCGTGCTGTCTACTGTGTTTATCCCTTTAAGGGTACTCACAACCCCTTTAGCGCGCACTAAATATATTGCCAAACTCAAAATTGTAAATGATTGTAGATTGTTCGGTTAATCATAATAATAATTTAGAAATTATTTATCGATTTTATTATATAAATTGTAAAACCTATTTTATATAATTTTGGTATATCTACTTTAAGTTTCATTATACTTTTATTTTTATGAAATGTCATATCTAGCAGACAACAAATTTCGTCATGTGTGTGTTCTTAATCGAAATATTGTTAAACTTTTTTATAAATTAAATAAAACCTAATCAAAGGGCACGGTAGTGTCAAGCCAAGTTATGGCACTACACCCTTTTTACAAGATCAAACTCCGGCGATTTTCGACCCCCCTCTAACTTTAGTACCAATAATGTCATAAACTTCAAACTCGCATCATTTGCTAAGCTCAGCAGGTTTAGATAACTCACCAAATTTCAATTATTTAGGATAAGGGGTTCCCGAGACATGAGACTGCAAAAGTCACAAAAACCGTAACTGACTGACTATGACTGACAGATCATCAAAATTATGGAGCACTTCCCGACATCGTAGAATCTTGTAATTTAGCACAACGGTAGGCCCTGTGGTGTATACAAAGGAAAAATTTAAGATTTTCCATTCAGGGGGCGTGGTACCTGCACATTTTCATAGAATTGATATAAATTATTTGGAGCACTTCTGATTGTCGTAGAACGATGGATTTAATACAGCGGTAGGGCTTAAAGTGCAGGCAAAGGAAAAATTTTTAAATTTGAAATTTTTCATTCAGGAGCGTGACTTCCGCCCATTTTAATAGAATTGATATACATTTTGGAGCACTTCTGATTGTCGTGGAATGATGAAATTTAGTACAGCGGTAGGGCTTAAAGTGCAGACAAAAGAAAAATTTTAAAATTGGATATTTTATATTCAGGGGCGTGGAACCCGCCCATTTGAATAGAATTGTAATAAATTATTTGTAGCACTTCTGATTGTCGTGGAATGATGAAATTTAGTACAGCGGTAGGGCTTAAAGTGCAGACAAAGGAAAATTTTGATATTTAAGGTTCAGGGCGTGGCATCCCCTCATTTTCGCAGAATTGATATCAGTTATATGGAGCACTTCTGGTTGTCGTAGAACGATGAAATTTGGTAGAGCGATAGGACTTGACATGCAAGCAAAGGAAAATTAAAAGTTTGAGATTTAACATTCAGTGGGCGTGGCAACCACCCTTTTTCACAGAATTAATATTTATTATATTGAGAGCACTTCCGTTTGGTGTAAGATTATGAAATTTGGTAAAGCGGTTAGTTTTCAGTAATCAGTAATCATGAAATTTTTCATGCAGGGGCGTTTCATTCACCTACTTCTTATCAATTGCTTGTAGTATGCATATACAAAAGGCATAAATTAAAAAATTACTTTACTTATGAGGCTCTCATTGGGAGTTTTTTCCACCCACTTTTCCTGATAAAAAGAATCTTTGCAAAAATTAGTGAAATCACAAAAAAACATAAATGTTAAAAAAGTAGCCAAGTTCTTCTATATACAAAAACCTTTGCGTACCAAGTCAGTCGTAAAAAGTAATAAGATCTAAAAGTACGCCAAGTTCTAAGTTTATTAATGTTAAATATCAAATATTTTAAGTAGATTAATAAGGAAGAACCTTAAAATTTTCAGAGAAATCTGTTATTTAATGATTACTGACTTTAATTGAGTTGGTTTACTTGGCAAGTTTTCGTTTTTAACCTAATTACCCAATTTTGGAATGAAAGCTTGACTAGTAAAACAACTCAATTCAAGTCAGTAATCATTACATGACAGATTTTACTCTACTTAAAATATTTGATATTTAACAATAATAAACTTAGAACTTGGCGTACTTTTAGATCTCATTACTTTTTACGGCTGACTTGGTACGGAAAGGTGTTGTATATAGCAGAACTTGGCTAATTTTTAAACATTTATGTTTTTGTTGTGATCTTATCTAATCTAATATAATCTAATCTATTGCCAAACAAAAATTAATTTGTGGTTGTATACCATACCATACTTGCAAAAGAACATAGAGGAAATGTGGACTTAGGAAGAGATGGACATACTTCACATACTTGTTCCTTAAGTACATGAAAGTAGTTTCGTATAAACAAAAAAAATAAATACTTAAAAAGAACCATCTTAATTTGAACGAGTTTGCCCACCCCCCCTGCACAAAATCCTTCGTTAACACATGTTTGTATACCCTTATTTTGCTATTTATTACTACAACTAGCGAAATTTCGTTGAACTTTCCAAGCAACTGCTTTTAATTAAGGTCACTGCTTTTGCAAAATATTTTGTTGTAACTTTTCTGGGAAAAATTCTAAAACGTAAGTATCTTCCATCGTGAAAATGGATTGCGAAGAGTATGGTTTCAAAAAAGTGACGCGGAAGTACCGACATACACAAACACATATATGTAGTTCCATGAACTTTTCATTTCCAGTCGATTAGCTTTAGCTGTAAAATATATTTATGTCAATTGCAATCTAAATTAATTTATGTAAAAATTTGCCTTACCAGAAATCGCATGGAATATTTTAAAATAAATTAATAATAAGATTCCAGGTTCATTTATTAGATTGGCCTTCCATTCATTTTATCATTTATTATACGAACCCACACCACCATACCCTATTTTGTTTTGTTTTCCCCAAAGAAATAGCTTGTTTATCGGTTCTACCGGTATTAAAGCTTAGCCATTGGAAAAGGCAAGTTTTTTAGACATTTCCTTCTATTCCCTCATCACTGAGTTGTTCCTTTACAAAACCAATAAATTTCATTAACAACCTCTTGAGTTTTACCAACCCCAAAGAATACGACGGAACTCTTATCTTACATTAATCTTTTGAAGGAGGCTAAAAGTGTGAAAATATACATACATACGCATATATACCTACACAACGAACAAGACGAAAAGCAATAGAATATTTCCTTTTGTATTGGTAAAATAAATTCTTTTTTGAATAAAATTCTTTGAAAATATCATCACATTACGCCTCTACTTTACTCTAACCTATACCCTGTCCACCCACCGTTTTTTTATGGGGTTTCATAGTATAAATATGGGTTGCCATTCTTAATCATACATACATATATGTTAGTACGTCAAAAGTATTTTTTGGTTCTGAAGAAGAAAAATGACATACTCCTGAGGACGTTATGATGGATTCCATTTTGCGAAATGAATTAGAAAAGTTTGTTCCTTTAAAAAACAACTCACTATAAAAATTATCTTATACCTATACCCTGCTCAGAAATAATGTTGCACACACCACCCCCATAACAAAAAAAAAAAAAAAAAAAAACACTGCAAAAATCCATTAGAAATACCAAAAAGGTTTGTAAAGATATTTTCACAAGAGGTTTTAAGGGGTAAGGGGTTTGGAAATTTCGGGTTGTGGAAGAACCCTCGCTTACAACAGTTTCCTTTTTATGATTTTTGGGTTCGAAAGTGAAGTCTCTCGAAAAATGATCTGGGGTGATGCTCTATCCCCTTTTTTAATGCTGATGGTGTGGTAGATTGTTATCGTCTTTATAATACATCTACATATATATGTGAAACCGTTCGTTTTCTTTCTTATATTATTCCGAAATGGGTTGTTTTCATAATTTTCTCTGATGGTATTTTTCTACACACAAGCACAATTGAAGAGATATATAAGGGAAGCATATGGGAGGGTGGATAAGGATTCAAGGAAACCCCGTTATTTAAATAAATAAATATTTGGTTTTCTTTCTTATTTCTTTAGTTTTTTTTTATATATATACACAATATACAGGTACATACATTTTGTCTTGATATATGTAGATAATACATATAAAAATACCAAAGTTATGGAGTGTAAGATAAAATTGGGAGGGTAGAAAGAAATTCAAAACGTCTAATGTAAATGGGATAAAGGCATTCATTATTGTTTTTGTTGGTTTATAAACTTTGAAATACAATTTTATAATAAGAAATAAGAAAATGCGTTTGCCATAGAATTAAAATTTCAATAATTTTTCTTTCAAATAAATTAATCTTGAAGAAGCTAGGGAACTAAAATTAATTTTGTAACACAGATTTCAGGACTACTTTTAATTAACGGACACCCGTCATACGTGGACATTAGCGTTCGGACCTTACTCCAATTGAAGTAGATTAACTTCGTTTTAAGGCAAGAAATAAATCAACTTCAACATTGGCTATTCAAGATCTACTTTTTTACAAAGAAAAACAGACAGAAAATTCATTTTTTTTAATTGATCTCTGTAGAAAATGATGAAAGAATGTTTGAGGTATTATGGCATAAGTTATAAAAATAAATTATTATTTTTTAAGTTTTATTCTGAAACGGATTCAATAAATTTAATTAAAAACGTTAATATAAAAAAATAAGTTTTTTTTGTTAAATTATTTAACAAATCTTCATAGAAAATTTTGGTTCACCGAGGGTTGAGGGTGTAGGGTGTGGGGTTCACCGGGTTGACCTCAGAAAACCTCGACAGGCCTCTCGGTTTTGGATTGTTCCATGTCTGAGGCCAACTAAATGCAGGTGCCGTTGCATTTGTATCATCCAGGAGTTTTTGCGCCTGCCTTTCTAATGGAATTAAATATATGATGTTCATGTATATATGTATATATGTAGGTAAAGTTTACTCATTCAAGTTCGAATGAGCTAATTTTCGAATTTAGAGAAAAAGTGTTTTCATCTTAAGAGTAATTAGCCCAATATATTTTCGCGTTTATTTTGGAATTATGCTGCTTATTCAGTTTTCTCTTGTGGTTCTTTTATGCAAAGATACTCTACTCATATACTATTTTTCCTCAAGAGATAATTTGGAATCGAATTTTAAAATTTTTAAACAAAGTTGTCTCATTAGTTTTAATGAAAAATTATAGGTAGTTTTAGCTTGGATAGTAAACTTCAATTAAAATTAAATAAGCGAAATGTAAGGGAGCTACTTTGAAAAACAACAACGTGCTCTCGAAATTCTTTATATTAAGTTTACAAATACAAACAAATTGAGGTTTACTTAACTATGCAACACTTTGAAACTACGTTGATGGCACTTTAAATACCACAAAAGTGGATCGCAGTGTAAAATGTGGATTTCAGTGTAAAAATGAATATATTTCACTTTGAAAAAAGGTTGAGCGCACTTTAAATGTGGATCTCAATGTAAAAATGATAATGTTTAATTTTAAAACAACGTTGAATCGAATGTTTATGTACAAAAGTTGATTCAATGTATATATAAATACGTTTTACTTTGAAAATAGGTTGAATCTCTTAAAACTATGTCGCATATTCAAATAAAAGTGGTTAAAACGTAAAAATGAAAATGCTCCACTTCATTTAAAATACTTTAAATCAAATACGATGGTATCTAATTTTATATCGCATTTTTTCACTCAGTGTAGGTTCAAATTAAGGAAGTAGTGACTGAGATGAGAATCGGCTCAATGGATATTCTTCACATACCCATAGTAAAATTGTCGGTGTATGATTTTTTCAAACCCATCATTATTACGATCCTCGAAAAATAAAATTGTATTAATAAAGAAAGCAAAACAACATTAATTAAATACAAACTTCTAACGCAGTTTCATTTTCTATTTTATTTGTCTAAAACTTTTAGTAGATGGGTAGAAAGTTGTCCAGCTTGTGCCGCTATGACTACCCCAGAATTTCGCTGCGATTCTATACATACATTTCATAACATAAATACATATGTAAATATTATGTATGTATGTATGGATTTCTTAATTTTTCACCCTCTTTTCCTAATTAAAAAGTCTTCATTCGTTCAGAAAGTGGAATTGTAAACTTAAATTATGAACGTGAGTCTGGGTGGAAGAGTAAAGTTGATAGGAGTGAAGTAGATGTTGTAAGTAGGTAAGTACACACAAGTATATACCGAAATGGGACTCTCATTCGTCTAAAAATGTTTTAATATAAAATGTACTTGACTGAAGGATTATACTCGCATCTCCTTTCTTTTTAATCTTAATGAGCGCCGTGCCGTTCCGTTCCTGTCTCACCCGATTTCATCCGACCAGACCCACCCATCCCGTACGGAATCTTTTCAACAAATACACCAAAGTTTTATGTTACGTACCTTCTCTAGAAAAGTAAATTAAAAATATATATATAAACAAACACATACAAAGTATAGTAAAAGGAAAATGCTTACCGCCTAAGATGAAAGCTTACAAAAAGTCGTTTAGATATTTTTTTTTTTTTTTTGTAAAAAAGGATTGGAAGGATTTTTTTTTTAAATTAATGTATGAAGGTTTATATAGTCTGATAGTAGAGTTTAATACAGCCATTTTAAAGAAAACTTTGTGTATTTGTTATAAAGAATTGAATGTTTTTTTGTGATTGTGGGTTGGGAAGGAAGTTTTTGTTTGTTGTCTGATTTTAACTCACTCTCGATTCCCTTATTTCATATACGATAAGGTTTTAAAGTAGTTTACTTTATAAATCTATTCCCTTAATAATAATTACATACATGAAAAAGAAAGTTTTTGTGTAGCTAATTTAAATTAAATACATATACAGTTCCTTTTATGAGTTAGCTTTAAGGTGAAAAAAGGTTAATTAGGGCTTCGTGACCCTTTATTTTAGAAATACTTATTAAGTAGCATAAAATGCGATATTTAAGTGCTGATTTTTTAAATTTATTAGCAAAGCAAAAGGTAGCATTTGCCGTTCAAGAAATCCGAAAACAGCTGCTTTGGTATTTTCATAGATCGATCTTTATATTCTTATAATCTTAGAGATTGTTAGGATACCAAGGTTATCTTCGAATCAAATCATCAAATGCAGCTCTTTTGACTTAGTTTGGTGAAACTGAATGAGAAACTTGGAGTATTTGTTGCGATACCGATTGCTGTTGATTGAGAATGCTGTTTTCTTCAATCTCTCAAAATATATGTGCCTTTCTACAAGCACCAGCAAAAGGTACATAATGTATGAGACAGTCTTATTTGATATGCAAGAATATAAGAAAAGAATTGACTGTATGAAATTGTGCTCCTAAATACATCTCAAATGTTAATGTACATAAAGTATAGTGGTAAAAAAAGAGCCATTCTGAAATTAAAGAAAAAACAGTGCTAATTTGTTCAGATTTTTATTTTCATCCCCCTATAGTCACTGTGAACGGTTAGTTATTTAAGATTCAATTCAATTTCAATTCAATTTTTATTAAAAATGGGGTACAAGTAAGACATACAGCCGAATCTATAAAGAAATTTTAAAGGCTTCTTAACTCTAAACTACCTCTAAATATCACTTAAGTGTGAAATCGGTATCTATAATCAATTTCCACATTTAAGCAACGTAACTTAAACACCTCTTAACTTAAACACCATCCAAAGCGTTTAAAGGCTACGCAAAGCCAACTTAAATATATTTTGACATATGAGAATTGTTTTTTTTTTTATCAAAACAAATTGTGCGTAGGTTGAGTAAGGAAATATTTATGTGTGTACTGCGATGGCCGGATTTAAATTGTTTTGTTTTGTTTTTTTTTTTTTGTTAAAGAAAATAATATAGTAAATGATATACTTTCTCACCAATATAGGAAGGAAATTTCTGAAAACAAAATCAAAAAAAAAAAAAACTAAAGTGGAATGGTTTCATTTCCTCTGTCTTCTGTGTTTGACGATGCATACACACATACACCCAGTTGCTTCTCTTTCTGTCTTATTATTTGTGCACTCTTTTGTGTTTGCAATTTTTTTTTTGCAATCTGACAGAAATAGCCTGAGAGTGAAAAATGTACTAGAAATTTGTATCAGAATTGTCAATTTTCTTGCGTTACGTTACATTACGGTTGTTTAGTTAAGTATGAAAGGAATATTGATTATAGATACAAATTTAAGTAACGTGATTTAAAGGCAACTTTAATATTTAAGCAAGCTTAACTAAATAACCTCTAAAAGGCATTTTAAGATAATTTTATAGATACGGCTGATAGTCTTTTATAGTACCTACCTAAGTTAATACATAATAAAGGCGGATGAATAAAAATAACAATATTTACAAATTAAAAATAACGTAGAAAATAGTAATTTTTAATTAACCCTAGAAAGATAAGCCCATTTCATGTCCCATAAGAGTTACATGTAATTGTTACGTCGATTCGACGTAGGTTATCTTTCTAGGGTTAATAAAAAATAACTTAAAGATAAGCAAAAGGAAAATGGATTTAAACATTTAAACGGTAGTTTTTTTTTACGAGTATATACTTAAGAAGAAGCTTAATTGATTACGTTATAATTTTTATTTTTCAAAATGCTGTTGAGATATATTTTAACGAAAATTCAAAAACAATGCTTTTTTAAACTTAGTTGTTCCTATAATTTGCCTTACCATTGTAGGCAGGGAGTTCCATAGTCTGATGGCATAAACAAGGAAAAGTCTAGAAGAATTTAAATAATTTGAGGAATGTGTTATGAGGTTCAAAGTTCGGGCAGAACGCGCGAAACGGAGCTCATCAAACAGATATGGTGGTGTTTTACCATATATAATCTTATGTAAAAACAAGCAACATCTTGAATCAAGAAATTGCCTGAACGTACATCCAAGGACAAGTTGATGATATTGGGAAATGTGGTCAAATCTTCGCAAACCATAAAGGTACCTCACCATGTCATTGAAAGCAACAACTAGTTTCTGCATAGAGTGCAGGCGCGAACGCAGGGAGGGGTTTTGGGGGTTCAAAAGCCCCCCCCCCCCGAAATGTATGAATTTAACTTCCTCGCCATACAATTTCACTCTTAATTTTGAGTTTTCAGTTTTAAGCGGTATACTTTTGTAAACAAAAACTCTACCGACTGGCCTGATAAACATATACAATACAGTCTTATTCATTAGAACCCGCTTATCACATGAATAGTTATGCACTGCATAAGTATTTATGTAGCAATTATACAACGTTGCATAAATAGTTATTCATAAAATATTTGTCAACCCATTAGCTTGTGTCAAAAAAAAAACAATTACCAAAAAGAGAAATCTATTAAGTTTTACTTTTAAAAGTGACAAACGAGACAGTTTGTGAAAAATCAATAAAATAATTCTGTAGGCGATTGGATTTTTTTATTTCTTCTTAATGTATTTAAATATTTGTATATATATTTATATTTAAATATATCACAAATAAAATTAAACATATTTGAAACAAAAAATAAGTGATTATTGATTTATTGAACGAATTATTCCATTCACTCACAGCGTGTATTTTTTTTTTTGAGAATACATAAAAGGGTATGTATTTCATTTGTGTTCTGCCGATAAAGTGATCAATGTGATTATATGTAAAATTTTATTAAAATCGGTTAACGTTCGGAAACGCGTTAGAGTAGTTGAAAAGTTGTAAAATTTGATGAGTAAAATTTTGCACATTTAAAGCAGATTCTGTGCAATAAAGATTTCTTAAAAATGTCCCAACTTACCCCCATATCCCATTCTTACGGATATATTATTATAATTTTTTATATTTTAGTGTCACATTTTGTTTAACAATAAATAAGTTAAATTATAAATTAATTTTAGATAAAATAAAGAAATCATAGCGTTCAGTCAAGCGTTCAGTCAATTTATGGAAAAACATTTATGCTATTTTAACTCGTATTTATAATAAATTTATTTACATTCTATTTTCAGAATTTCTTTTTTTTTAGAAATTATTGCGAATTATTTATAATACAAACTATTTGGTTTTTATTAATATTTAAATTGGTACTGATTTTTTTGATTACTTTTACGTTGGAAAAGACATTATTTTGTTGTTATTTCCTTACGCTAACTTTTTATATACTCTTCTGAAGGCAAAGACCTAGATATTGTTTTTCAGAAATATTTGCTTCAGAGAGCATTGCATTGCATGTTTCCACACACAAGCGGCTGGTAAGTCTTATCTTGTTGTGTTGAAACGTGATCTAAATTATAATAAATATATTTTCCAAGAGGGTCTCTAAGACCCCTGATCTTATGGCAAAACTCCTCTAAGTTTGTTAATTTAAGAATATTTTCAAAACATGTGTCTTGAATTTTGAGCTCGAAAAGATTATAGGTACTTACCAATGTCTTTTTCAGGGTGAATTATAAGCTGTTGACACTCCGATACTAGATCGTTATAATAAAACTCCTCACCTAGTTTAATAACTTTAGGATCTACAGCCGCTGACAGCTAATTAGAAACGATTTTATTTTTTTTTTAACATTTTTCTAAGTTTCTAATTAGTTGGCTCAGCCAAATCAGATGTTTCAATATAAAAATATTTTTGAAACCATGTGTGTCCCTATGAAAATTTGATAAATACTGTTACATTTTCCAAAAAATATTTCAAATTTTATTATTCATTAATAAAACACGATATTTAGAAAATTGAATAAGAAAATCCATGTTTTTATTTGAATACAAAATCGTTTCTAATTAGTTGTCAATGGCTGTAAGTACCTCAATACTGCAAACTTTTTTTCATTAATATTTCCTTTAAGTAGAAACACATTTCGGTTTACTTAAAAAAAGTTAATGTAAAAAGTGGATTTACAAATTAATTAATACAAAATTTACAAAATAATTATTATTATTATCATTATCATTATCATTATCATTATCATTATCATTATCATTATCATTATCATTATCATTATCATTATCATTATCATTATCATTATCATTATCATTATCATTATCATTATCATTATCATTATCATTATCATTATCATTATCATTATCATTATCATTATCATTATCATTATCATTATCATTATCATTATCATTATCATTATCATTATCATTATCATTATCATTATCATTATCATTATCATTATCATTATCATTATCATTATCATTATCATTATCATTATCATTATCATTATCATTATCATTATCATTATCATTATCATTATCATTATCATTATCATTATCATTATCATTATCATTATCATTATCATTATCATTATCATTATCATTATCATTATCATTATCATTATCATTATCATTATCATTATCATTATCATTATCATTATCATTATCATTATCATTATCATTATCATTATCATTATCATTATCATTATCATTATCATTATCATTATCATTATCATTATCATTATCATTATCATTATCATTATCATTATCATTATCATTATCATTATCATTATCATTATCATTATCATTATCATTATCATTATCATTTTCATTATCATTATCATTATCATTATCATTATCATTATCATTATCATTATCATTATCATTATCATTATCATTATCATTATCATTATCATTATCATTATCATTATCATTATCATTATCATTATCATTATCATTATCATTATCATTATCATTATCATTATCATTATCATTATCATTATCATTATCATTATCATTATCATTATCATTATCATTATCATTATCATTATCATTATCATTATCATTATCATTATCATTATCATTATCATTATCATTATCATTATCATTATCATTATCATTATCATTATCATTATCATTATCATTATCATTATCATTATCATTATCATTATCATTATCATTATCATTATCATTATCATTATCATTATCATTATCATTATCATTATCATTATCATTATCATTATCATTATCATTATCATTATCATTATCATTATCATTATCATTATCATTATCATTATCATTATCATTATCATTATCATTATCATTATCATTATCATTATCATTATCATTATCATTATCATTATCATTATCATTATCATTATCATTATCATTATCATTATCATTATCATTATCATTATCATTATCATTATCATTATCATTATCATTATCATTATCATTATCATTATCATTATCATTATCATTATCATTATCATTATCATTATCATTATCATTATCATTATCATTATCATTATCATTATCATTATCATTATCATTATCATTATCATTATCATTATCATTATCATTATCATTATCATTATCATTATCATTATCATTATCATTATCATTATCATTATCATTATCATTATCATTATCATTATCATTATCATTATCATTATCATTATCATTATCATTATCATTATCATTATCATTATCATTATCATTATCATTATCATTATCATTATCATTATCATTATCATTATCATTATCATTATCATTATCATTATCATTATCATTATCATTATCATTATCATTATCATTATCATTATCATTATCATTATCATTATCATTATCATTATCATTATCATTATCATTATCATTATCATTATCATTATCATTATCATTATCATTATCATTATCATTATCATTATCATTATCATTATCATTATCATTATCATTATCATTATCATTATCATTATCATTATCATTATCATTATCATTATCATTATCATTATCATTATCATTATCATTATCATTATCATTATCATTATCATTATCATTATCATTATCATTATCATTATCATTATCATTATCATTATCATTATCATTATCATTATCATTATCATTATCATTATCATTATCATTATCATTATCATTATCATTATCATTATCATTATCATTATCATTATCATTATCATTATCATTATCATTATCATTATCATTATCATTATCATTATCATTATCATTATCATTATCATTATCATTATCATTATCATTATCATTATCATTATCATTATCATTATCATTATCATTATCATTATCATTATCATTATCATTATCATTATCATTATCATTATCATTATCATTATCATTATCATTATCATTATCATTATCATTATCATTATCATTATCATTATCATTATCATTATCATTATCATTATCATTATCATTATCATTATCATTATCATTATCATTATCATTATCATTATCATTATCATTATCATTATCATTATCATTATCATTATCATTATCATTATCATTATCATTATCATTATCATTATCATTATCATTATCATTATCATTATCATTATCATTATCATTATCATTATCATTATCATTATCATTATCATTATCATTATCATTATCATTATCATTATCATTATCATTATCATTATCATTATCATTATCATTATCATTATCATTATCATTATCATTATCATTATCATTATCATTATCATTATCATTATCATTATCATTATCATTATCATTATCATTATCATTATCATTATCATTATCATTATCATTATCATTATCATTATCATTATCATTATCATTATCATTATCATTATCATTATCATTATCATTATCATTATCATTATCATTATCATTATCATTATCATTATCATTATCATTATCATTATCATTATCATTATCATTATCATTATCATTATCATTATCATTATCATTATCATTATCATTATCATTATCATTATCATTATCATTATCATTATCATTATCATTATCATTATCATTATCATTATCATTATCATTATCATTATCATTATCATTATCATTATCATTATCATTATCATTATCATTATCATTATCATTATCATTATCATTATCATTATCATTATCATTATCATTATCATTATCATTATCATTATCATTATCATTATCATTATCATTATCATTATCATTATCATTATCATTATCATTATCATTATCATTATCATTATCATTATCATTATCATTATCATTATCATTATCATTATCATTATCATTATCATTATCATTATCATTATCATTATCATTATCATTATCATTATCATTATCATTATCATTATCATTATCATTATCATTATCATTATCATTATCATTATCATTATCATTATCATTATCATTATCATTATCATTATCATTATCATTATCATTATCATTATCATTATCATTATCATTATCATTATCATTATCATTATCATTATCATTATCATTATCATTATCATTATCATTATCATTATCATTATCATTATCATTATCATTATCATTATCATTATCATTATCATTATCATTATCATTATCATTATCATTATCATTATCATTATCATTATCATTATCATTATCATTATCATTATCATTATCATTATCATTATCATTATCATTATCATTATCATTATCATTATCATTATCATTATCATTATCATTATCATTATCATTATCATTATCATTATCATTATCATTATCATTATCATTATCATTATCATTATCATTATCATTATCATTATCATTATCATTATCATTATCATTATCATTATCATTATCATTATCATTATCATTATCATTATCATTATCATTATCATTATCATTATCATTATCATTATCATTATCATTATCATTATCATTATCATTATCATTATCATTATCATTATCATTATCATTATCATTATCATTATCATTATCATTATCATTATCATTATCATTATCATTATCATTATCATTATCATTATCATTATCATTATCATTATCATTATCATTATCATTATCATTATCATTATCATTATCATTATCATTATCATTATCATTATCATTATCATTATCATTATCATTATCATTATCATTATCATTATCATTATCATTATCATTATCATTATCATTATCATTATCATTAATTTTGTTTACAATTCCGTTTTAATAGTAAATACTGTACAAAATTGTTTAAAATGTTCACTTTTTCAATTTTTTTTTATAAAAAATTGACAGACTTAACGGTACATAATAAAATAAAACGTTTACTTAATGTTTTCTTAATTCAATTCTACATCGTTTGAGGTATTTGAAAATTTTCTTAAACAAAACTGTATCTTTAGTTTTTATTTATATTTGTTAAAAATTGCATTTTAACGGAAAAAAAAACCAAAAAAAAAATTAGAAAATTTCAATTTTTCAACTTTGAATAAATTTTTTTCTAGTTTTTGGCTTTTAGGCCGTGTGTCAATTGCGTTAAAATTTTGGTTAAATTTGGTCCCAGTTAAATTTGATCCGTTTTTATAGGGGTGAATAAAATTGAAGGGTTTTGCTGTGTCAATTGCATTAAATGGAATTTTTAAAACATACATTTTCCATCGACGTTCCTTGCGTTAAGGAACCTATCCGAGACGGTGGATACCTTGATTTGTTGTTCAGAAGGAATTACAACACAAGTCTATCCAAATCGCTTTGGTTACGATCTTGAACGCGGAAATTGCATTTTGATAGTGTTGTGCTGTTTTTTGTTCGCTGAGAAGCACGATTCTCAGTTGGGTTCTTACCTTTATTTTGTGTTATTATTCACCAAGTATATAAACAAGAGTTTAAGTTTACACTGAGATTTCTTTGTTTTATTTAAAAATTAACTTAGTTACTAATTATATATACAAGAGTTTAAGTTTCACTGTGTTTTCTTTATTTATTTATAATTAAGTTATTCACCAATTATATAAACAAGAGTTTAAGTTTACACTGTGTTTTCTTTATTTATTTCTTTTTAATTAAATAGTATAGATAATTAAAAAAAGATATGGTACAGATAAACGACGCGCAGTTTTGTTGTTTGTTATAATTTTCTTAGTTTGATATCAAGTTTGAGTAAAAGATATGGAAAAGGAATAAGATATCCGACTGCAATGTCCGAACACATGATACAGAGTGCTACATCGATTGCTCGTCACCCGACACGACGACAACTGCGGGAAATGCAACATCATGCACAAGTGTGTCTGTTTGTAGTTGCGATCTGGTGTTCGTTTAATAGGTTGAAAAGTTGGATATATAAATGAAAATGATGATCTTGGAATTATGGGTTTTGTTTCAATGGAGCAGGCAATGAAATTGGAGAAGTTTAGCGGATTGGAAAAGTGAATGTGTTTAAGTGGAGCGATCGTTGACTGCGTGGTTGACGACTTTGGAGTGGGATAGAATTTGTAAGTTATTAAAAGGAAATGATGATATGGGAATTTTAAGTGGGTCGGATATTGGTCAATCACAAGAAATGATGACCATGAGAATTTGAAGTGGAGTTTGAATGGATGGATGGGGTCATGAAAGCGCATGATAAATGACCGTTGGAGGTTGTGAAGTGCGTACTTTACAACATCTCCCCCCTTAGAACGAAACTTGTACCTTGGAGTGGTGCGAGTTTCGGCTTAAGAAGATGGAATCGGAAGTGAACGAGAAAGATTAGACGGAGCTAGACGAGATGTAGGTATTGGTAATGGTTCTTGAATTTTTACGTTGATGGTTTGAACTGGATCTGAGGTTTTTATTTCTTTTAATGGTAAGTAATTCGATATTTTGTTTGTGTTTACGAAGGTTTTATTTTTATATCGCACGAGTAATATGATTATAACCATAAGTATGGCGGAGAACATTGCAAGAAGGAACACGACAACCATATTTTTATATTCTTGATCGAATTTAGAATATATGAACCGTGAATTTTTTATGTTTTCTATATCTTTTCTTATAGAATTAAGTTCATCAATTTGATCATGTATATTAAAGGACTTTGTCGCGTAGTTAGGAATTTTCTCAAATTGTGGCGATGTTATATTTAAGGGAAGATTTGGATTTGGTGAAATAAAGTTCAGATTGGTTTTTGCCTCGAAGTTTGTTTAAGAGTTTAAGGTCTGATATTTTGTATTTGCTACGAAGTTTTGTTGGATTTTAAGAATACCAGTTGCATTCATTTGTATATGAGAGTTAAAGTTTTTGCATTTAATCGTAAGATTTTCTGGATTTGGAGAAACAAAAATCCAAGAGTTAGTGTCAGCTAACTGAAGAAAAATTGGGTGGTATATTTGTATTAACTGAATATTGGAAATGCTGATTTCACTTGGTAGAATTGAAAGTAAATTCAATTCGCAAGCGCTACTAGAACGTGTGATAAGAATTTGTGCGTTTCGTTCACAAAGATAGTTATTTTTTATTGTTCTTTGGCATTTATCCAAGTCATGTTTATCAAAGAGAAAATATAATTGTTTTTCTGAGTCTACTACAAGAAAAGGTTTTTCGGGGATTATGATTGTATAGGTTTTGTTTTCAAGGAGATTTGGTATGGTAGTCATTTTATAAATGTTATAGTTTTTAAAAGAAGTTAAGGGAATCTTTAATACAAAATTAATGTGGTTGTCAATGAAGTAAACATGAGTTTCTAAGAGATTGAAAAGTGTATCTATACATTTTTCTTGTAGGTAAGGTAGTGGTAGGCGATTTTCTTCTGGAAGAAGTAATTGTATCTTTTTAATTTCTTCGTTGAGTTTAGAAGGATCAATAAGGTATGGATGAAGTTTTCCATTTTTTTATAGGTCAGTAAAATAGATTTATATTCAGTGAGATTAGTGTATATGACTAAATTCCATTGATTAGAAAATAATTTTAGGTTACCAACGTTTTCGTAGTATAGTCCTGATTTGTTATTTAGATCGATGATTTCGTGTAGTTGGGTTTCGGTGTTTATAGCCATTTGGGAGGTTAAAACCATGTTGCTTATAAAGATGAGAATTAGGAGTTTATCCATTTCTGGAAAGAATATTGAAGTTGGGGTTAATTAGTTAGGTTGAATAAATTTTTAGTCTGTTGTTATGAACTTTTGTTATTTTGTTCTTTATTTAAATGTTTGAGTTTACTCCTGACGTAGATATGATTTCGTATGGTCCTGACCAGAGGGGAAGTAATTTTTTATTTGTATTTTTGGGATTGCTTTCATTTTTGAGTAAAACTAGGTTTCCTATTTGAAAATCAACAGGGTTTAGTTTCTTATCGTATTGCTGTTTTGAGGATTCTTTATTCTTGAGGAGATTGTCTCTTGCTATCTGATGGCAGTGTTGAAGTCTTGATTTAAGTTCATTGGCATAAAGGTCGTAAGTGTAACAAATTTCTGGATTTTTTGTTACGCTAGAAGGAAGTTCAACCTGTCTACCATACATGAGTTCGAATGGAGTAAATGACGTTGAAGTGTTCGGGGTCGTGTTATGGACGAAAACGGCATATTATATCCAATTATCCCAATCATCTTGAGATTTATTGATAAAACAACGCAAATATTCTACAAAGTTTCTGTGGCTTCGTTCGCAAGATCCATTTGACTGTGGTCGGTATGCAGTGGTTTGTAGTTTAGTTATTTTGAGAAGCTTACATACATTTTTAAATATGTCGCTAAGAAAATTTTGTCCTTGATCTGACAAAACGTATTTGGGTGTGCCATAACGAAATATTATTTCTTTGACAAATGCTTCTGCGATTGTATTAGCCTCTTGATTTGGTAAAGGTATTGCATCAGTATATTTTGTAAGGTCGTCAATGAATGTTAAAAGATATTTGTTATTATTATTAGTGATAGGATATGGACCAACGATGTCGATAGAAATTTTCTCAAAGGGTTCCTTAGCAGTAGAAGTAATGACCATTGGTTCCATTGTGTACTTAGTAACTTTGTTCTTTTGACAGAGTTCGCAATTTTTTATAGTTTTTTATATCCTGTAACATATTTTTCCACTTATGATAAAGTCGTATGCGTTTAAAAGTACGGTTGACACCACAGTGTCCTCCGATAGGATTTAAATGAAATTCTTTGAGTATAGTTTTAATTTCATTTTGAGGTAGTTCTCGTCTTGTTGAAGGGTTAGAAGAAGAATTAGAATTCATGTCTGAATATGAAGGACTAGGGTTTGTATTCAAAGTAGTAGAGCAAGAATTAGAACTATTATTTGAAGTTGTAGGATGAGAACTAGATTTAGGAATTGGAGATGTAGAACAAGGGTTAGTATTAGACGATTTAGTACAAGGATTTGTAGAAAAAGAGTTAGTATTCGACGATGTAGTACAAGGATTTGTTTTTGAAGATGTAGAACAAGAATTAGTAATTGACGATCTAGTAGCTGAGATAGAAGACGACTTTGGAGATAATTCAGATGATGAATTTTGAGAAGAAGTAGAAGGAGATTTTGTATCTGAACGAAGAGTCATTTTTGCAATTCTGCTTAGGCAATCAGCATTTGTATTTTGTTCACCTTTTTTGTGAATGATTTTATACTCAAACTCTTCGAGCTGTAAACGATATCTCATCATTCTAGAATTTGTATCTTTACAATTATGGATATAAACTAGAGGTTTATAATCCGTGTAGTTGAAATTTTCTTCCATACAGATATGGTCGGAAATGTTTAACTGATCAAACGATAGCCAAAAGTTCCTTATCTGTAGTAGAATAATTTTTTTCACTTTTATTGAGAGTTCTTGATGCATACGAGATAGGAAGGTCATTACCAATTTCACCTTGGGAAAAGACGCTTCCAATTGCAACATCGCTAGCATCTGTTGTTAATATAAAATTTTTAGTGAAATCAGGATATTGAAGAAGGGTCGGATTTATTAGTTTTTCTTTTAATCCTTGAAAGGAATTTGAACAAAGAGGAGTCCAGTCAAAACGAACACCCTTGCGTAAAAGATTAGTAAGAGGTTTGGAGATTTTTGCAAAATCTTTTATGAAACGGCGATAATATCCAGCGAGTCCCAGAAAGCTTTTTATTTCTTTGGCAGTTTTGGGTTGAGCGAAATTCTTTACACTTTCGATTTTTTGTGGATCGGGTTTGATACCTGATTCATTTATCACGTGTCCTAGGTATGTGAGTTCTGTTCGCAAAAACTGGCATTTATTGGGTTGT
The DNA here is from genome assembly GCA_949320155.1 of Melangyna quadrimaculata. NCBI lineage: Eukaryota > Metazoa > Arthropoda > Insecta > Diptera > Syrphidae > Melangyna > Melangyna quadrimaculata. Next base: position 359,825 of record OX439486.1, read on the forward strand.
AATTTTAGGTTATGCATTTTAAAGCGTTCAAAGATTTCTCTTAGTTTTGAATTGTGCTCTTCTAAAGTCTTACCATAGACAACTATGTCATCCATATATACAAAAGTTTTTATACCTTGAAGACCAGTCAATACATTATTCATTAACCTTTGGAACGTGGCTGGGGCATCTTTTAATCCGTAAGGCATTCTAATGAATTCGTAATGACCAAATGGTGAGGAGAAGGCGGTCTTCTCTCTATCTTCCGGTCTAACTTGGATTTGATGGAATCCACTGGCGAGATCTAAGGTGGAAAAAAATTTAGAGCTTCCTAACTGATCTAGAATATCAGTTATGTTGGGTAATGGAAATGCGTCACCGACAGTTTTGTCGTTGAGTTTGCGAAAATCGACGACGATTCTCCATTTCTTATTACCGTCCTTATCAGGTTTTTTTGGAACAACGATAAGAGGGAAATTCCACGGACTATTCGATGGTTGGATTATGTTATCGTCCATCATCTCATGGATTTGTTTGTCAACCTCTTGTCTTTGAGCTTCCGGCAACCTGTAGGGTTTTATATATGTAGGTGAAGCATCAGGGGTAAGGATTGGGTGTTGCACAGGAGAGGTACGATTTAATTTGTCTCCTTTTAGATAGAAGAGTTCGCTATACAAGATACACAGATTTAATATCGATTCTTTTTCGTTCTTCGACATGTGATCTGTCACCACTAGGTCTTTTATAGCTTGGATTCTATCATATGATTCAAGATAATTTTTAATTCGTAAAATGTTGTAGTTGGAGACTTCATCGAATATAAGGTCTTCGGTATTAAATTCAATAGGAGATTCAGAAGAATTAACGACAGATATGTAAGAGATAGAACTATTGGCAGGAGTAATACTATTGCCAATATATAATCCATTGGGAAACTGTTGGGAGAGACATATACTGTCCACATTAACTTCTTTAAGAACTGGGACTACGACTTCGGATCTTGGTGGGATAGTGACTAAATGTGAAGGGATTAAATCATATTCGGTAATGAATTTTTGAAAAGACAATGTGAGCATTTAAGTCCTATAGTCGATTTGAGCTTTATGATAATCTAGAAAATTGTTACCTATGATTCCGTCAGTGCTTATAGGGAAGTTTTTATCTACAACGTGAAAGGGATAAGAAATAGTAATATTTTTGGGTAAGTTTATGCGTAAGTATATAACACCCTTAGTACGAATCACGGAATCAGTAATACCAGATAATGAATGAATAATGTTTGAGTCAATGGGTAGTCCTGGTTTTAATTTATCTATTTTAATCAGATTAATTTCACTGCCACCATCAATAAGAAATTTCGAAGGTTGAGGATTTAGCAAGGTTTCGGATGCAATTTTTATAGAATCTACTCTACAAATTTTATTATTTGAGTTTATATGAAAGATGTGGCGAGATGAGATTAAGTTTGGGTCCGAAGCCTGCCACTGGTTCCGGCCTCTGAATGGTTTTCCGAATGCTTATTTGGATTTTGATTTGTTGATGAAAATGGCTGCGAGTTATTTTGATTTTTATTGTTATTGTATTCTCTTTTCCTACACTCATTTATGTGGTGGACGGGATTTTTATAATAACTACAAGTGATATTTACCTTTTTTACTTCTGATTTAAAAGAAGGAAGCTGTTTCTTGCTTTTCTTTACGTAGCATTGTTCTATGTTATGTCCCGACTTTTTGCAGTAATTACATGAAATTGAATTTCTGGATTTGCTTTGTGATGAGCTAGTAGAAAAATGTGTAGGATGTGACGAACTAGTTTTCTCTTCTAGGGCGGCTGCTTCAATGGCTTCCGTCAATGTATTAAATCTTGAAGCTTTTATAATTAGACCTACTCGATAATTAAGCCCTCTTTCGAACGCTTTCAACGCAGTCTTACGATTAAGACTTATGATTATGTCAGCTTTATCTGAGCCTTCACTTGCAATGCAAGCATCATTCAGATGGGATAAAGTTTTTTCTAATCTGTTTGAAAACTGACAAACAGATTCGTTCGTTCGCTGTTTCATTTGGATGAGATCTACCTGTAATTCAGAAAGAGATTTAAACTCTAGGAATTGCTGGAGTAGCTTTTCTTTAAGGGACTTCCAATCTTCGAAAAAAATCTTAGCGCTACACAAGAATTAAATTAATGATAAGAAAATAGCAAAGAAAAATAATTAAAAGGTAGCTTACTAGTAAAAAAAAAATTGTATTTGAAAATTCTGCTTTGTAAAATGATGATAATAGGTTGTTGGTGGATGCAGCGAATTAAAGATGGATGCGGAGGGTTACAGATGAATGTGTAGTCCTTAGTTCTCTCAGATTTTGTTTTTTACTGATTGTTGTTTTGTTGTTTTTTTTTATCACTGATTGGAGTTTTTTTTTTTGTTGTTTGTAAAAAAGGAGTATAACTTGGCACTTAACACTTTTCAAGCAAACCCCAAACCTGACACCAATTTATGTTGTGCTGTTTTTTGATCGCTGAGAAGCACGATTCTCAGTTGGGTTCTTACCTTTCTTTTGTGTTATTATTCACCAAGTATATAAACAAGAGTTTAAGTTTACACTGAAATTTCTTTATTTGTTTTATTTATAAGTAACTTAGTTACTAATTATATATACAAGAGTTTAAGTTTACACTGTGTTTTCTTTATTTATTTATAATTAACTTAGTCACCAATTATATAAACAAAAGTTAAAGTTTGCACTGTGTTTTCTTTATTTATTTCTTTTTAATTAAACAGTATAGATTATTTAAAAAAGATATGGTACAGATATACGACGCGCAGTTTTGTTGTTTGTTATAATTTTCATAGTTTGATATCAAGTTTGAGTAAAAGATATGGAAAAGGAATAAGATATCCGATTGCAATGTCCGAACACAAGATACAGAGTGCTCTATCGATTGCTCGTCACCCGACACGACGACAACTGCGGGAAATGCAACATCATGCACAAGTGTGCCTGTTTGTAGTTGCGATCTGGTGTTTGTAAATGAAAAAGATGATCCGGGAATTATGGGTTTTGTTTCAATGGAGCAGGCAATGAAATTGGAGAAGTTTAGCGGATTGGAAAAGTGAATGGGTTTAAGTGGAGCGATCGTTGACTGCGTGGTTGACGACTTTGGAGTGGGATGGAATTTGTGAGTAATTAATAGGAAATGATGATATGGGAATTTTAAGTGGGTCGGATATTGGTCAATCAAAAGAAATGATGACCATGGGAATTTGAAGTGGAGTTTAATGGATGGATGGGGTCATGAAAGGGCATGAGAAATGACCGTTGGAGGTTGTGAAGTGCGTACTTTACAACAATAGTGTCATACCACCTAGTATACCTGGACTGCTTAGTCGATTGTCATTCTCATTTGTTAAGCATGACACACAAGACGTCATTTTGAACTTTTGGTTTGCATTAGAATAACTTTGCATTTGAGTGTGAATATGTTTCTTTATTCATTTTAGATATTCAAAATATTTGGAATAAGAATTTTGTGTTTCCTTATTCAATAAAATACTCGGGATAAACCATTATTGTCTATTTTTTATTTATTCCGAATAATTGGAATGGATTTTTCATTCCATCTGAAGCGTGGAGTCAAGAGAGTACCAAGACAAAAATCTCAATGCTCATGCGGTCCTCCATCTAAGTACTAACCGCGCCTGAAGATGCTTGATTTCGGTGATCGAATGAGAACCTGGGGCCTCATCACGTAAAACAAAAACGATAGGACGATGTCGTTTTCAATATTGCTATCTATATCACTTTAGTAGAGAAAAATAAAGACAGCTATCTCCAAAACGACATCGTCCGATCGTTTTTGTTTTACGTGATGAGGCCCCTGTTTTCGTTTTTTTTAAACCGATATTTTCCGTAATGTCTTTGGTCAAAAAGGCAATGAATTCTTTATTAAATAAAAAAAAAAAACATAATTGTCGTTGCTTTTGAGAGGCGAGAACGATAAATGAAATCATGGTCGTCTTATTTATAGATACCAACACGGGAATCATTTTATATTGCCGCCTTTCAAGGGGTACATTTTCTTCCTCTGCATCATCTTCGCTGCTCCAAAAAGATGACGCCCAATTCTCTCAGAAGTATGTAATTTGCACGACACATTTTTTATTTTATTATTTCAATTAAAACAGAGCTCTATATTTATTTGATTATTATTTATTTTAAGATTTTTTCCTTTCGAAATCGAAAGCAAAAACATAACACAACTAAATATCATGAATGAATAAACAGAAATGATGAAAAATCCCAAGTTTACTCACTTCCACTATTTCGTTGATCAACTCTAGAGTTGAAAATCTAAAGTTGAAAACGTCAACTTCGAGTGAATAAAAATTATTTCTCAAGTTGACTGTAAAAATCCCAAAGTATTGTTTAACTTTGAGTGAATAAATAAGGCCCAAGTCGTTTTCAAATTGCCGCCATCGTGATGTTGGCTCCTAGCAGTCCAGGTATAATAGGTCGATGGTGTAAGTAATGTGCAAGAATCTTAATACAAACGTCAAAATTTATCCACTAGTTAAAATTAAAACGAGCTCCTGAGCAGGTTAAATTTTGACGACTGTATTTCGGATTTCTCAACAGCTAGAGGCGGGGATAATTCCTCAAATACTCCTATTAAATAGCTCTACAACCCATCAAAATCCCAAACCTATTACCAAAATTTAGGATTTTTGCACGAAATGGGCTATATTCTATTTTACAGCAGACTCTCTGTCGCCTTTTTAGCTTCAAAGACCTAGGTGTTCCCCTTAGCCCTTATCTAGAATTCCCAGAACATAATTAATTATTAAGTTCTCGGCTGATGGCTCTATTGTTACCTACGCCTTCATAAGTAAATATATTTTGTAATTTAATATTACAATAAATATGATTAGATAAATAAACAAATTCTTGTTTGAAAAATATGTGAAATGCTTGATTAACCGATTTAGTATTCAGATTTTTAATTTTTTGGCACTACTTCCATCTGCTATTGAGGAATGCAGCTATTCACAAATATTACTATACCATAAAAAAGAAAACAACGATCCATTAGTCTTAAAATAAAAATTAGGCTTAAAATCTTAAATGCAAATTTATTGAAACACTTTCTGAGTTAAATAAAATCAATAATGTAGTCATACCAACGGTAGGTACCTACTTCGACGTATAGATCACATTTATGAAATTCGATATTTTGTTTTAGTATTTTTAACTTTAAGCAGTTTTCAACTGGCTAAGAAAAACCTTTGACAATTACAAAGTATCATATTAAAATAAGCTAGGTATGCATTAAGTACCTACTCCTACATATTCAATATACATACATATATCAAGAAATTATGTATAAGACTATTACATCTAAATGCTCCTAACGCCATGACGACCCCTAATATTTATCTGATGAGTAGGTGTTTCACACAGGCGCGAACGCAGGGGGGGGTTCTGGGGTTCAATTCACTCATAAAACCACGTTGGCGCAGACACAGACACAATGCCTGTCCACATTGGATTTTTAGTGCTGGTTTAGGTTTCCGCGAACGCAGGAGGTGGTTTTGGGGGTTGATGCAGATTTTGAATAAACTTCGTGTCTGAAATGAATAAAGTAATTTTAATTAAACTACATTCAAATTGACTCAAACGGGAACAGGGTTTTGACATCTTTTTCGTTGAGTTTTTGGGTAATTTTCCAAAGAACTGTTTTAAACCGTATACATTCAATAGAACTGTGTTAACGGCTTAACTAATTTTTATTAAATTTGTATGCAGTCGCCTCTGGAAAAGGTTAGCATTCCGTATCAATATTTTAAAAAAGAATATTATTTGATTAAAAAAAATTGTTTTAAATAAGCTACATTTTGATAATAACTAAGAGCGAGTTCGTAAATAAATAAAAATGTGAACAAAATAATTTGTTTATCGAAAAATGTCACCGTAATTCTCGGCAAAAAAAAACAATTTAAATGAAAGCAGGAACCTTCTAACAGTAGAGTGTTGTCGTTTAATTTCGACTTTCTTAATAATAAACTGATTAAGATTTTTATGCAAATGATTATGAAATAAATAGTTAGTTTTTTTTTCGATTTAAAAAAAACTGCAAAATCTTGTGCTGTCTCAGGGTGGCAAGTAATGTTTTAATTCATTCAAATTTTGTTTTAAATAACTTTTGTAATTTTTAAAATAGTTTTCATTTTAATCAGAGTTGAAACATTACTGTCCTTCAATCTTCAAGTCAAGATTTCAACTTTTCACGATAAAATATAATATTTAAAAACGTCTTAAATTTTTCACCCCCCCCCCCCCCAAATTTTTTCCTGCGTTCGCGCCTGGTCTCACAGGATGATTTCTGGAGAGATTCTTCTTTTACTTTCGATGAGTATATACTTATAAATAATCGCTTTTTGTAAATGTTCTCCAAAATCAAGAAGGATTAGAAAATGTACTTTTATTTACGTACAACAAAGGACATCTTTCCGAATAAATTTCTCAATTATAGACATCCATGCATAAAATTTCTTTATTGTGACTTTTCTATGGCATCAGGGACTTTGTATTGGGGGTAGTAATGTGCTGCGCTCCATGTGCGGAACTTAAGTGACAGGAATACCAAAATCTTGTACTAGCTGAAAAGTTTTTCCTCAAGCCATAGTAAAGTAATTTGTGCCTTAGAATTCACGAACATGGAGAAAGGAGTGCTAACTTTTAAAACAAAAACCAGTCATCTTTCTAAGAGCACCATTCAGAATTAACCGTAGCAGCAGCAGCTGCCGACCGCGCGTGATAGTTAAATATGCTCTACAGTGATGAAGTGGCTCAAAGGGAGTCGGGAGCGCTCTAGCCAAAAATTAGCAATTACCCAAAAAAGTTTTCTTCATCAGAAGTGTAGAACTATATGTTTTATGAGAGTAACAGGGGCGAAAAATAATAGAAAATCAAATAAAATCGAAAGCAAAAGGGGACCGTTTTTTTCACTCCTGCTCTTTATATGAAATTCTTAGTTAGCAAAGACATTTTGTAAATCTGCAATTAAATAATGTCTCCTTTATCAAGAGGGCGTCGTTTTATAATATTTCATTTGATTAATGTGGAATTCTTAAGAACAGCAAAACTTTATTTAAGACAACTGTGCCACTGAGTTGAACGTAGGCCAGAAATTGATGCTGAATATGTGTATCTACAATTAATTTTTTTTGCACACAATAATTCAAGAATAAAAAACAAATGGGAGGAGGGTTGTGAGATACGAAAGCACATAGTTATAAACTTCTGAGTGAAAATAGAGGATGTTTAAACGCATAGCCATACAGAAACAGTAAAAAATTATATTCTTTGTTCCGTATGCCAATCTTTAACTTTGCATCATAGGATTTTAGCAAAAATAAACAATTTTCTCCAAAAAAAAAAAATCGAGCTAAATGTATATGTAACTACTTACTTAGAATTTCAAAAACAGAACTTCACTTGAAGATTCAAACGGGTTGGGGTCGAAATTTTTCCAGGGTCAAAATTCTTTTTTTAAAATACTGCTTTCAAAATGCTGCTTTTCAAAATTCTGCTATCAAAATTCTGCTTTCAAAATTCAGTTTTTCGAAATTCTGATTACCTAACAAAATTTTGCTTTTCAAAATTCAGTTTTACAAAATTCTGAGAATAATAAATTAAAGTTCCAAAAATGTAAAAAAGTAGGTACACGCTTATTTACATTTTTGAAACTTTATTTATTATTCGCAAAATTTTTTAAAACAGAATTTGAGAAAGAGAATTTAGTATACCGATGGGGGTTTTACCTGAATGGTCGACAAAAAATGTCGACTGGACAAATGTAAATTTCATGGACTGTTAAAATGTCGACTATAGTTTGATCGACAAAAAAAGTTGACAGTTTAAAATCCAGACTATTTAAATGTCATTTGAAAATTTCTCGGTAAAAATTTCTTCTTTTATCCAATAACCCTCATCTTCGCACTTGACAAAACTTCCACACTTTCAGATATTATATTAACAGGATCCTTATTTTTGAATTTTATATAATGAGGGGTAATTTTAGGGTGGATTATTCCAACATTCGTGGGTTAAGAGAGAACTTTTGTGCTGCATACGTTCATTCTGCAATTAACAGACCAGCTATATTGGCACTGAGTGAGACTCAGGTAGGAGAAAATACCGATTATTCGGAATTTAATCTATATGGGTATCACTTAGTGCCTTTATTCTTTGCTCATCATGGCCTTGTTGTGTATGTAAGAAACGATGTTGCTTACCAGCTCCAACCTCAATATGGTGCGTGTGTGAACACAAACTTTAACTCCCTATGGTTGAAACTCACGGTAAACAAGCACATTATTCATACATGCTTTATTTATAGGAGCCCAAACCTGGACAGAAATTCAACTTCTGATGAATTTGATGCTCTGTCCGACTCCATCCAAAGAATTGTTTCCCATAGTCCTCACACTGAAATCGTCATTGCGGGCGATTTCAATGTACACAATTCAAGTTGGCTCCGCTTTTCTGGCCAGACAACACCCGAAGGAAGGTATGTTGAGATCTTTGCTGAGTTAAACCATCTTACTCAGCTTGTTGATGAGCCAACTCGTATCCCTGACGTTGCAGGTCAATCTGCGAACACTCTTGACTTGTTCCTTACCTCTGACCCCGATAAATATACTGTTAATGTACTACCACCTCTAGGCACATCAGACCATTGTGTCATATCTGCAAATTTCTCGTGCCAACAAAACTCAGTTAAAGAAAAAACTCCTAAGAGAACCGTTTGGCAGTACGAGAAAGCCAACTGGGACGGTCTCAATTTATTCTTCAGGAACCTTAACTGGTCACTATGCTTCCTCGATGGTGACGTAGATTCCAGTGCAGATATGATTACAAACTTAATTCTTTGTGGAATGAGAAATTTTATCCCGAATAGGGTAAAATCTATCAAACCCAAAGAAAACGCATGGTTTGATTCGAGCTGTAAAGAGGTTATAGGGGTTAGAGAAGTAAGCTTCCGATGTTATAAAGCCAACCCCACTGAGGAAAACCGGAAAAAGTTCCAACAAGCAAGGAAGACCTGTAATGTTCATATTCGACGAACCAAATTTTTACATGATCAAAAATTACGGCAAAAAATACTACAATGTCCCAAAGGTAGTAAAAATTTTTGGTCATTTGTAAAAAAACATACGAAATACCACCTCGTCCTCGGTTCCTACGCTCGTCTTTAATGATATTCCTTTTGTCAGCTCGCAAGATAAAGCCAATTTGCTTGGAGCACAGTTTGCTGTTAATTCGACGCTGCCAGAGAGTGTTATGACTCCTCCTATACTTGCGAACGTAAATGATTTTATGGGACAAATCTTCATTCGCACTCGTGCAGTTGCTAGAGTTCTAAAAGATCTTGACGTACACAAATCCGCTGGTCGGATAGTATCCCTCCCATTGTTCTGAAGAGGTGTTCTTCAACGCTGGCAAAACCACTGCGTAAGCTTTTCCATCTGTCCTATTCTACTGGTCTCTTTCCGAGTGGATGGAAAACAGCATTTGTCCAGCCTGTCCCTAAAAAAGGCGTATCTTCTTCCCCCTCTAACTACCGACCAATTGCGCTTACGTCCCTTCTTTCCAAGGTCGTGGAAACGCTGATTAATTTTCAGCTCAAGAAATATCTCGAAGAACGAAAGCTTCTTGATGACCGACAGTACGGCTTTCGTAGCAAAAGGTCCACTGGTGATCTGATGGTATATCTCACCGAACAGTGGCACAAATCTTTACATCGTTTTGGAGAAAGTAAGATTATTGCGCTTGATATTTCAAAAGCATTTGATAGAGTTTGGCACCAAGCTCTTTTATCGAAAATGCGTGCATTTGGTATTGATGAATCTCTTCTTCGTTGGATTAGAAATTACATTTCGGACCTTTCAATACAAGTTGTTTTGGACGGTTTCAAGTCTGAAGTTCACAAAATAAATGCTGGCGTGCCCCAGGGCTCCGTTTTGTCTCCGACTCTCTTCCTTATATTCATAAATGATCTTTTGTCTGAAACTTCTAATCCACTAAACTGTTTCGCTGACGACAGTACCCTCAGCTTCTCATATTCGTTTCCAGATTCACATCCATGTCCTTCGGATGTGGAACTTGAACGGCAGCGTATGATAAGCTCATTAAATTCTGATCTCGAAAGCATTGTCCATTGGGGAATACAAAACCGCGTAGAATTTAATGCTTCTAAGACTCAATGCTGTCTCCTGTCGTTAAAGCAAAACCCACCTCCCTTGCCGCTATCCATGAGTGGCACTTGCATTGAGGAAACTGAACAGCTTTCGGTCCTCGGCATGCGCGTCACAGACCACCTTTTGTGGAATGAACACATATTCGACGTCGCTAAAATCGCTGCCAAATGTTTGGGGTTCCTTAGGCGATGCAAGAAATTTGTTTCCTCTTCTGATCTGGCTACGATCTATAAGGCGTACATCCGTCCAAAGCTTGAGTACAATTCGCATATCTGGGCAGGTGCTCCTTCCACATACTTGAGTCTGTTGGACAGTAAACAGAAAAAAGCTTTAAAAATGATAGGTGACAAAACCATAACGGAAACATTTACATCTCTAGAGCACCGACGTAATGTTTCATGTCTTGTCTTATTTTATCGCTACTTTAACAAACAGTGTTCCAGTGAAATAGCTAGTTGCATTCCTCCCCTTAAACAATTTAACCGCAATATTCGCGCTTCTAGGAATGCTCATGAGTTTACCCTTGAGCCCAATTTCGGACGTACTGTCAAGTATAGGGATTCTTTTTTTAGCCGCACAACACGAATGTGGAATGTTATACCTTACTCTATTTTTCCCTATCATTATGATATTCAGAAATTCAAAACCAATGTGCATCGGTATCTCATTTTTAACCCTATCCTATTTTCCTAACGCTCGCACTGTGTTTTACATGTTAAGGGTATTAATAACCCCTTGAGTGCGCGACAAGTATATAAAAAAAAAAAAAATCGGTATTATGGGCAAGTTATTTTACCTCTACATTGGCTGTGTAAACATTTTCTTTAAAAGGTTAGGGGTCATGATAATGATTTGAAAGGTTCCTGCATAGTACAAACGTCATGTTTTCCAGTCGCGAAAATTGTACTTACGCACCCTTTAAAATATAATTTGTTTTTACTGTCACAGCGCTATCGATTAATATCTGTTTGTTTCTTTTCTAAATGGTAAACAAACCCGTCAATTACTAATTTGTCTTTATTTGTATTTGAATTAAGTAAAGTAACACTGCAGTCGGTATTTTAATAAATCGGTATTTCTACTAATCGACCACGCTTCAAATGTCGACATTATGACGGTCGATTTGTTTAAATCGACATTGAACTAAAGATACTTTTCAAAAAATACAGAATAATGTTTAAACATGGCATTTTCGACTTAAGGTGTTAAGCCGGAACCACACCTGTATCGGGTGTTGTGTTGTGGAGTCGTGTTTCGCCGTCAGTTCATATATTTTATACGCCACACAGCAACACAACACACGAGACAAATGTGGTTACGTATATGAAATACATTGTAGCGATAGCGACACAAAACACCACACGAGACAAGTGTAGTTTCGGCTTTAGTCGAAATGCAGGACTACACAATCATAAATGTACCAAGAAAGGAGATTCACTACTTAAGCTAAAAAAAAGTCTCAAGAAGTATTTATGTACTGAAATTTCGCACGCAATTGGTCTTTTTTTCATATTGCTAAAGTGAAATTAAGACTAATTCTGCATTATTTTTCTCAACTAGAGTTGTCAAAGTGATAATATGGATGAATTTCAAAAGTAGTTGTTAGTTTGTTCGACGTTATTTCACGGCCCTCGAAATATCATGAGAGAAAAATATTATGGGAGAAATTTATTTTTATAGCGAATATTGTTATGTTCTTTTTTTTTTTTTTTTTTATTAAACAAATCCTATATCTAACCTAGAGAATATGAAATTAGACTATTGTCATATTTTGTGGACTGAGATAAGTTTTGAAATTGTATGCTTTTAAGGAACTTGTCCTCAGTTTCGTACACCCAGCTCTACTACAAAAACCACTACTAATAGGATTTTTACCTAACTTAGGCCAATTTTATCCGCTTATATGATACTAGTCACCCACAGAAAAAGTCGCTTCGCAAACTTACAAACAATAATATCTAAAATAGTCACCCGTGGCAAACAGTCACTTCGCAGTTTTACACTCTGTATCTGAATAGTACCTATGCATATAGTATAGTATCTGTATATATCTGAATAGTACCTATGCATATAGTATAGTATAGTATTTCTGTCGAATGCGTTCTTGCTTGTTGTTTGTAAGTTTTTCACGTAAAAGTTCAGGTTATTGTGATCTTTGTTTAACTTAATAATAATGTGATTTGTACCTATATATATATATGTATTGTACATTGTATATGTATTTATGTAAACATTAAATTTGTTTGAAAGATTTTGAGAGTAGGTATATGTAGTTTAGTTGCCATGGAATTTACAAATTTGGGACTTAACTAAGCGTCCTAGCGAATTGAAAAAATGGCATATTCGTGAATGCTGCCTTTCCATCGATGTGTAGCATGCTATTATCTTTTATCTTTAAACGCGATTTGCGGTTAAACTACACGTCCTAGAGGTTTCAAAGTTGACACTTTTTCTAACTTCAGACTCGATTTTCGGCAAAACTACTTGTCCTAGTGACTTAAAAGCTGCATATTCGTGGTCTAGGGAGCACCACCTTTCAATCATTATATCGCACGACACGACAAAACTATTTCTCAAAATCGACACATTTTTCTACTTAAATGGTATTTGCTTCTAAACTAATCGTCCTAGCGACCAGTCACAGGTTATTTTTGTATTTATTAAAATAATTTTCTATGTTGTTTAGCCTTACATTTGATACCTCATTTATGAATATTTATCAAAAAATAATTGCCCAGCTATGGCCATTTACGTGTATATTTTTCCAAAAAGAAACAATTTCATCGAACTATAGACTGGATTTTTGATAAATTTTCCTGTCAATTATTTTTACTCAAATATTTGTAGAAGAAATTTACACCTATAATAGTGTATCGTTATTGGTTTTTAAAATATATAAATTTGTTATTAACTTTTATCAATTTTCAAAGTAAATACACTCAAAAGGTATGAATTTTTCGCTTTATGGCAAATTCTTTCTCTTTTAACAATTTATTTTGTCAGGAAAGTGAAATTTATAGCCTTTCATTTGATACCTCATTTATGAATATCAAAAGAGTATTGCCCAAGTTATGGCTATTTATAGATATCGTACGTATATTTTTCCAAAAAGAAACAATTTTATCGACCAATAGACTGGATTTTTGCAAAACTTTTCTTTCAATTATTTTTAAAAATCCATATTAAAGCTTACGGTTATCGTAGAAATATGTTTTATATACCAAAATAATTGTTGATTGGTATAATTTGTTATAAAATTTAAATTTCGATAATCGGTCATATAAAAAGTTATAAAATTCACTATTTAATCAAAATAATGCAATTCTATCTGTTCAACCGTATAAGTCTTTAAATTTATATAGTTGTCTATTATAGGCTATTGATGATGTCCTAAAAAACAGGGCAATAAGGAACTAAGACGTTACCGGGTTTTTATTGAAAAAATAGTTGTATGGGTTATTGAAGATGAGACAATCGCGGAGTGCTATTAATTTGGAGGGTGCAATTTTGAGGAGGGGGGGTAAATGCAACCCTTTTCGTTTTTTGCATATAACTCGAAAACCAAATTAAATTTCGAAAAAATGCCGTTAACATTTATTGTAGAAAATTAAATTTACTATCGAATAAGCCTATTCAAAAATTTTGTTTTAATAAATTTTTAATGTGCTAAAATAAAAAAACGAAATTACAAAAAAATTAATTTTTTTGGTTTATTTTACTTATTTGCCCTTAACTTTTTTTTTTCGGTAGAGATAGGTATAGCAAAAACAAAATTAACGCTAAAATCATGCACTAACGTAACAACCGAAAATCTAAGAAAAAGTTAATTACATCTAACTTTAGTATTCCGAAACTATGTTTTACCTAAAATCAACAAAATAGGAGACCTAAAAATGAGACCAATTTGCAGTGGAGTTGGATCACCAGTGCATGGCACAGCAAAATGGCTTTGCAAAGAATTTTCAAGATTTCAACAACCAGCCGGATATTATGTAAAAAACTCGTTTGATTTTATCAGTGAAGCAGGTAAAATTAACATTCCAAAGGAACAGTATTCCAGTAGCAAATGCTGAAGAATCCATTAAAAATTGGTTGACAACCATAAATACATTAGATGATTCAAAGGTAAATGAATACATGCGTCTTGTCCATTTATGTTTTTCAAAGAATTATGTCCAATTTGATAATAAAGTCTATGAGCAAATTGATGGTTTAGCAATGGGTAACACCTTAGCTGCCTTTGCGGCAAATTGTTTCATGGCTGAATTCGAATGAGAATTATTATGGGATAGATACACTTTATTCATTATTCATAAAGACAGACTCAATATTTTTCTCGATTTCTTAATGTGTTATGCCAGGAATAATAAAGTTTACTTTTAAAACAGAAGTAAATTTTTGTTTGCCATTTTTAGACCTTATGATTAAAAGATTTGAGAATCATATTGAGTTTGATATTTAGCGGAAACCAACAAACACTGAAAGATGCATTCCATCAAAATCTTATCACCCAAAGCAAATTAAATTTGAAAGCATTTAATTCTTATTGTAACCGTGCTATTAATGTTCCTCTCAGTAAAAACAATTTCATCAAAGAAGTGGCAAATATTCATAAAATAGCCACAATAAATGGTTATAGTACACAAATTGTTGATTCTTTGTTTAAAAAAAAAAAAAAAAAAAAAAAAAAAAAAAAAAAAAAAAAAGATTTAACAGCTTTAATTCCATCTAAAGAAAAAGTTATCTCTTTTATGGGTGGTACCTTTGTTCAAGGATTGACATATTCTTTGATGAGAGTGTTGTATAATTATTCAATCAAATTGTCACCGAATAGCACTGGGAATAAAGTCCATTGGAACAATAAAAGATAAGACTGACACTCTCGATAAATCTGGAATTTATTCCGTTATTTGTCAAGATTGTGATGAAGTTTATATTGGCCAAACGAGAAGAACGACAAAAATAAGATGGCCAGAACACTATAAATCAATCCATTCTAAGACAGTGCATGAGTCGACTCCAGCTGATCATATGATTGATAATAATCACAACCTGGCAGGTTTTAGATTATTAAAACAAATAAATAACCCAAAATTATTAAATGCATATGAATAATTGTACATATGATATCATTAAAATCTTGTATAGGCACGTTCTTACATGAAGATGCTAATGAAGAAAAGATAGGTTCTGCATCCGAACTTCTTATTGCAGCATCTTTGTATGGGGGGTTGAATAACACACTAAGTAGGTTTTGCCTTACACTTTTTTGTGAGCTGTAAAAAACTGCTAAATTTTCATTGGCCAAATTACCACCAACGCGTGATGCCATCCCACAGCACGGCCTAAGGACTTATTTCCAAGTACACCATCAGTGGAGTGGAAAAAATTCGAATCTTCTCGAGTGGGGGTGGAATGCATCTAAATATGGATTGGTATCTAAAACCATGAATCAACATCCTGCACCAGATGTTTTGCTGAAAAAATGGCATCGGGATATAAAACGGGTTGTCGCGGAAGAAATTGGAGCTAACGTGTTCTATGTTTTGTAAGAATAACATTGGTGTAAACTGGGACAGTTCGCAAGAAATGCACATAGAAGAAGATGATATTCTTGAAGACATAGATGGCAATATTCAAGAGATTTAATCAAATCTAAAAGTGATCATTTTTATTTTATTTTTGTATGATTTTCATTTTCACATATAATAAAAAATAACAAGGCTGTTAAAAATAATCAATTACAATTGATAAATAAACTTATTATTCTTGTTTTATTAAATAAAATTAAGTTTAATAAGACTGACTGAAGAGCCCACTGTTATACCTTGGGCGAAACACAGTTGACAAAACAGTTGAGGTCACTTGTACTTTTTAATTAAAATTAAGTTTTGTTGCAAAAAAATAAGAATTAAAATAATGTCAAAGTAAACGCAATAAAAATCGAAAAAAATGGTTACTTTGAGCCACTATATCTTTGTTAATTTTGCGAAAACACCATTTTTGTGAATACTCCATTTTAAAGAAAATTTCATTATCTTTCTTTTATATCTAGAAATTCCTTTACCTATCTCTACCGGAAAAAAGGTTAAGGACAAATAAGTAAAATAAACCAAAAAAATCAATTTTTTGCATTTTGTTTGCAATTTTGTTTTTCTATTTTAGCACATTAAAAATTTATTTAAAATTGTTTGAATAGGCTTATTCGATAGTAAAATAATTTTCGACAATAAAGGTTAACGGCATTTTTTCGAAATTTAGCTTGGTTTTCGAGTTATATGCAAAAAACGAAAAGGGTTGCATTTACCCCCCCTCCTCCTCAAAATTGCACCCTCCAATTAAATAGCACTCCGCGGTTTTCTCATCTTCAATAACCCATACAATGATTTCTACAATAAAAACCCGGTAACTTCTTAGTTCCTTTCTATATGACATAATCAATAGCCTATAAATATTTTGTATGTATTTAAATAGTGAGACAATGAACTTTCCATAGACATCTAAATTTTGAAATTCGGATAAGTACTTTTCGATTTATAGCCAATTTTATGCAGACAAATTGACAATTTTAAATTTTTTTCTGGATTTTATCTGTAAAAAATATTTCAAATGTAAAATTTTAAATTATTTTGTGAAGCTTGTGAGCAACGCACAGTTATGTTTTATACATCCAAATTTTTATTAGAATTTCAAGGTTTATAATTTTTAAATTTAAAAATATTTTATGGGCGTTGTGAAAATATAAAAATAAAAGTCGTTGAAAAAGCATGATCGATTTTGCATTTTTTTTTTTTGGTAAAGAAATCAATAAAACTTTTTTTAGAGTGGCTTTTGTTGACAATAAAGGTTAACGGCATTTTTTCGAAATTTAGCTTGGTTTTCGAGTTATATGCAAAAAACGAAAAGGGTTGCATTTACCCCCCCTCCTCCTCAAAATTGCACCCTCCAATTAAATAGCACTCCGCGGTTTTCTCATCTTCAATAACCCATACAATGATTTCTACAATAAAAACCCGGTAACTTCTTAGTTCCTTTCTATATGACATAATCAATAGCCTATAAATATTTTGTATGTATTTAAATAGTGAGACAATGAACTTTCCATAGACATCTAAATTTCGATTTATAGCCAATTTTATGCAGACAAATTGACAATTTTAAATTTTTTTCTGGATTTTATCTGTAAAAAATATTTCAAATGTAAAATTTTAATATTTTAAATTATTTTGTGAAGCTTGTGAGCAACGCACAGTTATGTTTTATACATCCAAATTTTTATTAGAATTTCAAGGTTTATAATTTTTAAATTTAAAAATATTTTATGGGCGTGGTGAAAATATAAAAATAAAAGTCGTTGAAAAAGCATGATCGATTTTGCATTTTTTTTTTTGGTAAAGAAATCAATAAAACTTATTTTAGAGTGGCTTTTGTTGTAATAATCACTTAACTTTTACTAACAATATTTAACCCTTTTTGTAAGGATGTGGTACAAGACAAAGAACATTTATATGGACTTGTACCACATCCGTACCGAAAAGGTTAAGGAGAGGATTAGAGCAATTGGTATGTTGGTTTTGTTTTTCAAAATTTATCAATTTTGTATTAACTTTTGCACTGAAAGTACCAAAAATCGAATTGATTTTTCACTAAATCACATTTTTTGTATTATTTTTTCCTAAGATTTTGCAAAACCTTTAAGACAGAAATTAAGATTATATTTTTCTTCCTCAAATTCATGTATCAATTGTTATGAACTATTAAGTATTACTCAAGTTTGAAGCCTCTTTAAATTGGCTAAATGGAGCTTTTTTGTGATTTATTTTATTAAATTGCCCCTACTTTTTTCCCGTTAGATTTACAAATACAAAATTACTCACATATTTGTAGAAGAAGGTAACACCTATAAAAGTGCACCATTAGTTTTAGCTATTTTCTAAGTAAATACACTAAAAAGGTATGAATTTTTCGCTTTATGGCAAATTCTTTCTATTTTAACAATTTATTTTGTCGCTTAAAATAAATAATTTTTATTTTTATAATCTTCTATGTCTTATAACCTTTCATTTGATACCTCACTTATAAATATCAAAAAATTATTACCCATGTTATGGCCATTTAAAGGTATTTTATGTATATTTTAGCAAATAGAAAAAAATTAATCGACAAATAGACTGGATTTTTGCAAAATTTTTCTTTCAGTTATGTTTAAAAATCCATATTAAAGCTTGTGGTTATCGTAGACATATGTTTTATATACCAAAATAATTGTTGAATAGTATAGATTATTATTTATATTATATATATATTAAAATTTAAATTTTGATAATCGGTTGAATAAAAATTAACAATATTCTCTATTTAGTCAAAATAATGCTATTTTATCTGTTTAAGCGTATTAGTCTTTAAACTTGTATAGACCTCTATTAATGTTTTGTATGTATTTAAATAGTGACACAATGACTTTTCCATCGAGATCTAAATTTCAAAATTCGGAAAAGTACTTTCCGATTTATAGCCAATTTTATGCAGACAATTTGACAAATTTATCTGTAAAAAATATTTCTAATGTAAAATTTTAATATTTTAAATTATTTTGTGAAGCTTGTGAGCAACGCACATTTATGTTTTGCATATCAAAATATTTATTAGATTTTCAAGATTTATAATTTTTAAATTTGAAAATATTTTATGGGCGTGGTGAAAATATAAAAATAAAATTCGTTGAATAAGCATTGTACATTTTGCATTTTTTTTGGTAAATAAATCAATCAAACTAATTTTAGACTGACTTTTGTTGAAATAATTACTTAACATTTATTAGCAATATTTAAGAAGAGGATTAGTTTTCTTTTTCAAAATGTATCAATTTTTTAATAAATTTTGCCTTTAAAGCACCAAAAATCGAATTTTAACACAGAAATTTAGATTGTAAATTTTTTACTCCAATTCATGTATCATTTGTTACGATCTATTAAATATTACTCAAGTTTGAAGCCTCTAAATTTGGCTAGATGGAGATTTATTGTGATTTATTTCATTAAATTGCCCCTATTTTTTCCCCTTGTTAGATTTACAAACACAAAATTACTCACATATTTGTAGAAGAAGGTTTCGCCTATAAATGTGCATCATTTGTTTTTTAAAATTTTAAATTTTTTCATTCAATTTTGAATTTAAAGTACGAAAAATTGAGTTGGTTTTTTTATGAAAACACATGTTTAGTACATTTTTTTTTAATAATTTGCAATAATTTTTACACACAAATATAAGTTATAAATTTCTACTTAATTTTTAATATATCATTTATTATGAACAGTATTACTCAATTTTGAAACCTCTAAAAATGTCTGAATGTAGCTTTTTTGTGATTTATTTATTAAATTGCCCCTACTTTTTTCCCCGTTAGATTTACAAATATTAAAATATGGACATTTTTGTAGAAAAACGTTACAAATATAATTGTGCATCATTAGTTTTTTGAATTTCGAAAAAAATTCATCAAGTTTTGAATTTAATATATGTAATATAAATTTGACGGGTCATTTACACACCCTTTTAGTATGAAATTTTTCACCCCCCCTCAATAATTTTTATACACAAATTAAGCCACATCACATACTAAGTAGAAATGAAGTTATGATTTTTTATATTAAAAATAATCGGATAAAAAATAATTTAAGATAACGGGTGATTGTAGTGGTTGACGATTTTTGACAATGAACAAAGCGGAGCATTTCTATGGATTTTATTTGATTTTTTATGAATTTAAAAAAAATCAATTGTGACGCTAATATAGGAGGTAGATAAAAAAAATGAGGTACCAAATTAATGGGTATTCAATTGACGTTAAATATAAGAAAAAACTAAATTAATCCATGCACACACTCACATGCTGTTAAGTAATATGTGTAAACAATATTATGTTGTTAATTTCTCAGCTCAACAGTACAATAGGAATATAATTTTTATATACAAATTCCTAGACTGTTTATTAAAAAGACATTAATAAAGAACCAAAAAAAAACAAATTTTAAAAGTTCTACTCCTTCTTAAATAAATCTCTCAAATGATAAGTAAGAGAGATAAAATTTTTACCATTTAATTGCTATTAAATATATCTATAACATAGTAAAATTTGAGATTTAGAACCCATTAAAAAGATTAAAATCAAATATTTTGCAAAATTGCCCAAACAAATTAAGCTTTTTTCAAAAACCATTTTGGGTATACCTAAAAAAAAAAATCCTATCAAAAATTCCTTAAACATGGATAATTTTTTTTTTTTCATCGCCTTTAAAAATATGTATAAATATTAAAAAAAAAAAAAAATGTTCCCTTATAGAAGTTCTGAGCACTTTGCGTAACGTCTATTTGTCGATTTTCAGTCTTAAAACGGGTATACCTGGGTGATTTAGATTTTTAATAAAAAAAAATATGTACGTGTTTTCTTCCTAATTCTTAAAGATCGTTGAAATAATGAAGTTCCTACAACGTCGCGTTTAGAAGTTAGTTATCTGACTTTGCCCTACTCTTACCCCTATTTACCCTATTAAATGTGCGAATTTCAAAAAATCCATTCTTAGTGCTCACCTACATAAAATTTTCAATCGTATAAATTTTAGTTTATATTTTTAGCACTTGTAGTTTAGGCTGTAGCGTGATTTGTAAAAATGGTATTATTTACTACGATTCAATTCTTAATTTAAAAAAATATTTTAAGAACAACACAAACATAACGGAGATAAAACAAGATAATAAAAAATATACTAGACAGAAAGTTATGAGAGCACATATGTATACTCTATGTGGAGAAGGAGGCGCTCACTGGTGAATTTTCATTCGAAAAAGGAGCACCTTCTTTCTCATTAAGCCTCCTCTGAATCTTAAGGAGCAACTGCTATGAGTTCGTACTCCGTTTTATGCATATCACCCTTTAAATGGGTTTCTGTCTGCATATATGTACATACGTGTTATACGTATATAAATGTACATATAAAACAAACAATTAAAATAACGACAATATGATAATTCTATCAAGAGGACTTAAAAAGGATTTTCCTGGCAGAAAAAATCATCCCTTCGCTATTATTACGAGTTTCATACTTTTTGTTGTACCACATCGAAAAGGAAAAATAATTTTTTTTTCTAATTGGAATAGCCTTAATGTAAACAGCCCTCTTGCGGCAAATAGTCAAACTGAGAAATAAAAGGTATTTCAGGAGAATAAATAAAATGTTCCACGCTTAGTTCTTCGAAAAAAAAATATCTTTTCAAAGGGAATATTTGCAACCCGTTGACGCGAACCATAATAGGGAAAAAATATTTTTCGAAGTTTTCATTTCTATTGGATTTTAAAACAGTAGTTAAATACGTTAAAAACACAGATTGGCTATAGAAAGCTACAAAATACATTTTGTTAGACTAAATAAGAAAAGCCATTTACTCAGGAAGAAGTGGTACCCAAAAAGCATGTCTAGAAACCTGAACCAATTTGTTTTTACCAATAATTGTTAAAGTGTTTCTGAAAGTAACAGTTACCTATATTTCAAATGCAACGAAAACGAAGATATTTACTAGGTTTCTCCGGCCTACTATGCTATTCTATTCGATCGGAAATTGCGATTCGCTTCAATTATTCATTCAATTTGATTCAAACAAGTTTATTAAATCTTCTATTTTGCGCGTGTTAGATAACGTGAAATATTTTTGGAATTCACTAGTGCATTTTATTTAAATCGCAGTTCGTACGCCTTTTAATTGATTAAAAAACTCGATTGGCCGTTGACGAAGAGCTGAATACAAAATTTCACAAGAAGGAATCGCTGAACAGGGCCGTCTATATAGTTTAACGTTGTAGACGTCATAATCTTAGACTTAGGCCCATTTGCTGAAACGAAACTTAAGCATTTATGTTGAGAAAATAAGCGTTTATGTTGAACTTAAATATTTATGTTTCTTATCAGCAAACGGGATATTACGGATATTACAATTGATCATTCGTGTTCTTGAATTCTCCCTTTAAAAAGTCCATATTTTGATTTGGAAATAAGAAAATAAAAACGTGAAGCTGTTATATAAACAAAGGTATGGTTGCGGATATATCTTTTGATGGTTAACAGAAGTGCTATCAAGAATTATGTTTCCTTCGAAGGATCTAAGGTTCTGTTGCAAAACTCGCAGATTTCTGACCTGAAAGTCAAAATCACTGTTAAACCAATTCAAGACGGTTTATTTTCATAACTAGGTATAGATAATCCGCGATCTGCTTGCTTTGCTCAGCTTCATCATTTCAATAAAATGATACCATTTTTGAGACCCCATAGATAAAATACTTAATATTCATTTCCAACTCATTCTTACTCATCTTTCTAAAAAATAAAGTTTTTTTTGGGGTTATTTTTAAATATTAAGAGAAGGTGTCTGCATTGTATTACCTGAAAATTGGTTTGTTCTCTAAGGGCAATATATTTTTCTAGATTTCAATCACAGATTTTACGGGGTAAAAGTAGTAAGGATCTCTTATACGTAACGTCATATCATTGATGGATTGCAATTAAATCAAAGCGCTAAATGAACATTGAATTAATTAATCGTAACACAAAAGCATACAAAAAATCTCTCTCAAAGATAATTCTCAAGTAGGTATTCGTTATGAAAATTTTTTGCTGATTAACGTTAACTTTATATCTTTTTTTAACGTCACTCTAGATATTATTATTTATTTCTTCAAGCCACTTGAGACATAAGAAACATCTTCAGAAACCACTGTTCTACTTAATGTTAAATTTTCAGCAAAGACTCCGCCGCCATTTTTGTCCTTACACTCAACAACCCTTTGGTAGAGGTACCTCAATATCAACTATTCCCATTCAGAGCAGGAATTCATTTTCTCTTTGGATTTAAAAAGCCACCCCAAAACTAAACCAAGAGTAAAATTCCATCCCTTAGCGGGACGGTTGATTTTTTTTATTACTCATCCCGTTTCCGTATCAACATTTAACCGCTTTAGCATGGTGTGGAATGGGAACGTTGAAAACGAAAAATTTGTTTCTGTGAACTTCTTATTCGACGCACTTATTAAAACCACGCCCAACGCTTGTGTGTCAAGGAAACGCCTCGTTCAGTGTAGTTTGTTGTTGCTGCGATGCCACGCCATTAAGATATTTTGTATCCTTGAAGTTTTTATTTCTTGTGTTCAAGAATCTCTAAATAATTTTATTCGGCGAAGAAAAAAATATTTCCAGACTCAAAAATTAAATAATTCTGTCTATGTGCCAAGGTCATCATCAAAAAAGGATACCTACTGACCATCAGGAGGCAGGAAATATTCTAAAAGACAGACAACAATAAAGGCAACTGTAATTACTCGTGCATGATGACGATACATCATGTTTATGTTGGTTGGTTAGCAGGTACTTCTAGGTGCCCACCTAATGGTGGCTTAAGCCAATATTTTACTGGACTCCTGTTTGAATACTATTACGTTTTGAAGATTAAATATACCAACATTCTTTTAAAGAAGCTTAGTTTAAGTTTTCGTACTTGATAATTTGATTTGATTTCGGGCTGATTTGGGCATCTGACTTTTTTTAAGTTTTTTTTTACCTGCGATATACAGGGTGTCCCATCGTTCCCGGCCCCGAGGAAAACTAAGGGTTCCTGAGTTAATTGTAAGTGAAATACTAAGAGGTAATTTTCTAGTTTTCGCTTCCTTTTCGACTTGTGACGGTTTTTTGTTTTTTGATTTTTTATCTTTTTTTCTTTTAACTAGCTGTAACTTTGCCAAACTGCATCTGATTCTTGATTTTTTTGTTTTATTTACACAAGGAGAGTAAGCACTTTATACTTGATTTACAATTTTTTTCTATGCGGAAAACGATTTTTTCACAATTAAATATCAAACCCATTTTGTTGGCATTTTAAGGTCGCTTTTTGACTTTGGTGTCATTTTTTCCACAAAAACACCTTATTAAGGGGCACCTTTTCTATTTTATTATGAAAGC
This sequence comes from Melangyna quadrimaculata, assembly GCA_949320155.1. Taxonomy (NCBI): domain Eukaryota; kingdom Metazoa; phylum Arthropoda; class Insecta; order Diptera; family Syrphidae; genus Melangyna; species Melangyna quadrimaculata. Next base: position 384,065 of record OX439486.1, read on the forward strand.
CCATTTAATTTTTTTAAAAATACTTAACATTTAACAAAATACAGCAATAAAATTTATTAAAAAATTAAAACAGAAAAAAAGAAAGCTCAAGAAACACACACAAAATTAATTCTTTGTTTAACCTACAAAAGGTGTTAACAAATTCCTGTCTGCTTCCATTTAGCTTAAACGTAATGTTTTATTGGTTTTTAATTCAATATTTAAATTTTTTGAACTTTCCTTTTTATATTGGTTATTTTGTTTCTGTTTTTATTTTTTAATAAAGTTTATGTTGTATTTTGTTAAAAAAATGTAAAGTATTTTTAAGAAAATAAAATGGGCTTCATAATAAAATACAAAAGATACCAAAGTCAAAAAAAACACCTAAAAATGCAAAAATGGGTTTGATATTTAATTGTGGGAAAATTGTTGTCCGCATAGAAAAAAATTGTATGGCAAGTATAAAGTGCTTACTCTCCTTGTCCTTGAATCAAGAATCGGATGCAGTTTGGCAAAGTTAGAGCTAGTTAAAAGAAAAAAGATCAAAACTCATATAAACCGTTAAAAATCGAAATGGAAGCAAAAACGAGAAAATTACCTTTAAAGTTGTTCGACTTAAAATTAACTTAGGAACCAACAGTTTTCCTCTGAGCCGGTGATGATGGGACACCACACGTAGGTAGTATAGGCCAAGTTTAGGATTCGTGCAAAAAATTGAAGTCTAGATAATAATTTTCCCTAACATAACGATGATAGAGAACGCGAAAAAAGTGGGTCTCTTAATTCAGTCTGTCCGTCTGTCTGTCTGTTCCTCGACCTGCAGCCTAAACCACTGAATCGATTTTCTTCAAACTTTGGACTTAGGTTATTTGGGGATTCTCTAAAGGGAAATCGAGTTTTTTTTAGCTCAAAAAATAACGGTACCTGCAATACAACCAACATACAAAAATGGATTTATTTCAAAAACGGTTCTAACGACTTTGAAAAAAAATGATTCACCTAAGGTGTGAAAAAAGCTTAAGCATGTAGGTTTGGTCGAGACAAGAAAAAAATCGTGTAGGAGGGGACATCTATTCCCTTCGTTTAGGCGGAAGGCGAAGCTTTCAAAAAAAAAGGACTCAGAAGACAAACTATTAAAAAAAACAACAGCAACCCTCTTGTTTTTTTTTTTTCATTTTATTTTCAAATAAAGTTCTTTTAATGATGAGTTTTGGAAAAGATAATTTTCAAACTCTAAATAAAAAATTTTTTTTTTTTAATTTTACGTAATTTAGTATTATTTTTGTGTCCAAAATACAATGCTCTCATCAATTCTTAGTCAAAAACTAAAAACCGGATGTTTCTGAGACTTTTACTGTTTACATAAATGTTATTATATTATTTTTATTTACGCACCCCATCATTTGTTTCCGTAGTAGCCCGTAGCGTAATGGTAAGTGCGTTCGACTGTCACGCTGGAGGTCTGGGTTCGCTTCCCAGCCTCTTCCACCTAAAAACTAAAAAGTTTTTTTTTCAGGACTACTGCCTCTTGCGAGGAATTGACAAGTCCTCCAAGAGTATCACTTGTCACGAATAAGTGCTTCTCGTCTAGCCGATCGGATTCGGCATAAAATTGTAGGTCCCTTCCATTCCTGTCGACAGGCGCACACAGGTATGGTTGCGAGTTATTTGTCACTAGGCCCTGGTTCTTCACGAGCCGTTGTGACACCCAATTTTTTTATTTATCATTTGTTTCCAATAAATAAAACAAAATTGCTTTAGAAGAAAATCCTTTCAGTTTTTTATATTTAATTGGGGTTTCGTATGATAACACACTCTCTCCATTTGCGTCGTATTAATTTTGAATGTTTGAAATAACAACCACTTCAGTATGCTGCCACACTGACCATCAGATACCTTTAGTGGTGCTAATAGTCCAGGAAAATTAGTCAAAATAAGGTACACAATTTGGAAAAAATTGGAGAAAGCTGAATTTTTGAATACACGTTCGGTGAACCTTCCTTAATAAGCCCAGAAAGTTCCGCCAAGATATGTTGGGTGCTAGCTTTTTTATAACGGTAAAAAGACAAAAAAATCGTTTTTTTTTTTTTTCAAAATTCAGTATATCTCCATTTCTAACGGTTTTTCGTCCAAAAAACTTAAGTTCAAAATTAAAGAGCATAAAATTTACAGTAAAAATGTCCATACAACTTTACTATAACCGTTTCTGAGTTATTAAGCGTTAGAAAGTTAGTTTTTTTTTTATTCTTCGATAGTGTGAGCTCCAAAAAAAACAGTTTTTTGCGTATATCTTTAAAACTGTAAGCTTAATCGAAAAATTATATTTACAAAATGTGTACATTATGAACCTTTATATAAGCATGCATTAACAGTTTTTTTCTAGAAGCCATAATTTTTACGATATCATTACTTTAAAAAAATCACCAGAAGTCGAAAATACTGTTTTTTTCTTTCCTCTTTAATGACGAATTTTTCGGAAAATATTTTATACTTATCTTGTAGATTTAAATGTTCCCTGGAGAAAATATTATGACACTTTTTTGCGTATAACACATCAGTTGCAAGATATTGCTACTTCAAAAATGGTTAAATTTCGAACATTTTTGAATATGAAAAAAAATGATATTGTTTAAAATGACGTTATAAATATTAATAAAGAAAAAGAAATTTAAATATTAAAATTCCTTTGGTTTTGAGTGGAGTGAATGAATATAATTCAAATAAAAAGTACAAGTGACCTCAACCCCACGGTTATACCTTGGGCGAAACACAATAATTTCTGGAGTTGAGGTCACCTGTACTTTTTATTTGAGTTATAATTTTTTTTTTATATATATATTTAGCGCGTCCAAAAGGTGTTGTGACTACCCTTAAGATGATATACACAGCACGAGCGATTAGGTAGATTGGAGGGGATTTAAAAGGAGATACCGATGCACATTGGTTTTGAACGTCTGTAGATCACAATGGGAGGGGAAAATTGAGCTGGGTAGAGCATTCCACATTCGAGTAGTGCGACTAAAGAAAGAATCTCTGTACTTAACAGTACGTCCGAAATTGGGCTCAAGGGTAAACTGATGGGCATTCCTAGAAGCGCGAGTATTATGGTTGAATTGCTTAAGGGGAGGAATTCAACTGGCTTTTTCACTTGAGCATTGTTTATGGAAATAACGGTAAAATAACGAAAGACATGAAACATTTCGACGGTGCTCAAGAGATGAGAATGTTTCCGTGATGGTTCTTTCACCTGTCATTTTAAGAGCTCTCTTTTTTTAAATTCTATCCAATAAACACAAGTGGATTATTGGAGCACTGCCCAAATGTGGGAGTTATACTCAAGTTTTGGACGAATAAAGGCTTTGTAGATCACAGCCAGATCAGAAGGGGAGACAAATTTCTTGCATCTACGGAGAAAACCTTAACACTTAGCAGCGTTTTTGTCGACGTCAAATATGTGGTCATTCCACAAAAGGTGGTCTGTGACACACATACCGAGAACTGAGAGCTGTTCGTTTTCTTCGATGCAAGTGCCGTCCATGGATAGTGGCATGGGGGTGGGTTTCGTTTTAACGACAGTAGACAGCATTGAGTTTTTGAAGCATTAAATTCTACACGATTTTTGATTCCCCATTGGACAATGCTGTCGAGATCAGAATTTAATGAGCTTATCATACGCTGTCGTTCAATTTCCACACCTGAAGGACATGAATGTGAATCTAAGAACGAGTATGAAAAGCTGAGGGTACTGTCGTCAGCAAAACAATTTAGTGGATTAGAAATATTATATAATTAAAAATACATACATTAACCTTACCTCTGTCATATTCATGTTTGTATGATGTATGTATTTTTAATCATATAATATTTATAACGTCATTTTAAACAATATAATTTTTTTTTTATTCAAAATTGTTCCAAATTTGACAATTTTTGAAGTCGCAATATCTTGCAACTGATGTGTTATACGCAAAAAAAAAAGTCATAATATTTTCTCTAGGGAATATTAAAATCTACAAGATAAGTATAAGATATTTTCCGAAAAATTCGTCGTTTAAGAAAAAAGAGCCAAAAACCAGTATTTACGACTGTTGGTGATTTTTTTAAAATAATGATGTCGTTAAAATTATGGCTTCTAGAAAAAAACATTTAATGCATGCTTATATAAAGGTTCATAATGTACACATTTTGGAAATATAATTTTTCGATTAAGCTTACAGTTTTAAAGATATGAGCAAAAAACTGTTTTCTTTTGGCAGTTCACACTATGGAAGAATAGAAAAAAAAATTAACGCTTATTAACACAGAAACGCTTATAGCTATAAGTAAAGTTGTACGGACTTTTTTATTGTAAATTTTATGCGCTTTAATTTTGAACTTAAGTTGTTAGGACGAAAAACCGTTTGAAATGGAGATATACTGACGTTTTGGTAATAAAACGATTTTTTTGTCTTTTCTTGACGGAACTTTCTAGGCTTATTAAGGAAGGTTCACAGACCATGTATACCAAAATTCAGCTTTCTCCAATTTTTTCCGAAGTAAAAGTCTAATTTTCCTGGACTATAATCTTTATATTTAATTTTAAATTTATAAATTATTGCCGTCAACTGGAATTGAACCTTTATATTAAAGTTAAACTGACAAAAGACGAAGCCAATTTAAATTTTTGTCACAATTTGAAAATTTGAATTTGAAATTTGTCACAATTTGAAAGCGCAGAGAAAAGCAGCGCATGTTTTTTTCCTGGTCGCAAAGAACTTTTAATTATGATAATAATGATTTTAACTACATATATACCTTTAAGACCTAAGGTCTTTTATATGCAATGCACATTAAGAGAAGAAAATGACAATCTAAAAATTTGTTCAATTTTCTTTGAATAAATTATGTAAATTACTAAATTCGTGCTGAATTATAAATTTTGCTATAAGTAATTATTGAAGTACAGAGGTAATACAAATTCAAAGTAATTTAAAAAAGACATGTTTTCCCACATAAAACACACATTCTATCTACAACATTTAATGACCAAAACATTTGATTGCATTTATCTGAGCATGTTAAAATTGTGTGTATATGTACGTTCACGTACGTACATGTCTTCGTTTTTTTTAATGAACAAAAAAAAATAAAAATTTGGAGTGAACTTGCCCCTGCCGGCAGCGCGGCACGGAGTCCCCTACTCTTAAGACGAATTTAAAATTTATTATTGTTAGCTAAAATTATTCTTAGTTAACTGTATAATTTGGCACACCCACCACATTAAAGCATGTAGGTACCTACCATAGAAACCGCGAATCATCATCAACTTCACAGCAAGTTTAAAATTTTCTTGGAAAACCGCCTCCTTTTATAAACACATACTCGAGCATATTTTTGCATATACTATAAAGAACTTATAAGTAAGCAACATACTCTAAAGATGTAGAAAAAGATATCTCTTCGCTGTCATAGCCACCGTCGTCATTTACGTTGTAGACGTCGTAATCTTAGAATTTATTTCGTATTTTATCTACATACTTTATAAAATCTTGAATACAACCCACTTAGCTAGGCATTCCCAACTTTCTTGAAAATAGAAAATGTTTCTTGCCCGGGATTTATACATACAAATTTAAGTATACGAGGAGAGTGCACATTCGCACTTATGTATTCGTTAAACTATTTTTGTTGATTTTATTTTCATGTTACTGACGAAGCCAACGACTTTGGCGTTGGTATGGTTACCTCTTTTAAAATAGGTTCCCAATCCACGCGCTCTTCTATTATCTACCTAACCAGTAGGCTTCATTATTTTTTGAGCCAATCCTTAGCTGTCTGTACTTGATGCTGCTTCCATACACTTGTGGTTGTTGAAAAACTTTTCGCATCTCGTTCATACATATTATTCAAATGAAAATTTCCAAACTAATTCATTCCCCTGCGCTGGTGTTCCTTCCTTACCCATGGCAAGAATGCATGTAATAGAGTAAAAAGTTAAATTAAGGGCGATTAGATGAAGGATGATATAACGATCTTTGTCGAAGTTCAAGCAAGCTGCAATCTCACAGTTTCGTGAAAACCTATAAAAAAAAAAGGAGCGAAACAGTACACTTGAGTCCTCCCACAATTTATTTTTAAAGATATGTAGGAATGTACGTACGTATTTGCTAGGCTTTCGCCTAAGGAAAAAAGGATAAAGTTTCCATGATGAACGAGACCTTGTGAATAAATGGATTTTTAATAAGATTCAAATTAAATTGCATGACTCATGTCATGAATATCTCACCATAAATATTCTTATATGGTTACAAAATTTTCTCATAAAATCCGGTTTTTTTGTTTGCAATTTAAATGGACTTTCTCATACCTATGTCCTATAAAAAGCAACGTTTCATGGGAAAATATATTAAAAAACATGTTTTTCTTTAAAATTCCTTAAAAAACTAGATAAAAATAAAAGACAATTCACAAGAAATAAACAAGAACTTGTTTGACCAAATCAAGGAATAGCCCGCACAAGATATATTCCTACCCTTCTTCAAGATTGCCCACCGTAGTCAGTGTGGTGGTTGAAGTTAATCAACGTATCGGTCAGACAAGCACGAACCCTATCCAGTAGAAGAAGGACACGTTCGTCGTCTTCATTCATTCAGGTAGACATATATAATGAAAGGATTTGATTTCAAAGTTTCAAGATTTGTCCAAATTTTCTATTATTGTATTATTTCGTTCATTTATACAATATATATTAGCCAAGACAAGAGCCTGGGAACTATGTATTTTCCAGTGATCTTTATTATTCTGTAAATAAATTGTGTTTTCGGCAAAACAAAAAACAAAATACATACTCCCAAAAAGGCACGCGCGGATAAAGTTGATTTAAATTATAATAAATTATTTGATGGATTTGTGGGCGCCGTTGTAGGTAGGAAAGTACTCGTTGAATGGATATAAAATAATCATTGACAAAAAAAAGGCGAGCCAAAACAAATTCTTGTGGTGGAAGCAAAATTTTGAGGTGGAAGGAAAATATGAGTTTTTAACCAAAAATGTTATTTTTATGTAATCGATGTAACCATACGAAATATGATAGAAACATTATTTTAGGATATTTTTGAGCGCTGAAACTATAATACAAAACAAAATTAAGACGATATACACCCTAAAAAAATTAATCGTCCGTTCGAGAGCTTGTTTTACATGGTCAACCATCATGCAGAACAGAACTTCGTTGTATTTTACTGAAACATATTTTTGTATAATGCCTGAAATAAAATCATCTACAAAACGTTGTATGAACGCATTAGCTAATTAATTTTGTGCCATTATAAACTATTTTATTCTTATCACCGGATATCTGCTTTCTGTACAAATATTTATTCAACTGAGGTTTCATGCCACGACCTTCAGATGTTGTACACGACATACCCGATGTTATACAGTTCAAAAACTGGAAAACATCATCGATGTAACGTGGAGTTGCAAATAGTTTTGTCTCTTGCTAATTTTAAGTTACTTGGATATAATCCAACGTAGATTACTGAACATTAGTGAAAGTTTTGAAAATAATATATTTATATTTACTTTGAATGCATAGCTTTTATATCTATTGAGATTTTTAGGTTTTTGAGTACAACTTTTATTAATTTGAAGAATCTGCTTTGTTTCACTTCTGGTTGCAAATGTTTTGTCCGATACTGTACGTAGTATAGTACAAGTTTTGGATTCGTGCAAAAAAAAATCGAGATAATAATTTTCCCTAACATTACGATGATAGAGTACGCGAAAAAAGTGGGTCACGCAATTCTGTCTGTCTGTACCTCGACTTGCAGAAATCAATTTTTGTATATTGGTTCTATGGCAGGTACCATTATTTTTTGAGCTACAAAAAATTCAATTTCCCCTCTAGGGAATACCATAAGAACCTTAAGTCCAAAGTTTGAAGAAAATCGCTTCAGCCGTTTAGGCTGCAGGTCGAGGTACAGACAGACAGACGGACAGGCGGACAGACAGACAGAATTACGAGGCCTACTTTTTTCGCGTTCTATATCATCGTAATGTTAGGCAAAATTATTATCTCGATTTTTTTTTGCACGAATCCTTAACTTGCCCTATACTAAGTAACGTATGTATATCGCATAGGTAAAAATGAAAACAGAAAACCAAAAAAAAAAAGGAAAGTTCAAGAAAAGTTAAATCTATGAATAAAAACGAATAAAATATTACGTTTAAGCTATTGAATATGAGAAAGAGCCAACAGTTGAAATCAAATTATTACAACCGTTAGTAAAACCATATACACAGAAATGTATTCTAATGAAATGAATGTTGACTTTATTTGTCTCGAAGAATCTGGCTTATGTAGTACCTCTAGTTTTTCTCTTTGTAACCGTTTAAAATTTTGCAATCGTCATTTAAATTTAAGTGTGTAATTTTTAACTATTTTCGATTGTTAAAATGGCCGCCGAGGTCACCCGATCTTAACCCACTCAGGATTTCGATCGGTGTAATTGTGCCTGCCTTTCAAAAAAAAAGATCGTCTATCGAATACTTACGCCTTTTTTTAATGATTCTAAGTATGTCTTAAAAATATTTAATATAAAATCAAAATCACATATACAAAGAAAATTTTTTTTAATTTAAATGAAATTAGCCTCTGTATGCTTAGCTTAAGGCAGCGATTCCCAAACATTTTAAGCTTTAGAACCCTTTACGAGGTCAAAATATATTTCGGAACCCCAACTCTTAACGATAGCAAAAGATGAAAAACAACACAATTGATTTTAAAATCAATTTTTTGTTTATAAAGGGTCCGCCATCTAACGTTATTTTTTTTTCAACTAGTGCTTATTTCGTGAATGGTAACACTTAGCTCATGTCTGATTTGACAGATAATTAGTTTTATCCTTTCGTTGAACGAATATGGTTGTGTATACGCTTGAACAACGCTGTGAAATATTGCGACATTACTTTGCCGATTTTGCCAAAAAAAATCATCTTTTCAGATGAAGCTCATTTTGATCTTGGCGGGTATGTAAACAAGCAAAATTGTCGCATTTGGGGCACAGAAAACCCGCACGCATACATTGAAAAGCCGATACACCCAAAATGAGTCACTGTTTGGTGCGGATTTTGGTCCAGAGGCATAATTGGGCCATTTTTCATCCACTGAGCAAGGAGTGGCCGTTACAGTCAATGGCGATCGTTATCGGGCCATGTTGAACGAATTTTTGTTCACAAAAATTGAAGAGGAGGATATTGGCAACATTTGATTTCAACAGGACGGCGCTACGTGCCACACAGCCGAAGCTACACTCGATGTGGATGATGCATTTTCAAAAAAAAAAAAAAACTTATTTGGCGGACCCTTTATTTAATGTGAGTGTGGCTCGTAATTTTCTTATGAAATTGAGTGATTTTGTATCATTTTCGTTTCCTTCATTTATGATTACATAACGTGAGGTGGGAAAAATTGGCCTGTGGGCTGATTAGGGAATACGAAGCGAATCGTTTTAGGTGGCGAAAATGAGATTTGGTATTACTACTTTCGCTTTCGTCGATGTCGTTTTACATTCGCCCTATTTTTGAAATCGAAAGCGTGAATTTCCGAAAGGTTTTTTTCTGGCGGATTGGTGTGGTCGAAAGTGGTATTTTGTTGTTTTCATTAAAATAAACAAAAATGTGAGTTTTACTATTTTTTTTATAAAAACAAAGTAAAGAAATAAAGAATAATATTTTTCTAAATAAACGTGCAGGAGCCAAAGACACCAACACACAAACCAGCAACAATTTTCCACGGCCATTGAATTTAAAGGGATAGCCAAAGGAGCACTCATTGCACCCAAACATCGCAACTTTGGGAAAATATCACTGCAGTTTTATATAGTCACGGGCCTCCCACACAAAATGCATGCAATTTTTTTTTTGTAAAATAAAGAAAGCCAAAAGAACATAAGTGAACGAATCGACCAACAAAATAAACACACACAAAACAACACAAGCGTTCAAGAAATTTGCAATAATTTTCTTTTAACTCGCAGATTCAAGGATTTTGTATTTTCTTAAGCTTAGCGTTTTGTACAACAAACTTAAATACACTATTCCGAATTCAATGTTGTATTTATAATAAATTTTGAAGCCAAACATAAGAAAACAAGTTGAATTCTCACAATGCGTGATTTCAATAAAAACAAATATTTCCTGGAAACCAGCTGTCAATTATCTGGAAATCTTGGAAGTATAATTTACGACTCGCTTCGAATTCGATAATTTATCAATACGAAGCGAGTCGAAAAGGAGATATCGAATTGAAAACGATTCGCTTCGTATTCCCTAATCAGGTCACTGGTTGGTGGGTGAATTTGGGCAATGAACGCACATTTTTTCTAATTTTGTCTTTTTTTTTTAACAAAAAGAACTTTTCTCATCTTTTCAGCTTTCTTTCTAAAAATGTATAATTTAATAAATTAAAAATTATTGTTATAGCTTCATTGGGATAAATTAAGAAAAAAGTTATAAACTAAATAATTTTTATTAAAAAACACCAACAAATGTTGAAAGGTTTCAATATGTTGTCAAAATACTACAACAAAATAATTTGTACGCAGTTATGTGGAATATTATGCAAATCGAATTTGCTTTACTTTATTAATGTAACAATAAAACAAAAATTAACAAATTCTTAGGCACAGAGGTCTTTTTCTTCATTGCGGCGCCTTAAACCATATTTAGGATCAACAATGGGTGAAAACCTCCTCCACGGTCTGGCACTCATGCACATTACAGACAAATCCCGATCGGTGTCGTAAAAGTAATACTAGGTGTCATAAACCGGCCCACCAAAAGATCCTTACCTCACTTTATTTATTTTAATTTATTTGTTGTTTTTTTTTTAATACGTACTAGATCCCATTTAATGCATTAAGCAAAGCATACAGAGCAATATTTAAAGAGGCTAACTTCATTTAAATTAAAAAACGTATTCTTTTTATATTTGATTTTGAGTTTATATTTCATATTATTAAGGCAGACCTACAGAGAATCATTAAAAAAGGCGTAAGTACCAATTCGATAGAAGTTTTTTTTTTCTTTGAAGGTATAGGAAAAGGTACACAAAAATTAACACCCCCCCCCCCTAATCAAAATCCTGGATCCGCGCCTGACTGGAATGAATCTTGAAATTCGTATTTCTATTTTTAAACTCAGAACTTTATTCATACTGAATTTGTTTTATTGTAAGTTTGTTTCTTGTTTTTTAGTTATACAGTTGGCTGAATGGGCTTCAGGTCAAATTAAACAATAGATTATAATGTCACAACGTTAAGTGCCATGTATAAGGACATCAACAGTTGCGAGCAATGATGGTTTAGTTATTACATTTACCTATGTTGCACCTAAAAAGAAACAATTTCCGTTTACATAAGCAGGGGACTTAATTAAACTATTACTTAAAAGATATAAAGGCCACGAATTCAACAAAGTACAGTTTTTTAAGAACGTGTGGATCTTAAATAAAAATCGTGCCCTTAACTTCAAGTTATATCGAAGATAAATTGGTAACCGAACTAATATGTTCGAAATTTTAAAATATAAAAATACATCTCGTAGATAGAACATATCTTGATTTCCAGCCCACATATAATACATATACAAATTTCTCAAGTTATAAACAATTTCAAACATTTCTTCTTATACCTTACTTAAAGGGAGGCATCTAATTTCTAATTCCAAGTGGAAAAATAAGAAGCCTAAATAAAATATTGAATAATTTACTACGCCTGCTCCTTACGCCAAAGCCATTTCATCCATTATTTTGAAGACGCCATTAATTTCTTTAAAAACGAACAAAAAACAAACTGCCATAAGAAACGACATCTACACCCCCATACCAATTTTCCTTTAAATAAACCCTTCTCGTATTGCGAATCTTTCAAACTTATTTCTCGAATGTCGGTTTCTTCTTCATACATACTTATTTAATTTGCATAAAAAGCGACAACCTTTCACGGTTATACAATATTCACTCCCTGCGTCCCTGCTTTTGAGGAATAGAGAATATAATAGAACACAAAATCGTTAATGTAGGTGGATAAAATAGGTAGTATAATAGCACGGAGTTTATAGTTTTGGAAATGTATTCTCTGCCATTTTACTTTTTAACTATGAAAAGCGGGAGTGGTGTGCTCACCCTCACCCGTATTACTCAACCACTCTTGATGGAGTGGGTATTTGTAACGGGATGAGTTTAGGAAAATGTATTCTCCATTTTCTAACCATACGCACAATGGCTGATTTAGACAATGTTTTCATATCGATTTTCTCCTTCTTTCTTTTTTTAGCTTAGAAACATTTTTCGAACCACGGGCTGGCAGCCGTGTTGGCATGTTGGTTTTCTTAAGTCGATCCTTCCTTTTAGAAAGTTTCCTTTTTCTTTTGGTAATAACTATACCCATTTCACTATTCCTACGCGCGTATGTGTATATTATTTTGCAGGTTTTTAAAAGAAAGGATTATATTCCATGTCATAGAAGAGTAAGGAAATGCCGGTTGTGGTAAATGGTAAGCCTTAGTGGCAGATAGAAAGACAAATTCAAAAAGAAAGATGGAAGAAAACCCTTTTAAGAAATACATTGATAAGACCTGTTATACACAAATTGTGTAGCTAAATTTTGAGAAATTAATCCAAGACACCACGTTGTCCATATGTATGCGTCTTATGCGTATATGCCTGCTTTGAATATTTATGAGCAGAGCGGTTGTGAAACGCGCGTATAAAAACTTTCTTCTATATAATCCTTTGTAGAAGTTTCAAAAGATGAAGATAAATTAGAAAGCACAACGATGAGGGCAATTAAGAAATATTAAAGCGCAGGCAAAAGGTTTATTTTATCTTTAGCTATACTCTTTTCCTCTTCTTATACATTAATGATAATAAAACAAAATTTTAATAAATTAGGATAACTTGCTTTTCCTTAATTAGCTCGAAATACAAAAGTTTTAGGCATGTAAGTTTGATCTAACATTGATTTATTGTATATTTAATGGATCTAGGAACAAAGGGTTTAAATAAAAGTTGTACGTGTTTACGTATGTATAATATATACGGTTAGTAAGTTGTCTTAAGCGAAAACAATTCTCGCTAATACCAGAATCGACATTGTGTATACTTAACTATGTTTTTTTTAAACATAAAATATAATAATATAATTTTGACTATATGCCTGGTCTCAGGTCTTTTAAATGCAATGCAAGGCACTAGTTAGAAGGGATGGAAGAAAAGGAAAGATTTTGATGGCACAGTGGATTTAGAATTAGATGTTAATTATCTCATGAAGTTCCACGGGAGGCATTCAGTTGAAACTGGGGAATATAGAAAAGAATGCTACCTAGACCCGCTTGACTTGATAAATTTTTATGAAACCTCACCGAAAATTCCTACTAGCACTTAATATATTTAATAATGTTGATAACATGCTTTTTACTTTGTGTGGGCAGATTGCCTATAGTCTTGCCTTAGACATAAAATATGAAAATTCTGTTATTTCTCGTTCTATAGTTTCTCTAGGAAAAGTCAACTTTTCGGTCAGCATATGGTATGGTTCAGCTGGTTTTGTTTTCAATATTATTATGAAGGAGCTTCTAAAACGTGTCTATAAAAATATATACATTGTATATAAAGGTGAATGGTGGCCCTGTGGGATACCGGGAACTTTCTTGGGACGTTTCGTTCTTGAGGGCATTTTTTCAGGAGGACAAAACTGAAAATGTATTTGTTTGTTGATAATACTTTATAATACTTTATATGCTCGGTAAAATTAAGGGAACAGACAATTTTTTATTTTGTTTACTGCCGTAACTTCGTGGATAATGGTGCTTTTGAGACAACATAAAAATTATGTATAATTGTAAATGAACAGAAGGTACTTATGAAATCTCTTACTTTTTTTCTCTGTATGAGGCTTTTGGTGATTCAGACAAAATTTAATTTTCTTGTACTTAATATGTATACATTTTGATTTGAAAAATATTGCGGAGGGAAGCAATTTGTTTGCAGTTTTTCTTAGTTCAATACATTTTCATAAATTGTACATTTTTAAATCAATCCTTTCAATCGCTTTACTTTCCCGAATGGTATAACATTTTATAAACATTTAAAACAGCACTTTAATTGATCCCTAAAATCAATTAATGATTGGTAAACAATAGTTAGTTCAGTCTCAAGATGTTAAAGATTTGTTTAAAGTATCTCAGTTTACTTTCTCTGCTACATTTTTCATATTTGTTTTTGCAATAAATTAGGGAGTCGAAATTCTGCCGGGGTCAAAATACTGTGTTTTAAAACTCGGGTTTTCAAATTCTGCTTTTCAAAAACCTGTTGGACAAAATTTTGCGTATAGTAAAAACTTTCAAAAATGTTTTTACATTTTTGTAAACGCACGCGCTTTGGAGAAAGAATAAAAAAGAAAAAAATAATACGACTGTATGTATGTTTTATGTTGATAAAAAGCACGATATACATACATACATCAAACAAAATGAAAGTTCGACTATTATATATCTCGGACACATCTAGCGGAGACTTTTTTATGCAGGAACAATTTTGCGCTGAGTTGCATACTTCCCGGCAAAACCCCAAACCAAAATTTGTCCTGGGAAAAATTTTCATGGGAGATACATTCTGTCCCGCTCTGCGCACTCGGCTTTAAATGCGAGACTGCATGAAAAATAATGAAAAAATAATTTCATCTTAATTATCTTCCTTATATTCACTGACGATCTTCAGTCTGAAACTTCTAATCCAATAAACTGTTCTGCTGACGTTAGTTCCCTCAGCTTTTTATATTATGTTCTAGATTCAGATTCATGTTCTTCTTTTCAAAATAAACAAGAGTTTTCAATTTAAATAATTTGAAATATTTGATTTTTAAATCCAAAAAAAAAATGTTTTTTTTTTTTTTTTTTTGAAAATTTTAGAATTTAGTTTATACTTTGTAAGTTTAGCATGAAAACGGTTTTCGAGAAAGTTTAAAATCAAATATGAAAATAATTGGGAGGTTCCATTAATAACCATTTTTTTGGGAAAATAGATCGTCGAAATGTAAGTATGTACCTAGACGTACCAACAAGTACCTAGAAATAAACTCATTTTTTTAAGAGCGGGCAAGTACTTAATAAATTTGTACGGGTGCCGTTATTCTTTTTATTACAAAATATGAACACAAAAATTTCGGGGGAATATCCGAAAATCAAAAAAAAAGGACTTAAAAACGTTTTTTTTTTTTTTTTTAATTTTAATTTTTAAAAGTAGTTATTCAAAACCATTTCTTACATAACTTGATTGAAAGGAAATTGAAAAAAAAGTTAATTGCTGGCTTTAGAAAATGGTATGATATGTAATAGTCCAATCAAATTAGCAAGAATATCTACAAAAATTCAGGAGAATTTTTTTGTTTTATTTTAAAGACTCGAGATTCTAAAACCACATTGTTCCAATAAAAAAAAACCCTCTGCGTTGTCCGCCATTTTGAAAAAGATGTTTAAAAGCCATTAATCAAATTTCTCAACCGCTATTAGTCTTATAGTAGTTATTTTTGTTTACTTTTGTAGGTTGACATGTTCTCTACAATTTTTGTCTTAAATTTTTTTTTATAGTTATTGTGAAAGTTATTGTTGAAAAACCACCAAATTTTCGATTTTAAAAATGCTTTAAAGTTTATCTCATCCATTATCCATCCGAACCAAAAATCACCTTAGATCCTTTTTATAGAACATTAAATTTCCTGCATTTCTGTTTATTTAGATTTCATGTAAGTCAAAAAACTTTCAAGATAGATAGACAGATAGATATATAATTTTATTTTCAAAAAAGGAAATTACAAAAACATAGCATTTGCTGGTATAAAATTAATTAAGGCAATAACTTTAAGTTGCCTGACAGGTAAGAAATGTTAAATATAAAAAAATTAAGCTTAGTGAAATTAATCATGAAAATTCATTTAAAATGAGATATCGATATTTATGAGCGGCTTTTAAAAAATTATATAAGTTTATGTAGCAGTTGCCATTTAGAACACTTAGAAGCTGTGAGTAGGAGAGCACGTCATTACCAAGGAAGTTTCTTCTGTACCCTTTGAAGATAGGACATATTCCGATGAAGTGAAAAGTGTTTTCGGATGCATCCAGGTTGCAAAGTGTACATTAGAGTGTTTCAAAAAAAATAAAGTACCTTCGAAACAGGCTCAAAAGTTTTGTTTTGTGAAAAAAACACAACTGTAAAAATTTTAGCTTATAATAATAACGTTTAGACCTGCCTCATCGCACTTTTCGTTTTTCCATACGATTTGTATGGAAAAAACCACAAGTTCTTACATATGATTTTTTATCTTTAGAATACCGTGTTTGCAAATCATGAGCATAACTTTTTCTTATAGGAAATTTAACGTTCTAAAAAAAGGTCTCGACATATTTTATCTTTAAATCAACCGTTTCAAAGTTACAGCCTCTAAAAAAAATCTAATACGATACAAAATTAACATAAAATTACCTTTTTTTTTGTATTTAACGTATTATCTTCACTATTATCATATCACTCTTATCAAAAAATTACCCAAGACCTTTTTTGTAGAGGACAAAATCTCCTTTCTCACAGTGCCCTTTACTCTAGTTATAACAACATATTATACGATTTATTCGTATAATATATTTTCTGTTGAAAATCATTTAAAATCGCATTATTTAAAAAAAAAATATATAAAAAACGTTACACAGCTGCAGTTGATTTGATAATTGACATGCTATTAATATACAGGGTGATTGGTATCAGGTGCACCAGAAACCTTTTACGAGTAGGTTGGATTAAGACAAGAGAAAAATCGTATCGGAGGGGGGGTTTATTTCTCCCCATTTAGGCGGGAGGGGCAATTTTCTAAGAAAAACAAAGAAAACAAAATATTTAAAAACAACGGTAAAACTTGCGTTGCCCTGCCATACCTTTTTGGAAAGCCAGTAATATCTTTAATTTCCATTTTAAATTAAGTTGCGTTTGAGAATAGTTTTTAAAATATTAATTTTCAAACTCGAAATTTTGAAAAAAAAATTTTGTTTTTTAATTTCAAACTAATTTTTATCAAAATTTTATGTAATTAAGCATACATTTTTGGCAACGCAAGTTTACCCGTTGTTTTTAAATATTTGTTTTCTGTTTTAAGGCAATTTTTTAGAAAATTGCCCCTCGCGCCTAAATAGAAGGAAATAGACCCCCCCTCCCATAATATTTTTTTCTGGTCTTAATCCATCCTACTCGTAACCAATCCAATCACCCTGTATATTAATAATATGTCAATTATCAAATCAACTGCAGCTGAGTAACGTTTTTTTATATTTTTTTTTAAATAATTATGCGATTTTAAATGATTTTCAACAGAAAATATATTATGCGAATAATTCGTATAATATATTGTTATAACTTGAATAAAGGTGGGAAAGGAAATTTTGTCCTCTACAAAAAAGGTCTTGGGTAAGTTTTTGATAAGAGTGATAATAGTGAAGATAATACGTTAAATACAAAAAAAAAAGGAAATTTTATGTTAATTTTGTATTGTATTAGATTTTTTTTAGAGGCTGTAACTTTGAAACGGTTGATTTAACGATAATATATGTCAAGACCTTTTTTGTAGAACGTTAAATTTCCTATAAGAAAAAGTTATGCTCATGATTTGGAAACATGGTATTCTAAAGATAAAAAATCATATGTAAGAACTTGTGTTTTTTCCCATACAAATCGTATGGAAAAACGAAAAGTGCGATGAGGCAGGTCTAAACGTTATTATTATAAGCTAAAATTTTTACAGTTGTGTTTTTTTCACAAAACAAAACTTTTGAACCCGTTTCCACGAAAATCAAAAATAAAAAAAATTATTTGAAACGCTCTAGTGTACATATACATACCATTAGTGTCTCTCTGGAACGCTCTTCCATTGAGGTTGAGGAGTCCACAACGAGCTTTTAAGATGAGAGAGATCATATCACGGGGATTCAAGTCTTCAAATTAGTTTGGTACTTCACAATACAATTGATTGCAATACTCATCATGAAATTGTTATTGAATGGCATTGCTGGTAAATGTATTCCACTGGTTTTCCCTAAGTTTTGGTAGCAAGTTTATTTCGAAGGAAAAATCCATCGACGTTTCATAAAAAAGGTCCAACCATTCCTTAGCCCAGAAGATTTTTCTATCAATAATAGCTTGGGAAAGAATTTTAGGTAGTCTTGCGGTAGGAAGGGGCAAGGTTCTCCGTATATATGCAAAATGTAGCTTTAAATGTGTAAGAAAAGCCTAAGGTAGACCAGTTTCAAGGTGCAGAACATAGTTTTGCGTGTTATCCGGTAAAAGAAAACATCTCCTTACAAAAAATCGTTGCAACTTTTCAACTTGGATATATTCCTGATATTCCCATACTTGAGAGCAGTACAACATAATAGCCCTTGTAGCAGCATCGTAAATTTTAAATTTTGTTGAATGTTGAACAGATTTATCCCTCAGTAGCTTGGTCCATGTTGCATTGATGGAGTTTTTTGACGATGCCTGTCTAGAATTTAAATGCTCATTCCAAGACATATTATAGTTGAAAACTACTCCTAAATATTTGTACTGATTTGACACTGTTATTTCAATGTCATTGAAAAGCCATTTTTCGCAGGCAGCTCTGCGTCCCCCGTTTCGAAAGATAACCACTTCAGATTTTCGAAGATTGACTTCAAGGTTCCACTTATTACAGTATGTAATGAAGCTGTCGCTGAGTCGTTGCAGATTAGCGGGATTATCTGATAAGAGCACAATGCCATCGGCATATAAATGAACCTTTGTTTCAAGACCATTTATAGATAATCCAACGAGAAGATCAGCATACCAATCGTTTAAAAAGAGGACAAAAAGGAGAGCACTTAAAACACAACCCTGCTTGACACCCCTGTTAGTGGTGAAGAAATCGGACGAGTCTTTACCATCCCAAACAGCAGCAGTAGTATTCCAAGTAAGTGAAGCTTGTAGAATAAAGCATACCTGTCAACGTTGTCAAATGCCGGCTTTAAATCAATAAAAAACGCGTAGAGCTCTTTTTTTGACTGAGTTGAAGCTGTATTACACAGGACAGATTGTGAACTTGGTCCACAGTAGATTAGTTGGTTTTGTAAGCAGCTTGGAATTCATTTATGATTTTATTTGCTTCCAACCAATTCGTGAGCCTATTTAAGAGAATGCTGGTAAATAACTTATAGAGCGTGTCAAGAAAAGACAGTCCTCTATAGTTAGAAACCACATTCGCATCACCTTTCTTAAATAGCCGGTATATAATTGACTTTTTGAACGATTGTGGTACGTTTGCAGTTTCGAAAATGTCAATAAACATTTTATGTATTTCAACAACCAAAGACGGACTCGCATTTTTGTAGAATTCATAAGGTATTACATCCAAGCCTGGAGTTTTAAAATCTTTGGAGGACGATATTGCTAAGTAAATTTCATTCAGCTCTATGGGGTAGTCGAACTCAGGCACTTGAATTTCAGAAACAGCATATGGGGTTGTAGGTGTAACTCTTGGTTGCGTTAACAGGTTCTGAAAATGTATTTTGAATTCACTGGATGAGACTCCTATTGGTGTACTCAAAGTGTATCCGCGTATCTCCTTTGCAATCTTCCACCACTCTCTTGCAATAGAAACATATTGTAGACTGTTAGCTATGTCTTTAAAGTAGGCTTGTTTTTTCATTTTGCATAAATTCCTATACTTCTTGTTTGCCGCATAATAGTTTTTTCTACAGACAACAAGGTTTAACCTTCGGAATGCTTTTAGATGTTTAAAAGCAGTTTTTCGGGCCAAAAAACAAGCTAGATCAAACGATGGTTTCTTGGGCTCAAATTTGATTGTGTGAGTGTTGGGGGCACCGTTTGCTTCATAGATACAGTTTTTGATTGAATTGCAGCGAAGGTATAAGTTGCTCAAGTTTATTATTATAGTCAAGACATCTAGTTTTGGACCACTTTATTCGAGGAAGACTTATATTATCCTTTGTTAAACTAGTTGCAGCGGTTTTTAAGGAGCAAATCAATGTGATCTGAGAAGGTTTCGCAACCAACAACAAAATCTTCTACCAAGTGCGATGCGGAATAAGAGGGACAACAATAGTCGATCACGGACGTGCCTCTGCTGCTTACAAAAGTATATTCTCCAGTTTTGTCACTAAAACCTCTGCCATTAAGTATGTATGCACCAATATCCTCGAGAAATTCCAGAAATGTTCTGCAATTGCTGTCAGGTTGAATCTTTGGAGCATCTTACTTCATCAATAGACGACGCAGGAACCGAGTTATAATCCACTGTACCTTGTACCAGTTCTCACGTTAAAATTCCCACCAAGAATGAATTTCGTGGAGGGGAATTCCGAAGAAAAAAAGTTTTTGAGAGTTAAAAAATCTCTATTCCAGTGGCTGCAAATTCAAATAAAATGGTATCAAATTCAGGTAATCACCAGAAAAGCAACTCTGGAGCATGATCATCTCATTTGTGGTGAAAAATTTAAGTTGTGAAACAGATTCAATGTTTTTCTTATAACCGCTGGCTCTCCCAAAGTTCAAAGTTTTTGTAGCTGAAATCCACTTTAGTTTAAAGCCGGCAAAGAATTTTTCATAGTTTTTAAAATTTTCGGACAATACAAACGTTTCAAACAAAAAGAAAATTTGATTTTAACAAATATATTTAAAAAATTTACACAATAAAGATTTATTTACAAGACCAGCTATATTGTAAAATAAAACCTGACAGGCAATGGGCTGCTAACTATAATTTTGATTGTTTGATACTGCCACAATGACATGAATAATTTGTGTTGGTTTTTTCAAGATATAGCACGACAAAATATCTAATATTATATAAAAGTGTCGATTGACTTTATTAAATTGCCCCTACTTGTTCCCCGTTAGATTTACATATGTAAAATTATTAATATATTTTTAGAGAAGGGTTGTACCTATAATTGTGTTTATTTTGTTTCTTGAAAATTTAAAATTTGTCATCTTATTTTGAACTTAAAATAGTATATATAAAGTTGACGGGACGAGTAGAAATGAAGTTAGGATTTTTTAAAATGAAAAAAAAGCCGATTAGAAAAAATTTATTTTTATTTTATTTTTATATTATTTTTTTTTTAATTAATTTTAAAAATAATTTTTTTAATCGGCTTTTTCTCCTTTTAAAAAATCCTAACTTCATTTCTACTGGTCAGATTTTTGAATTAAGGATCTCAAAATTTAGCTTAATTTTAAATAAAAAATTATTGAGGAGGGGCAAAAAGTTTCGTGCTGAAAGGGTGTGCAAATGTGTTTTTATTGGAAAAATGTGGTTTTAGAATCTGCAAGAGGAACTCTTTAAAATAAAACAATAAAATTCTCCTCCCAAATTTTTGTAGATATTTTCGATTTGTTTGGATAATTTGATTGGACTTATGGTTAGTGCGTTCGACTGTCACGCTGGAGGTCTGGTTCGCTTCCCAGCCTCGTCCACCTAAAAACTAAAAAGTTTCTTTTTCAGGACTACTGCCTCTTGCGAGGAATTGACAAATCATCCAAGAGTATCACTTGTCACGAATAAGTGCTTCTCATCTAACCGTTCGGATTCGCCATAAAACTGTAGGTCCCTTCCATTCCTGTCGACAGGCGCACACAAGAATGGTTGCGAGTTATTAGTCACTAGGCCTTGGTTCTTCACGAGCCGTTGTGCCACCCAATTTTTTTTGTTTATATATAAGTGTTACCGTCGTTTTATAATAATTGTTTTTCTGTTTAAGACCTTTATTTCTATAAAACTAAAACCCCACCCCCTACTTAACGGAGGAAAGAGACCTTTCTCCCACACACTTTTAACTGCGGCAGACGTAGTATAGGGCAAAGTTAAGATTCGTGCAAAAATCGAACTAAAGATTTTAATTTTCCCTAACATTACGATGATAGAGAACGCGAAAAAAGTGGGTCTCTCAATTCTGTCTGTCTGTCCTTGAAAAAATATAGTTTTTTTTTTTTTTTTTGGAAAATTCAATATCTTTAAAACGGGTAGGTAATTTTTTTTTTAAATTGTATTTTATAAAATACTAAAAGTTGGCAAACCAAATTTTGTTTTAAAAAATGTTTAAGAATTTTTATATATAAACAAATAATTTTTAAGAAAACCATTCTAACGATTTTTGATTTTTTTTTATAAATTCATATTATTTATTAAACAAATCAGATTGTAGCTGGTCTAAGTTCGGTTCCAATTGACGGCACTAATTTATAAATTAAAAATTGCACATAAAGACTAAGCACCACTAGAGGAATCTGATGATTGGTGTGGCAGCCATGAAATTGCAATAATTCCAGCCAAATACTATGTTGGTAGCCCACTCAACTGGTTGTTGAACATTCAAACATTCATAAAAAATGAGATAGAACTTTTTTTTAGCTCTTACTATTTTTAACGCTTTTTAAGAAACAAGTAAATAGATATTTATAGCATATTAAATTTATATTTAACAGAACTTTTTTTTTAAGATATCATTATATTATTGAACCAATTATTTACGTCGTCAATTTCTAGTAACGTAACGTTGTTGTCTCTCCTACGCCATGAAAACATCTTGCGGGCGCCACAACTACCAACAAACCGACCACCTACATGTATATGCACATCGTCTTACTACGTTAAAGTTGTCAGCTGCGAGAGCAAGTTTATGCGATCCAATCGTGCCCGTTTCTTTGTCTGGTTTTGACCCAACCTTTAAGCTCTAGCAGTAAGTTACATCTTATGCAAAACACCAGTGAAGACGAAGATTAAAATTTCTTTGAAACGTGCGTCGCTCATTCGGAAGAAGAAGAAATAAATAAATATATGTATTTCTAATAAAATACACTAAGTCCTGGAAAACCACATAGAAAGTTATATCCCATTTTTGTAAGTTTAGTTCAACTAAGAAACTTGAATACTTGTAATCAAATTATTTTCTAAGATGCAATACCTGCACTCGCATCATGTACTTTCTACTTTCCATCTTCGCCCTTGCCTACAAAATTTACAATCTTCACTCTGGGTAGCGTCGCTACAAAGTTGGACACTATCCTTTGACCTTTTATCAAAAATGATTCAATGCTCCTTTAATATCCTTGAATTCTAATGCAACAAGTTGAATTCGAAAATAAATTTGTCTTATGTGAACAAGAAGAGTGTTTTTCACTCGAGATTTACATATATAAATAACAATTATTCGTCTCGTATGACTTATGTGTGTATGCCTTAACTGCTGAAAAGGTGTGCATGTGTCTTCTGGTCAACGTCCTTGTGAAATGCATTTTCCAAAAAGACTCACAAAATGTATTTAAGGGTAAGTTATTAATCCCTCCACGTACATATTTGTCGATTTCGAGGATATTTTTCCTCTCTTCTCCATTGAAATGGACTCAATTGGTCGGTCTTTTAGTTGGCAGGATGCGAATGGCATGGACTAATGTTTATGAGGTTTGGGTTGGCCGACTCTCTATTTTATTCAGAAGGACAATGAACGAGCAAACGAACGAAAACTTCGCAGAAGAGCTCAAATGTATGAAATTAATTCAATGGATTTTCGTGTACAGTAAAGATAGGTTAGGGGTTGTTGCTACATAGAGGTACTTGGTCAGTTGAGCTCCTTGGTCAATGGCAAACATAAGCAAGGACTTTTTTTGTTTTTTTAACATTTTTGTGGATATTTTTTCATAATTTCTAGACCATTTTGTCTTCCATAAAACTTAAATCTCATTTAAATTTATCCATCAAATTCTATTATCATTCAGTTGACAAGTTAAGTGCGGGGTTTGTTGTGTGCGTGTTGTGTTTGTGTAGGAATAAGGTAACAAAATGCGACGGAGTGGAAATTTAAATAAAAATATTACCAAATAATAAAGAAGAAGCTGTGCTGGAAGTTTTGAATTAATTAAGTGATTAAAATATTTATATACCAAATTTATTCATATACTTTTAGATGTGAAGTAAAAAGATACTTTTTATTCATCTATGAAACACAAATATAGTAATCAATGTAGAAACAAATAGATACAAAATATTGTATAACATGTCTAAAAACACTAGGTATTGTATTGCATTTTATGTGTTTACAAAGCAAAGCTTTTAATGAATATAATAAAGATTCTTTTTTTTCAATTATGGTAAACAAAGAAATTAAATGAATTGGTGACATTTTCAGTAGCTCATTCATAATACACTCATTTTTGAAGCACTGTTTTAATAGAGGTGTATGCAAAAATTATGACCTTATCGCCGTAAACAAAGCGGTTATAGAATATCATTGTTGTGTATTACAAGTATATTTTTGTAATCTTTGTTTTCCTAAACAGTCGTGTTTTTCGTGTAGGTGTGTGTAAGACTTTATAATTTATTTATAAAACACAAAGTGAATCAAAATATTTTGTACTCTCACCAAAACACAGCTAATATATTTTTCAAATATCATAAACAGAAGTATATGTGATATTAAATATATAGTTAGCAAAAGTAGGAAATATTGAATTCCCAAATTTAACAAATATCCATTTCTTTTAAACAAACAAAATTATACCTCAAATACGAATTTTGTTGAAACGTAACAATTTGTTATGATTTGGCATTTTGTTGGTACTAATACGGTATCAATTGTTTCTTGATATCTATATTTTAAGTTCTTGGCTAAACTGATTTAAAAATGCAAAAGAACCAAAAATTAAATCATTTTTGTTCTTACATAGTATCATTGATTTGTTCAAATATTGTGCGTATATAATTTATATGACAGAATAAGAAATTAATTAGTCAAAGAATTAAAATAAACAGCGAAAGGCAGGTTGCTGACGCGACGGTGCGCGGCGACGGAAGCACTTCTTTTTTTTAAATTAAATTAAATAAAAACATTCTCATTACACGCTTTAAATTTTGTCCCTATTCCGTAATAAACATGCTGTAAAACGTTAGAAAAAAAGTTGCTCGAACTGCTTTATTCTTATAAAACTCTTTTTTTCGGTATTGACTTTTTTAGTTAACTTTTAAAAAAATACCGCGAAATAAGGTCCACAAAATGTTCTGAAGTAAGTACCAAGTTAAAGAAAATCGACACATCCAGTTAGGTGGCTTTCAAACACAAAGAATTGACAAATCATATATTTATCACTTTGATAAGTTTCATCAAATTATCGAGGTCAAATTTTGTTTATGTTTATCCATAAATTATCTTAAGTGTAAAAAGGTAATACATTTGTTATAAGAAGATGAAGAAATTTAAATATTAAAATTACTTTTGTTATAGTGGAGTGGAGTGAATGAATATAATTCAATTTAAAAGTACAAGTGACCTCAACTCCAGAAATTAATGTGATTCACCCAGATATTACAGTGGGCTCTTCAGTCCGTCTGTCATACCCCACACAAGACTGACTGAAGAGCCCACTGTCATATCTGGGCGAAACACATTAATTTCTGGAGTTCAGGTCACTTGTTCTTTTAAATTTGGTACTACATTTGTTTATCGCAAGTTAAAATGATATCATATAATAAAGTTCCTTGATCTCCATAAAATGGCACGCAACATTATAATATCTATGTCCTTTTAAAAATCCACACCTTAATTATATGTTATGTTGTTTAAGTGTCATACAAGGATCAATGAACTGAAACCGGTACCTCTTATGAGCTTTATAATAATGAATGTAAGAAACTTCATATAGAAGGTTCATATAGCTGATGATTAATGTTTTCAAATGTTAAAACCTCAAACAATTAATACAGTGTTGTTAACGTCAGAAAATTTAGAGATATGGCGCCAAACTTTTTCAGCTCTGAGTGAACTTTAGCCAGGCACCAGAAGAACAGCAAGGACCACCGAAAACATTTAATCAGATTCACCATTGAGGTCTGCTTTTTTTTTTTTTTTTTTTTTTGAAATTCTAAAGGGAATCCATAAATGTAAACAGTGATATTATGGACACAAGATAGATCTTTGAAAGCATCCCGTGACCACTGAGATCTCTTAGGCATAATTTATTCAGTCAAAGTTGGACATAACTCTGGGATTTTTACAGTCAACTTGAGAAATAGTTTTTATTCACTCAAAGTTGACGTTTTCAACTTTCTATTTTCAACTCTAGAGTTGATCAACTTTGGATTTTCTTAACTCCCCGAAAAAGTAGAAATTAGTGAGCAAACTTGGGATTTTCTTCATTTCTGTCTATTCATTCATGCTATTCAGTTCTCGACCGATCACCGAAATCAAGAATTGTCGGGTGAGTTAGTTTTAAGATGGGGGGTAGGGCTGGCCACGAGACGAGAAAAGTCTCGGTCTCCATCTCGGACTCGCATGACGAGACCGAGACGGGACGAGACGAGACTGCCTTTTAAGCAATCGAGACGACACCGAGACGAGACTGTTTATTTGGACCGAAATTTAGAGAAAGTCATAATAAATTAAAAAATCCAATTTCAGTTAAATATTTATTTTGTTCTGCACATATTCAAACTATAATCGAAAATATTTCGTTCCAATAATCAACATGTTGTCCGGAAATCGTATTTTTTCGGAGATGAGACCGAGATGAGACTTAATTATACGAGACCGACACGAGACCGAGACTGAAAATTTTCGATTTTACCGAGAACGAGACGAGACTTACAAAAGTCTCGCAGAGTCTCGTCTCGTGGCCAGCCCAAATGGGGGAACCGCACGAGTTTTTGTTTGATTCATATTTTTTTTTAAATTTTAATTTGATTATAAAAATGGTGGCTTTCCCCCACCAAAAACTAGAACAGGTGTACAATTTCAATAAACAGATCACTTCAGTATTGTGTTCCATGTTATATACGGAATGATTTGATGTTCTTGTGATGTTTAAGTAGTGGGCGACGATTTCCCCGGACAAGTGTAAAAACATACTCATGTAGATGGATCCATTCATGATTCAATTTTACAATAACAGTTCTTACGTTTCAAGGAGCTGTTGATCTTTGTTTGGCTTTTCCTGTTTGATCCTGTATTATTCTTCTCTGTGAAAATTTGTGTTTCTTCCTTCATGATTTCATTTTAGGAAAACAAAATAGTAGGAACAAATTATAGTGTGTGAAAACTCATCTCTTATTGCTAGATATATATTTGCTTTACAAAAAAAAGTTGTACCTAATCCGTTTTGTATAGCTTTCTATTTTGCTTGGTGGAATAGATTCTTCCTCCTCTTCATCCATACAGCTTCTGCAAAAACCATTTGCGAACACTCCGAGCCGCGTTGCGTGATTGCCTATAAGACAGTGTCCGGTAATGACAAATGACACCAATTATGGAGCTGTAGCAATCATTTTAAAGATAATAAACACTTAGAGCGCTTCAAGTCCAGCACTGTCCAGATCTTTTTAGTCGCCAGGCAAGTGGTGATGTTGTTCAACCTACGGTTTGTTCTCAGTATAACATCTTGCTTTAGCCTAAGTTTGCAAGTATATAGGTATAACGATATCTACCCAGTCTGGTAGAATAGTGAATATTGAACTGTTGTGCCATATCTGTAAGAGATGAGCGACAGTTAATTGCCGTTTTAGAGTTTGTAGAGTCAGAGTCCAGAGACTTCAAAGCAGCTTGGCCATCTGAGAACATACGGAGTTCCGAGATCGATATCACGTTGCCTTTAGCCAAGATAAAACTTCCTTTATCGCGAAAAATTCCGCCTGGAACACCCTACAATCCATCGTTTACTTTTCAAAATATTAAAAACTAAAGAAACCAGCTTCCTCGTAAAAACAAGACTAGGTTTTTTGTCTTGCTGCAATGTTCGTAGGATAAAAAATAGGAAATTTTACTCTACGCATTTTATGAATAACAATTTTTCGTAGCACTAATATGAACCGAGATACATATATAGTAAAACCTAAAATAAGTAAATCTAAGATGGCGGCAAAACGGTCAAAAAAACTGAGATATATCATCTTCGATCAACTCTCTATCGAATAAAAAAAAATGTGGGGGTGGTACAAACTGAGATTATAAATGCACTGGACTATAAAGCCTATTTTCTATATTTTTACTAACAAGATTTAAAGACAAAAATTTTTTTCTCAGCATTTATAATGACTGTCGAATTTAAGAAAAATGAACGGTTTTATAAGATGATCAGGTCAGAAAGATGAATGTTATATTTTCACCATAAGATAAACATTGAAATTTGGGTACTCATAAATATGAATACTTTAAGCGAAATAAATTTTGTCTGGTTTCTGTGGCTTTAGTTCCTGGTATAAGATTCCTAGTAGGAAGGTGCTGTCAAACTTATTATGCAAATTGCTTCATATGATATGAGTTTACGATATTTAAAAACAAACATCTAACAACTCAAAACAAAAATCTAGAAAAAAACTCAGAAAGCCTTATCATGAATAACAAAAATCTAGTTAAAAAATAACGAATGCGATAATCAAAAAGTCAGGTTAATTTTTGAGACAAAAGCGTGTAGGTTGGGTGGAGGTAATAAAAAATAAAAGAATTAATCTCCCTGTAGGTAGGATGTTCATTTTTCTGAAATTGTACTGTATCATCTATTTCAAAACTATTTATAAACAGACGTTTTAAATAAAAATAATTTTGTTTACATTTGACTTACCCCTTTACCTGGTAGATAGCTTGATATATGCATTGAACGTTTCCTAAAAGTAGTAAGATACAGGTATATTAATTTAATTTAAATGAATAATATTGAGAAAATTCTATTAGCACTAGGTTATTTATAAATATCTAAAAAAACATTTAATAATTACATTACATATGGAATAAAATGATGCTTATTTCGACACGTCACTTTTTGAAGCAAATAGTGTTACATACAAACTCACTCTAATTAAACATTAGAACGTCATTTTACATACCACAAAACTGCCAGTCAAACAAGTTTAAATTATCAGTCTTATGGGCATTTTTTTTTAAATTAAGTGCTCAGAGACATGTTTTTTTCTTACTGGGACAAATATAAAACACAAAATATCTTATAGATAGATAGATAAATGATAGAAAATATCTTATATATCATTATGTTTTCTTATTAAAACTGTGACTTATATAATATACCTACACAAAACAAATATTAAATCCTTAAGAAAAAATACATTAAAGAATCAAGAGTATAGGTAATTGTTATGTAGGTACCTAACATTATATTTTAGACATTCAGTTTTATCTCAGTTGTTTCCAATTAAAAGTTACTAAAAACGTGGAAAATATATTGAGACTGTGAGTGCAAAAGTGGCATAGCCCTATTTTGAAAAATTGGCTTATTTTGTCTTTCATATTTTTGTCATAAGGAGATACATCATTTTAAACATAGTTTAAGATTCTTTAATATCTATTCTTTCCAACAAAAATAAAACATTAATATTTGAAAGGCATAATGTGCATGTTTTAGTCGATTTAAACTCAATTACTAAAAGTTACGCCACTTTTGCACTCACAGCCCTAATTATGTTTGTAGTAAATGGGTTGGGGTCGAAATTCTGCCGAGGTCAAAATTCTTTTTTCAAAATTCTGCTTTCAAAATTCTGCTTTTCAAAATTCTACTTTCAAAATTCTGCTTAACAAAATTCTGCTTTTCAAAATTCTGCTTTTCAAAATTCTACTTTTCAAAATTCTGTTTTACAAAGTTCTGCGAATAATAAATAAAAGTTTCAAAAATGTAAAAAAGGGCTCGCTTTTTTACATTTTTGAAACTTTTATTATTCGCAGAATTTTGTAATACTAAATTTGGGAGAGTAGTAGTAGTAGTTACCTAGTTTTCCCTATAAAAGTATGTGAATGCTTTCTTTTTTTCTAAACTACAAACTGAAAGTAATTGCTATTGTCTTTTGATAAGTGGAAGTAAATAAAGTGTTTTTTAAATTATTTATGGCAGTTCAAAAGCAACGAATGAGACATTTTCAAGAACAATGTTGAAGCATGACATCGTCGGACGCAGTCATGCAGGCCTATACAAAATCATAAATGTTCCCAAAAAGGAACTTATCACTGCCAAAGCTGAAGCTGAAAGGGTCAAAAATGTAGAGAGAATAAAACAAAAACAAAATCAATAACATATTATAAAGAAAAATTATAAAAATAATTAACTAGTTAATGTCAGCATTAACTGAATTCCCGACATTAACGGTAACATATTCGAACAAGTTTAGGTTTGAATTCTCAGTTACTAACTGTTTGTTTGCATTTTTCTGCATTCTGTCATTGATAGCAACCGGCGAAACTGACGTATTTTTGTCTGAAATTCGTCGTTCGTTACAGACGGCGATTTTACGACGTTATAACTGATGATAAACTAATACATATTGTATGAAAACCAACCAAATGAAGGAAATGTGGTCATTAAAAGCGACTCGTCATTATAAGCAACGTCGTTATAGGTGGCGTCGAATGTATTAATACTCAATGGCAGGCGCGAACGCGGGGGGGGCTTTTGGGGGTTCAACCCCCCGACCCCACACCAATTGTATGAATTCCCGAAATGTATGAATTCCCGAAATGTACGAATTTAACTTCCTCGCCATACAATTTCACTCTTAATTTTTGAGTTTTAGTTTAACCCCCCCCCCCCCCGAAATTTTTTCCTGCGTTTGCGCCGGCTCAATGGGAAAGAGTGAAAAGGATTTTACGGTGAAAAAAAATAATCATACACTGAGCTTTAAGAAGACAAATATTGACGCAGTGCGGCGCGGCTTTGGTGACAGCTTAAGTATGATAAATCAAACTGTCTGGTAAGTTCAGTGTCAGCAACAAAAATAAAATGTTTCAAATTGAATTTTGTGACGTCAACGACATATCAGAATAAAATGCAAAAATCATTTAATCAAATTGAAAATTCAAACAGAGTAAGAATTTGTTTTTAATTTTTTGAAATAAGTATTTTACTTAGAAAAAAATATTGCTTATATTGGATATTTTTCTTGGGACGTCAATAATAGGATAATATAAGTATGTATGTGTAGAGGTTTTACTTTCTATTATCCGAACTATTGATAATCGAAGCTGATACCAAAATTTATTTGTTCGTTATTTGATAATATTTAGAAATTAAGTGCTCATTTATTTTAACATTTAGTTATTTTGAAAAAATCATTAAGCTATACATTTTGGAGAAAATCCATTATTATATGTATATATTCCTACTTGCGTATACTTTGTTTTACCTTTAAAATTTAATCAACAGTAAACAAATTCAGAAACCCATTTGCAAAATTGAAATTTTAAGACAGCTTTTGTTCCCTCACATCCCCTTTTTTTCCCTAAACTATATCAACATCCTCTATACCTCGTTGGGTCGTTCGCCCGTTTCATCAAAGAAGGAAAACTTTTCTAAGCAAAAAAAGAAGATGAAAATCTTACAAGATATATACAAAAGGACGACGATGGCGGGTGGTTTCTTCTCTATGCGTTTTTCTTCGTCGTCGTCTGTTTTTTTATGTAGTGATGTATACTCATATAATGTTAGTATAGCAAAAGTTTTTGTAGAGAGGAAAATTTTAACCCTTTACCGGGAGCAACCAATAAGAGTGAAATCCTTCTTATAAGAATTTCCCTATTGGTTAAGGTTCTCCGCGTGTTTTCATTTTATTTATACTTTATTCTGCTATTTCTTCTGCCTTTCGCTTACTTCTATGTGGAAAATTCTTCTTAAATAAAAGAAAAAAAATCTTCAGCCGTCAAGGTAAGGCAAAAGTTTGCAAAAGAAAGCGCGCAGGAATTGAAACAGGCTTTATATGAGTATGTGCTTGGAAGCCATCCGAATGTTGCACGCTTTCAAAAAAAGAAAAAAAACTTCGAGCTCCTATAGTTTGGAGTATAGTCGCGATACTTCTTTTTTTGCTCTGGCTTATACGTAAATGTACGCCCAAAATATTGATTTTCCTTTTTCTTTTTAAATAGGTATAACGCTGCTATTGTGTTTTTCTTTTTATTTTCATTATAAACTGCGCAATTTTCAACGCGTGAATTTGTCCCTATATATTTCTTCCTTTACACTATTCGACTTTATACAAGGCAGAGGGAAAGAACATAGGAAAAAACATTTTTTTCGTTGAATGGAGCTGTGGATGAAAATATTCTCAATGCTAGGAGTAAGAAAATCTAAAATTTTCTGTAGACACAGCGGTATTCTTCTTGCTCGGGATATCGCGACCAATCAAAAGAATCTTACTGATTTTCGCAAGTGTCGCTTGTATACATCTAGATATAAACTATAACGCACACACTGTTTTTCACTATTCAAGGAGGGAATGTCTCAAATTCTAGTTAAAACTTTTTTTTGAATATGTGCGCTCCAAGAAATAGTTTTGCCTACTCTGTTTGTATATTGCCTATGTACCTATCTACATACTCTCCCGCAAGGACCTGAAAAAGATAAGATATTACTCTTTTTTCTCAACACTATCGAAATACGCGAGAGGAGTAGTTATATGTATCTGTTTAAAGATTTGAATCTAAGAAGAATGTCTTTGGCTTAAGACATAACAAAGTAGTAGAGGTCTTGATATACATGACATGTTTTCCTGGAAAAGATGATGGTGGTGGAATGGAGGCTAATACCTTTTTGGCAGTGTCTTTCTTTATAGACTTTTGGGGGTTTTGAAGGAGCACACAAAATAGATACTGTTTCTGAGCTGTAAAAGGTATAAGGGCAAGCAACCGAATGGGATTTTAATTATGTTTATGGAATAATGTGTGATATAGAACTGTAATGGAGAAGGAAGAGGTGGAATGGATATTTTAATTTAATTTTGTTGGAAAATGTGTTCCCATCTTTCGATATACAAACACAGAATTGGTTAGCTAGTGTGTTATTTATATTAAAACAGGCAGAACGTGAAAGCAGTTATTATTTTCTAAAGACTTTGAAGAACTTGAATTTAACATTCAAAAGCGCTTGTAGGTATATTACGGCTTTTGGTTATGTATAAAATCTTAGTTAGAATTTTAATAGATACCTATATAGATGAATAGATAGAATTATACAGGTAAACTTTTGGAAAAAGTTTGTTTTTCAAGTTCGAATATTTGAAATCAGCATTGATTGAAATAAAAAAAAAAAATAGGCTCTTGTTTGGTTTTTTATACGAAAATATTGGAAAACCTGGCAATCTAGTTATTGGAAAACTTACTTTCTTTTTCTGGTATATGTTTAAAATAAAATTGATAGTTTCCCTATTGATTAAATAAAAAAAACATGTTCAAACTAACAGAATGCTATTCAACAAATGCACAAATCCAAAACAACAAATTTTATTTAGTTGCTTTTGTCTTAAAAAACGCGTCTTTTTCATTTTTATTTTTTCAGACCTACCTACTATTTAATTCCCTTCATTTACTATCCGCAATTTTAAAATCAATAATATGGATGCTATAATACATATTTTAAATCTGCAAATTGTACCTGGATAGGTCAAGTTCTTAAACCGGAAGCTCATGAAATAAACCAGAAACTGCAAGGTCAGAAAGATAGCTCCATCAACTAGTGTCCTGCTCAATACTACGAGTTCAATAAGTTCAATAAGAGTTCAACTAGTGTCCTGCTCAACTCTACGAGTTCAATAAGAAAATCTTAAGGCTTTGAATTTAACAAATGAGAACAATGAAATAAAAACAAAGTCAGAATGATGCTCAGCAATGAATGATATTTGAAGACTAACACTCTAAGGCTAATGAGACATAGGCGTCAAACTGGTTGCACGACCATTTTTCTGCACTTTGGCGATGTCGACGAACTGCATTTTGTTCTAGCCAATAGAATTTCGAATGCGAAGAATCGAATAGATTTTCCATTCCAAAACCGCTCGTGTGAATTTTCCTGAAATTTTACAGTATACTATTTTCTATTTCCAGTATACTATTTTCTATTTAATCTTCATTTCAAGAACTTAACCTAAAAGATCTAACTATGAAAACTTAAGTTGTAAGCTTATTTAGCTAACCAGATCTACGTTTTTTAAGAGTTTAAGTATGAACATCGATCTGTTGATGAAAAATCAAATAAAGTGAGGCCCTAGCATCATAAAATACGCAAGGATTTTTGATAAAAAATTATTTTTCAAAATTCTGAACTTGTCATCAACTTTAGCATTTTAAAAAGTAAAAATCAAATTCGCAAAACTATTAAATTTTTCTGATTTATTATGTCCTGTCAACGCATCGACCAATTTTTCGTAAACAAATAACTTTTTTTTTCGTTTCGTTTAACTGGCTTTAACTTTGCCAAACTGCAACCGATTCTTGAATTTGTTTGAATTTACACAATGGCAGTAAGAAGTTTTTACCCGTCCGTCGCCGTACAACTTTTGCCTATGCGGATAACAGTTTTCTGGCAATTTATTATCAATCCCAACGCATCGACCAATTTTTCGATAACAAATAATGGTTTTTTTCGTTTCTTTTAACTGGCTTTAACTTTGCCAAACTGCAACCGATCCTGGAATTTGTTTGAATGTACACAATGGCAGTTAGAAGTTTTTACCCGTACGTCGCCGTACAACTTTTGCCTATGCGGATAACGGTTATCGCGCAATTTATTATCAAACCCATTTTGTTGTCAATTTAAGGTTAATTTTTTTTTTGATATTGGTATCATTTTGTTCACAAAAACACGTTACTAAGATCATTTTTCTATTTTAAGATCTTCGCGGCGCGGTTAACATATTTTAAGGTTATAAATGAAAAATGCTTAATAAACTTTGTTTAAAAAAGAAATCTTTATTTTTACACAACGTAATAAATGAATATATATTATATAAATACTACGCGGCGCGTTTCGAAGTGTTCTCCTTATATTTATTTATTTGCCGAAATTGCGACAGCTACCGTTAGATCAAGCTGATGTAACACACCATGAAGACTGTTGAGCGGATATTGGATGGCTGCCTACGAAAAATACGGCTATCTGACGACCAGTGCGGATTTGTTCCGGGTAAATTAACCACTGATGCTGTTCAGAGTATAAGAATAAGAATGGAAAAATATCGGGATTCCTCAAGAGATTTGCATATTGTATTGGTTGATTTTGAAAAAGCATTCGACAGACAACCACGAGATCTGATATGGGTTGCACTTAGGCAACGAGGAGTTCCGGAAGTTTACGTATGTCTGTCAAGTTAGCATTACCACTTCAAAATTTCAGGAATCTAATAATTGGATTAATTGTCGTGAATTTGTCGTAAATTTGTCGTGAAAGAAAAAAATTTGTCGCGCCTTTTTTTTTAAATTAACCCTGGGTAATGCTAACTTGACAGTCAAGTTAGCATTACCCACCCTCAAAAAAAATTCTAAAAAAAAAATGAAGAGGCAGTTAATTGTCGTGAATTTGTCGTAAATTTGTCGTGAAAGAAAAAAATTTGTCCGACCTTTTTTTTTAAAAATAACCCTGGGTAATGCTAACTTGACAGTCAAGTTAGCATTACCCACCCTCAAAAAAAATTCAAAAAAAAAAATTAAGATGCAGTTAATTGTCGTGAATTTGTCGTAAATTTGTCGTGAAAGAAAAAAATTTGTCGCGCCTTTTTTTTAAAAATTAACCCTGGGTAATGCTAACTTGACAGTCAAGTTAGCATTACCCACCCTCAAAAAAAATTCTAAAAAAAAAAGAAGAGGCAGTTAATTGTCGTGAATTTGTCGTAAACTTTTTTCCTAGAAGATTTTTTGAAAAAAAATGTATCCAAATAATTGTCGTAAGACGTCCTTAGATAAGTAACCTACTCAAATAATTAACCTTTTTATGACTAAACCCCCTAAAATCACATTTTTTCACAAAATCTAGCACTATTCCAGCACTACCATACCAAAACTTTTTTCCTGGAAGATTTAAAAAACAAAAATTTATCAAATCAATTGTCGAAAGACGTGCTTAGATAAGTTACGTACTCAAATAATTTGTCGCGCCCTTTTTTCTCAAAAAAATCACCTTTTTATGACTAAACCCCCTAAAATCGCATTTTTTCATAAAATCTAGCACTACCATACCAAAACTTTTTTCCTAGAAGATTTTTCGAAAAAAAATTTATCGAAATAATTGTCGTAAGACGTCCTTAGATAAGGTACGTACTCAAATAATTTGTCGTGCCCTTTTTTCTCAAAAAAAATCACTAAGCCCCCTAAAATCGCATTTTTTCACAAAATCTAGCACTATTCTAGCACTACCATACCAAAACTTTTTTCCTAGAAGATTTTTTGAAAAAAAATTTATCGAAATAATTGTCGTAAGACGTTCTTAGATAAGTTACGTACTCAAATAATTTGTTGTGCCCTTTTTTCTCAAAAAAAATCACCCTTTTATGACTAAACCCCCTAAAATCGCATTTTTTCACAAAATCTAGCACTACCATACCAAAACTTTTTTCCTAGAAGATTTTTTGAAAAAAAATGTATCCAAATAATTGTCGTGAGACGTCCTTAGATAAGTTACGTACTCAAATAATATGTCGTGCCCTTTTTTCTCAAAAAAATCACCTTTTTATGACTAAACCCCCTAAAATCGCATTTTTTCACAAAATCTAGCACTATTCTAGCACTACCATACGAAAACTTTTTTCCTAGAAGATTTAAAAAAAATTATCAAAACAATTGTCGTAAGACGTCCTTAGATAAGTTACGTACTCAAATAATTTGTCGCGCCCTTTTTTCTCAAAAAAATCACCTTTTTATGACTAAACCCCCTAAAATCGCATTTTTTCATAAAATCTAGCACTACCATACCAAAACTTTTTTCCTAGAAGATTTTTTGAAAAAAAATTTATCGAAATAATTGTCGTAAGACGTTCTTAGATAAGTTACGTACTCAAATAATTTGTTGTGCCCTTTTTTCTCAAAAAAAATCACCCTTTTATGACTAAACCCCCTAAAATCGCATTTTTTCACAAAATCTAGCACTATTCTAGCACTACCATACCAAAACTTTTTTCCTAGAAGATTTTTTGAAAAAAAATGTATCCAAATAACTGTCGTAAGACGTTCTTAGATAAGTTACGTACTCAAATAATTTGTTGTGCCCTTTTTTCTAAAAAAAAATCACCCTTTTATGACTAAACCCCCTAAAATCGCATTTTTTCACAAAATCGAGGTAGTGCTAGATTTTATGAAAAAATGCGATTTTAGGGGGTTTAGTCATGAAAAGGTGATTTTTTTTGAGAAAAAAGGGCACGACAAATTATTTGAGTACGTAACTTATCTAAGGACGTCTCACGACAATTATTTGGATACATTTTTTTTTTCAAAAAATCTTCTAGGCAAAAAGTTTTGGTATGGTAGTGCTAGATTTTATGAAAAAATGCGATTTTAGGGGGTTTAGTCATAAAAAGGTGATATTTTTTGAGAAAAAAGGGCGCGACAAATTATTTGAGTACGTAACTTATCTAAGGACGTCTTACGACAATTGTTTTGATAATTTTTTTTAAATCTTCTAGGAAAAAAGTTTTCGTATGGTAGTGCTAGAATAGTGCTAGATTTTGTGAAAAAATATGATTTTAGGGGGTTTAGTCATAAAAAGGTTAATTATTTGAGTACGTTACTTATCTAAGGATGTCTTACGACAATTATTTGGATACATTTTTTTTCAAAAAATCTTCTAGGAAAAAAGTTTTGGTATGGTAGTGCTAGATTTTGTGAAAAAATGCGATTTTAGGGGGTTTAGTCATAAAAAGGTGATTTTTTTTTGAGAAAAAAGGGCACGACAAATTATTTGAGTACGTAACTTATCTAAGCACGTCTTACGACAATTGATTTGATAAATTTTTGTTTTTTAAATCTTCCAGGAAAAAAGTTTTGGTATGGTAGTGCTGGAATAGTGCTAGATTTTGTGAAAAAATGTGATTTTAGGGGGTTTAGTCATAAAAAGGTTAATTATTTGAGTACGTTACTTATCTAAGGACGTCTTACGACAATTATTTGGATACATTTTTTTTCAAAAAATCTTCTAGGAAAAAAGTTTTGGTATGGTAGTGCTAGATTTTATGAAAAAATGCGATTTTAGGTGGTTTAGTCATAAAAAGGTGATTTTTTTGGAAAAAAAAGGGCACGACAAATTATTTGAGAACTTAACTTATCTAAGAACGTCTTACGACAATTGTTTGGATACATTTTTGTTTTTTAAGTCTTCTAAGAAAAAAGTTTTGGTATGGTAGTGCTAGATTTATTGAAAAAAATGCGATTTTAGAGGGTTAGGGGTTTTTTTATTTTTTCTCAGAAAATACAAGTGGTACAAAATTTTTTGTTTCACGACAAATTTACGACAAATTCACGACAATTAACTGCCTCTTCTTTTTTTTTTTAGAATTTTTTTTGAGGGTGGGTAATGCTAACTTGACTGTCAAGTTAGCATTACCCAGGGTTAATTTAAAAAAAAAAGGCGCGACAAATTTTTTTCTTTCACGACAAATTTACGACAAATTCACGACAATTAACTGCATCTTCATTTTTTTTTTTTGAATTTTTTTTGAGGGTGGGTAATGCTAACTTGACTGTCAAGTTAGCATTACCCAGGGTTATTTTTAAAAAAAAAGGTCGGACAAAATTTTTTCTTTCACGACAAATTTACGACAATTAACTGCCTCTTCATTTTTTTTTTAGAATTTTTTTTGAGGGTGGGTAATGCTAACTTGACTGTCAAGTTAGCATTACCCAGGGTTAATTTAAAAAAAAAAGGCGCGACAAATTTTTTTCTTTCACGACAAATTTACGACAAATTCACGACAATTAATCCAATTATTAGATTCCTGAAATTTTGAAGTGGTAATGCTAACTTGACAGACATAGTTTACGTGCGGATGGTCATGGACATGTACGATAGTCATGGACATGTACGAGCAAGTTAAAAGAAAGGTAAGATGCCCCGCAGGAATCATCGAAGAGTTCTCAATAATTAGAGAAGGTGTGCACCAGGGAAGCGTCTTGAGTCCTTTGCTCTTTATTACTGTCCTTGACTTTCTGCTTGAGGATAAGGTGACGGACGCCAATGTGAATCAGTTATTCTTTGCTGACGATGGAGACATCATAAGTGAAGATCCTGTGTTCTTACAAGGAGCACTTTATGTACGGGTGGATTAGACTGATCCAAAAATAAAAAAAAGTTTCCGATTTCCAATGCCACTAGCGTATTACTTAGAATTGAGCAAAAAAAATACTTACCGCCGATTTCATAAAGGACTTTTAAATATTTAAAAGGTCATTTAGCCTTAAAATGGGAATTTTTGGTTTCACCAACTGCTTTTAAATAATGTCTGTCAAGTAAGCATTACCATTTCAAAATTTTAAGAATCTAATAATTGGATTAATTGTCGTGAATTTGTCGTAAATTTGTCGTGAAAGAAAAAAAATTGTGACGCCTATTTTTTAAAAATTAACCCTTGGTAATGCTAACTTGACAGTCAAGTTAGCATTACCCACCCTGAAAAAAAATTCTAAAAAAAAAAAATAAAAAAAACCTACCCTCTAATATCGCATTTTTTTTAATAAATCTAGCACTACCATACCAAAACTTTTTTCCTAGAAGTTTTAAAATTTTTTTAGATTTTTTTAGAAAAAAGGGCACGACAAATTCTTTGAGTACGTTACTTATCTAAGGACGTCTTACGACAATTGTTTGGATACATTTTTATTCAAAAAATCTTCTACGAAAAAAGTTTTGGTATGGTAGTGCTAGATTTTATGAAAAAATGCGATTTTATGGGGTTTAGTCATAAAAAGGTGATTTTTCTTTAGAGAAAAGGGCACGACAAATTTTTTAATTACGTAACTTATCTAAGGACGTCTTACGACAATTGTTTGGATACATTTTTTTTTCTTAAATCTTCTAGGAAAAAAGTTTTGGTATGGTAGTGCTAGATTTTATGAAAAAATTCGATTTAAGAGGGTTTAGTCATAAAATGGTAAATTTTTTTTGAGAAAAAAGGGCACGACAAATTATTTGAGTACGAAACTTATCTAAGGACGTCTCACGACAATTGTGTGGATACATTTTTTTTTTAAATCATCTAGGAAATAGGTATGGTAGTGCTAG
This sequence comes from Melangyna quadrimaculata, assembly GCA_949320155.1. Taxonomy (NCBI): domain Eukaryota; kingdom Metazoa; phylum Arthropoda; class Insecta; order Diptera; family Syrphidae; genus Melangyna; species Melangyna quadrimaculata. The sequence goes on from OX439486.1 coordinate 424,116, forward strand.
AGTTGTGCTATAGATTTTGTGAAAAAATGCGATTTTAGGTGGTTTAGTCATATAATGGTGATTTTTTTTTTTGCGAAAAAAAGGACACGACAATTTTTTTGGGTACGTAACTTATCCTAGGACGTCTTACGACTATTGCTTGGATACATTTTTTTTCCAAAAATCTTCTAGGAAAAAAGTTTCGGTATTGTAGTGCTAGAGTTGTGCTATAGATTTTGTGAAAAAATGCGATTTTAGAGGGGTTTAGTCACAAAACGGCACAACAAATTTTTTGAGTACGTAACTTATCTAAGGACATCTTACGAGAATTGTTTGTATAATTTTTTTTTTTTTTTAATCTTCTAGGAAAAAAAATGGTGGTATGGTAGTGCTAGATTCTATGAAAAATGCGATTTTAGGGGGTTTAGTCATAAAAGGTGTTTTTTTTTTTTTGAGAAAAAAGGGCACGACAAATTATTTAAGTACGTACTTTATCTAAGGACGTCTTACGGCAATTGTTTGGATTTATTTTTTTTTTCAAAATCTTCTAGGAAAAAGTTTTGGTATGGTAGTGCTAGACTTATTGAAAAAATGCGATTTTAGAGGGTTAGGGGTTTTTTTATTTTTTATCAGAAAATACAAGTGGTACAAAATTTTTTGTTTCACGACAAATTCACGACAATTATTGTTATCTTTTTTTTAGAATTTTTTTGAGGGTGGGTAATGCTAACTTGACTGTCAAGTTAGCATTACCAAGGGTTAATTTTTAAAAAATAGGCGCGACAAATTTTTTTCTTTCACGACAAATTCACGACAGTTAATCCAATTATTAGATTCTTAAAATTTTGAAGTGGTATTGCTAACTTGAAAGACATTTTTAAATATAACAGGCTTTTAAACACCCTTATAAACTAAAATCATTTTTGTCTCATTAAATTCTAAAAGTCTGCATAAATACATATTCGTTTTTTTTGTTGCTTTTTTTGCAGATTGTAACTATAAATTATGAATAATTAAATAGGTAATAAATTTTCATCATGTCGCAGGTCATATATTCTGAGGATGAAGACCAACGTGAGATTGAACGCCAAAACGTATTCTTCGTCCACAGGATTTGTTTTTTACTTAATGGTAGCGGCGACGTGAAATAAGGCCCAACGAAATAAGACCAAATCTTAAATTTGGCCTAATTTCGCTTTGAAAATGGAAATAAGACCAAATTGGCTTTATTTCTATTTCCAAAACGAAATAAGGCCAAATATCATATGGAAATAAGACCAATTTGTTTTTACAAAAACATTAAGTGATAACAGAAGCTTCAAGCCGACCAACTGACAACAAAGGCGCCTGCCAGGCGATTGATCATACCCTAAGCGGAGCGACGGAGTCGCGTGAGCTGGACAGAGGACCCGAAAAGGGAGTTGAAATCCTTGAACCCGCGAAGCGGGTCACCCAAAGTGCTGTTTAGTTCAAAACTTTGAAGCATAGGCGCTTGCCAGTTGGGGGATTAGTTCCCCCAAAAAAAAAAGGAATCAAACCCCATCTGGCAGGCACATATGTTATCAGTCAGTCTGCTTTAAAAGTTTTTGTACTAAATAGTACTTTGAGTGGCCCGCTTCGCGGTATCAAGGACTCCCTTTTCGGGTCTTCTGTCCCGATTACGCGACTCCGTCGCTCCATTTAGGGTATGCTCAGTCGTCTGGCAGGCGCCTATGTTGTCAGTCGATCTGTAATCAAAAGTTAAGGAGATTTAAGTTTATTTATTACTTACAAAATAAATACGTATTTAAAAACAAAATTCAAAATTCCGCGTCAAATAAATGGTCGATTTGTAGGGCAAGATCTCAAATGGCATCTCTGTAAAAATACTGAGGAAACAAAATTTGGATTTCGCTTGCTGACGACCGACACGTCGAAGCTTAATTTAAGATCTCATTTCCATAACTTGCCATTACCTTCAATTTTTTTTTTTATAATTGACGCGCACTCAAGGGGTTGTTATAATGCCCTTAACATGTAAGACACAATGCGATCGTTAGGAAAATAGGATAGGGTTTAAAAGGAGATACCGATGCACATTGGTTTTGAATTTCTGAATATCACAATGAGAGGGAAAAACAGAGTAAGGTATAACGTTCCACATTCGTGTTGTGCGGCTAAAAAAAGAATCCCTATACTTGACAGTACGTCCGGGTTTAAGGGTAAACTGATGAGCATTCCTAGAAGCGCGAGTATTGCGGTTAAATTGTTTAAGGGGAGGAATGCAACTAGCTATTTCACTGAAACACTGATTGTAAAAGTAGCGATAAAATAAGACAAGACATGAAACATTACGTCGGTGCTCTAGAGATGTAAATGTTTCCGTTATTGTTTTATCACCTATCATTTTTAAAGCTTTTTTTGGATACTATCTAAAAGACTCAAGTAAGTTGGAGGAGCACCTGCCCAGATATGCGAATTGTACTCAAGCTTTGGACGGAGGTATGCCTTATAGATCGTAGCCAGATCAGAAGAGGAAAAGAATTTCTTCCATCGCCTTAGGAATCCCGTTTTTAGCGACGTCGAATATGTGATCATTTCACAAAAGGTGGTATGTGATGCACATACCGAGAACTGAAAGCTGTTCAGTTTCCTCAATGCAAGTGCCACACATGGATAGCGGCAATCTGGGTGATGGGTTTTGCTTTAACGACAGAAGATAGCATTGAGTTATTAAAGCATTAAATTCAAGCATTAGATTTGATTGGATAAGGACGGAATCACTCACTAATTTTGTAAAAATAAAGAACATAATTTGAAAGAACGTAATTTGTTAAACACGTCAGTCTTTAATAATTGATTTAACCGAATAGTTTACAATTATTTCAAATGAACGGAAGTTCAGCAAAGGCACTAAGCAGAAAACAAATAAATGTTATTCCTTATTGTGGCATTTTATTTTTAACAAACAAATAATCAAAATTCACAAACAGAATTCAAAAATCGAGTCATTTGACGTTTAACATGTGAAAATACTGGCAGTTTTGATTTCTGAAGCGAATTTGGAAGGTCGCTTTCAATAATATAGTGACAAGTGAAATTCGCTAAATCGTTCGACTATATAGCCCAGTCAAAATAGACATTTCCCTGAACAAAATTCTGATAACGCTTTAACTTAGTGGGGGCCTTCCAGTAACTATAACGCAGCAATGACTAAAAGTCCCCGACGATCCGACAGGAGCATAACTTTTTAGGCATGGTAAAGTGTCGAAAAAAATCAGTTTTTAGGAAATAACTATTTAATGGCAAATGCTATCGAAAAGAAGTTCGAGTACAGTTTGTAGATCATTAAATTCTCTATATTTTTTAATATAACTGTTAAACCGTCAATCCTATCACAAAAAAGTCTAGCAACTTTTTATAGACAACATAATTTTCTATAAAAAAGATTAACAAACTTTTTTTCCTACGACCTATAATTTACAAAATAGAGCTTCTAAGAAAACAAAAAATTAACAAAATTATGGTTTCTTTGAGAATAACTGCTAAACCGTCAATGATATCGAAAAGTAGTCTAGGTACAGTTTGTAGACCACTATCCGTGATGATGATTTAAAAAAATATTATTCAGAGAAAAAGTGAATTTTCAGATTGGTAAAAGGGGTTTCTTTTAAAATTTCTCCCAGCACTTTGTCCCCTGTTCACCTATATGCAGCAATTTTCAAGGCAAAACCTCAGTACCGATGCTGAAACAACATATACGACTGATGTTGGTGGGACTTTTGAGATCCAACGCTTACTTCCTTTTTGTCGACAATGGTGAGAAAAAAAAGTTCATCATCATCACGGTTTAATAGGAATACCCATAAAACAAATATTGTTGGTATTTTATGTTCTTTTTCAAATAACTATATTTTCTAAATTCTTGCGTGTAGAAAAATTCTTTTTATATTTTTTAAAGAAAATTTTGTGGTCTACAAACTGTACATAAACTTCTTTTCGATATCATTGACGGCTTAGCAGTTATTTTCAAAGAAACAATAAATTCGTCAATTTTTTGTTTTCTTAGAAGCTCTATTTTGTAAATTATAGGTCGTAGGAAAAAAAGTTTGTTAATCTTTTTTATAGAAAATAATGTGGTCTACAAAAAGTTCCTAGACTTTTTTGTGATAGGAATGACGGTTTAACAGTTATATTTAAAAAAAAAAAAGAATTATTGGCTTTAACAGCCGCTTGACTGTCTGTAATAATAGCTGCATTACGGTTTTGGTTTGGATCTGCTTTTAGTAACTTGCAAGCTTCCCTGATTGCCAGCAATTCAGCTTGAAAGACGCTAGCAAGGTCAGGTAGCCGAAAGGACCTAGATACATTTAGAGACTCGGAGAAGATTCCTGCACAAACGCCACACTCAATCTTTGAGCCATCAGTAAAGATAGTTGTGTCGAAATCTTTCGTCACGACGTTATCATTCCAATCCCTCCTGGATGGAAATTTAACTTTGAAATCCTTACTGATACTCATTGTAGGGGTGCAGTAGTCAGTGGGAGTCGAAAAAAATTCCATTGGAATCAAGTCTGTGATATTGCTGTGACCAAAGGCAAACCAAGAGTTTGATTCTTTAAGTCTTAAAGCGCTGCAAGATACTAGATATTTAATATGTAAATCAAGTGGTACAAGGTGCAGAAAAACACTTAAGGCATCAGTCGGGCAGGATCTTATAGCCCCTGTCGTGCCAATGCTAGCAGTTCTTTGAACCTTCCTAAGTCTATCGATGTTGTATTTTTTGTTAAGTGCAGGCCACCATACTATCGAACCGTATGTGAGGATCGGTCGTACCACGGCTGTGTACGTCCACAGGATCATCTTCGACTGAAGCCCCCACTTTTTACCAAAAGTTTTACTACAGGCATAGAATGCTATACAGGCCTTCTTGACCCTTTCTTCAATGTTCAACTTCCAATTAAATTTGGGGTCGAGAATAACACCTAAATATTTAGCTTTAGAGGAGAGTGAGAGTGTTTGGCCGTTGAGTCGGGGTAGAGTCAAGGGGTGTATCTTAGTCTTGGTAGTAAATAGCATCAGCTCAGTTTTGCTTTGGTTAACTCCTAGTCCACAGCTCGTGGCCCAGTTGCTGACCTTCCTTAAAGCCATTTCCGTGATCTCACTTAACACAGGAGTAAACTTCCCTGACACTAATATCACCAAATCATCAGCATATGCCACCGCCTTTACTCCACATCTTTCCAACTTAACAAGAATTTTAGTCATGACTAAAAGCCATAGAAGAGGGGACAGAACCCCACCCTGTAAGAACCCCACCAGTAAGCACGTTGTTGAAAGCCCCTTCAACATCTAAGAAAGTGGCAAGAGTATATTCTTTATAGTTTATAGTTTTCTAAATAGTGCGCACTAGCTCATGCAGGGCTGTTTCAGTGGATTTGCCTTTAAGGTATGCGTGTTGAGAGTTTTCAAGTGGACATATATCCAGGATGTCTCTAATATGGATGTCGAGGATGCGCTCTAAGGTTTTAAGCACAAAAGAGGTTAGACTAATTGGACGGAAATCCTTCGCAGATTCATGCCCCCGCCTTACGACTTTCGGGATAAAAACCACTCTTACATGTCTCCAGGACTCGGGAACATAGTTAAGAGATAAACATCCTTTAAAAATTGTTTCCAGCCAGGGAACTGCTATCTCTTGCAGTTTCTGTAGCATAATTGGCAGTATGCCGTCCAGGCCTGGAGACTTATACGGTGAGAATGTATTAATTGCCCAGGCAATTTTTTCTTTTGTTATAACGGTATTGATATGCTCTACTCGAGTTGAAGACATGTCCCAAGGTTCCAGCGTCGCTTACCTACTGTTCTCGCAGCCCGGGAAGTGCGTCGTCATTAATAGCTCCAAAGACTCAGCTGGAGAGACTGTCCAGGAACCATCAGGCTTTTTCAAGAATGATGGATTGCAATGTTCCTTAGATAGAATTTTGCCGAGCCTTGCGGAATCTTTTATATTTTCAATTGACTGACAGAATTCTCTCCAGCCTTGTTGCTTGGCTGATGCGAGAGCTCGCTTGTAAGCCTTGAGACAGTCTTTATAGGGTTGATAAAACTTATGTTTGTGGCAGATATTAAAGATTGTTCTAGTCATTTTCCTTAGATTAGATAGGTCTTCATTCCAGCAAGGGGGTAGTGTTTTACGACTATATTTTATTGGACAGGAGACCTTAAAAGCAGTGCTCATTGATGCCTCAAAGGATTTCACCTCTGACTCAAGATCTATCACCAAGTCTGGACAACTTGACTGAATTTCTTCGATTCTATTTTTTTGGGATTTCTATAAGGGGATTTATTTTCGGTTTTGAAATTAATGCTGAAGAGTATCCATCTATGGTCCGAAAAAGATTTCAGAAGGGATACCCTCCAGTTTTCTACTATTAGATTCATTTTGTTATTTACGATCGTAACATCCAGTACGTCCTCCCAGCCTTCATGATTATCCGAGCTCGGAAATACAAAGGTGGGAGTGCTACCTCTGTTGCAGACCGTCAGGTTATTTTCAATAATAAAATCAAAAATAGACTCACCTCTTTCATTGATCTCTGAACTACCCCATAGGGTATATCGTGCATTAGCATCATTACCAATCACAAGGTTTGGCTTTAGCTTCATTTGTAAGGGTTCGCAACTCTTCTGGCGGTGACTATCTGTCATGGGCCGAGTACGCCGAGGCCAACAATAAGCCGTCTGCATTTTTATCCTCCAACCTTACAACTGTTAGATCAGGAGTGCTAAGATTTGGAAACAGAAAAGCTTTTGTGTTTTTTAGCTAAAATACAAGTTCTAGGCTTAACTTGGTCTGGGCTTGCGATTTTATAAAACAGGTTGTATTGGTGATCTTGGAGGCCTCTTACTCTGAGCCCATTCACCCATGGTTCTTGAATGACCGCTTTGTCGGCGTTTTCCTCCCTCAGGAAAACCCACAAATTATCCGAGGCACATTTAGAGTGCTTCAGATTAATCTGTACGACTCGCAGCGCGTTTTTAATTTTGTGAGCAGCCTGCACAGTCAGGGCCCGACGGCTCGCTAGGGACAACGACATCACCAACAACTTCGTCGATCTCGACTTTGTCATCAGCTTTGTCGGGGTCTTCTCCCTGACTATACAAGATTTTAATGCGGATTATACGTATGCCAAACTTCAGCGGGAAATCGGCCTTCTCGAGAGCTCCCCGGCTTTCTTCGCTGGTCCTCAGAAGCTAAGATCCGCTGTTCTTCTGCGGTTCCTCTGCCTTAATGACAGCCCAGTCATGCATAGGAACCAGCGGATTTAGCCTCTGAAGTCCGCGGATCAGCTCTTGTCCGCTCGGCTTGATGCCCATGAGGGGCAACCAAATGCGAGCCATTGGTTGTCTAGGGATATCCTTAGCTGGGATAAGCTTGAGCTTCAAGCCCTCCCAGCCATTGCTGATCTTAGCAACGCTTTTACTAAGGAAATCTCTAGAGAACCCGTCCTCACACTTAATTACCCTACATCCCCTGAGCACCTCACTAGAGTCGAAACCAGGATAGGGACCCTCACTTTCCGATAAAGTGTATAAAAACACCATCTCTGAGAGCTTGGCCTCGATGAGGTTCCACACAGCCAACAGACCTTTGTTGTTTGTGGAGAGCTCATCCACAAACGATACCTGGAGATCATCTCTGAAAACTTCCGGAGCATGCGGTTGCGCTGCTCTGAGAGGTGGCGTTTGTTCACTCCTACTAGGGTTGTCTAGCCTACTCTTCTTCTGCGGTTGTGTGGTCTCTTCTTGAGACCTATTTCGCTTGAGGGCGTTTTCTTGTATAGCCAGAAGACCGTTGTAATCTTCAAAGATCTTCTGGTACATTCTTTTGTCAGCGACGTCCCTCTCATGGACCGTTCCAGCCTCCTCATTCTTGGCTATCTTGTCAAGAAAGTAGGTAGCTCTCTTGAACTGGGCCTTGAGAAGGGCGCTCGCTGATTGTCTTTTGGTTTTGCGGGATTTATTGGTGGGTTTGGAAGGTACAGGGGTGTCGGCGGATGGTTCTACGTCTGTATTGTCAGTATCGTCCATAGTGTAAAGCAAAAAAAATTTGATTCCCACGAGTAGGTCGGAAAGGAAAGGCAGGCCCGGCAGAGCCGATATACCGGGGTAAGGCAAAGAATATGACGGACCCTGCCAAGGCGTCCGAAAGAGCTCGTTAGAGACTGGTTTACCCCCCAGCCTTCCATTTCTTCACCACGGATTATGAAAACGCTCACACCACCACTGAAAATTAGGGACCACGTATCTATGGTCAAATCGCATTGCTGAATGTTGAACTATTGCGAAGTAAAGGAACACTACAACAATTCGACCTGACCTTAGCTGATCCCCATCTTGACATCGCACAAGATTAGCTGTGGTGATCATTACCGCCCATCCACTAGGAGGGTTTGATACGAGAATTTTTGCCGAGCATCTACACACTCTACTCGAACTTCTTTTCGATAGCATTTGCCATTAAAAAGTTATTTCCTAAAAACTGATTTTTTTCGACACTTTAGCACACCTAAAAAGTTATGCTCCTGTCGGACCGTCGGCTACTTTTAGTCATTGCTGCGTTATAGTTACTGGAAGGCCCCCACCAAATTTAAGCGTTATCGGAATTTTGTTCAGGATTTGAGATTTGTATGTCTACTTTGACTGGGCTTAAAATGTCAACACTTTAGCGAATTTAATTCTCACTTGATTACAAACAGCGAACCTGCGCTAATCTTTTCACTCAAACAGTCAAAACATATCGAACTAAAATTCAATGTGATACGTATACCGAAATTAATTAGTTTTCTTTTTGTTTCATCTCGATAGAGCTTAAAGAAACACTTACTTTTTCGTTCCTATGTTGGACAAGCAGTGCACATTTTCATCGCTTAAAACGATGTAACTTAAAAATGTTTCATAGAACACAACCCTCCTGTATCATTTTCAATTTTGGAATTATATAGTAGAATTCGGGAATAAATATTTTCTAGGCGTTTTTTATTGGTCATCTATAGCTAGCGTAGTAATGGGTAATGAATACAACATTTATGCTCTATTTATATACACTCTTATTTTACATCTCTACAGCCCAAACGAGTGTGGTTCCATTCCAAACATTCCAAAACTTTGTATACACTATTATCGGCACTATTTTTACTGCCTTTTTTTATCAACACTATTCTTTTCCATATAAAATTTGCTGCGCTGCCTATAAAAGTTCCAAATAAAAAACGCCTATTGCTAAAGAGTCATTCCATATGAAAACGTCTAATCGAAAAGCCATCGCATTTTAGATTTTTTTTTAAACTTTGTGGGAATCATTTTTGGTTCCAAAATATGGAAATCCAGCTGGATTTAATTTTCGCATTCATCACTCCCGCTCCACCTCCCTTCAAAAATTAAAAAATCATCATTTTAATGTTTTTTATTTTATTTTATTTTTAAAAATGACATTTTTAAAGTTATCAATACGTTTGAGGTGTCATTTTAAAGAAAAAAAAACAAAAAAATATTTTAATTCACAAAATCACAACCAAACAGTATCAACCGCGGTGCTGAAAAAAAAACGTGTTTTTACTGTTTTCTCTTGATTTTTAACTGCCTCCCGTTTGCCGACTGTTATATGTAACGCGCTAATATTTCTCAAATACTAAGAACGAATATTTTCAAAGAAATATAACCAAAAATTGACTAATTTTGTTCACCCTTTATATCAAATATCACTGCTTTAAAAATCCATATTTTGAAAAATTGCACTTTTTAGGCACTATGTTTGACAAAAAATATCGAGATGAAATTTTTAGCTTTACTAAGCTTGTAGTTTCAGCCTTAATTTCTTAAAGTTTTGTTTTGTTATTTTCATCCATAGTGTCAGCGCACAACCATATTTTTCAAAATAAGGATTTTTAAAGCAGTGATATTTGATATAAACGGTGAACAAAATGAATCAATTTTTGGTTATATTTCTTTGTTCTTAGTATTTGAGAAATATTAGCGCGTTATATTTAACAGTCGGCAAAAGGGAGGCAGTTAAAAATCAAGAAAAAACAGTAAAAACACGTCTTTTTCAGCACCGCGGTTGATACTGTTTGGTTGTGATTTTGTTAATTTTTTTAATTTTTTTTTTTAAAAAACTACCGTTTTTTGTCTTTAAACTTACACCTCAAACGTAATTATAATTTTTAAAATGTCATTTCTAAAAATAAAATAAATAACCATTAAAATGATGATTTTTAAATTTTTCAAGGGAGGTGGAGGGGGAACGGTGAATACGAAAATTAAAACTAGCTGGAGTTCCATCCTTCGGAACCTAAAGATGATTCCCACAAAAAAAAATCAAAAATGTGATGGCCAGGGAAAGGATTTTGCTAACTTTTCCTTTTTTTTGCGTGATCGTAAGAATGTATCGATTTTATACAAACACGATTTATGTCCTCCATGTATTTTATTTTGTCTTTTTTACCCGTTGGTGCTTTTTGTTTGCCTTTTTTACCCGTTTGTGTCTTTTTTGTCAATTTTGACTTTTGACTACGAAAAATCTTTAAAAAAAATTCTACAACTACAAACTGCATGTAGTTTTTCCATTTCCAGTTGAGATTATTTCACTTTAAAACATGATCCTATCACAATCTAAAGCGCACAGAAAACAAATTTGCTTGAAAAAGAAAAAGAAAGCAGGTAGTGTAGACTGCAGATAGAGTTACAATGATCTTTTCTCAATAAAATTTCTTGTCCTTTTTTTTTTGTTTTTTTACTCATAAAAACTAGATCTTTGCATTTATCTATGAATGATCGTGCATTTCCTTGCACTGCAAATATCAATGAAAATTTAGAAAAAGCGAAAGGGCCAATAATTGTTGAAAAAGTTCACTACTGTTTTTAATGTAAATCGTGGACTTAAAAATGTTGAGCAAATGCTGTAATCAATGGCGACGTCAACTCCACACTTTCCAAAAACGTTGAAGTGAATGATGTAGAGTTTAAAATAGGCTCGAATCGTTTCTGCTCAAGTAGAAATGTCCTTTAGATGCTTCTTAGAGACAATCGTAGAAGGCTGTTAACTGAGAACTTCAAAAAGCTGTTGGTAGTTCAATGATATTATAATTAGATGTTAAGTTTTGTTTATATTCTGTTTATTTAATAAATGCCTTTTTAAGAATTTTTGTTTGCCTTTTTTGATTTTTTTAGGTCAGCAAAATCCTTTCCCTGGTGATGGCTTTTCGATTAGACGTTTTCAAATGGAATGACTCTATAGTGTTTTTTCCAAAATGGAACGGGTCAAAATTATATATCTTAAAATTCTGCATGACCGAAATTCTGTTTGAAAGTTGTTTGAAAATACTGTATGACCAAAATTCTGTTATTTCAGAATTCTGTATTTCAAAATACTGTATATCCATAATTCTGTAGGTATATCCAAAATGCTGTATGTACAAAATTCTGTTTTCCAAATTTCTGTTTATGCCCTTATTCATTATTTAAACGAATAACTTGCATAACAAAAACAAATTTGATTTTCTATTTATAAATTTTTATAATAAAAAATAAAGAAATATAATTCCAGATAACCGCCGCCGCCGTAATAAGGTAGCATTAAACTAAACGTATTCCCTTGAATAGGCAATGTTACTCAAACCAGATCTCTTTCTCATAATACTTCGAATTTTCTGATTTTTCCGAATTTGTTTTCGTTTTTTTAATGTGGTCTATGTGGTTTAATGTGGTTAATATGGTTTCTTGTCCTTGTCACCTTTGCGTTTGCAAAAGCAGATCCGTTTTTAAAATCGCTTAACCATATGCTGAAACTCGCATTCGACTACAGGCGTATGTTGGTATTCCAACTTCATTTCTACTAATATTGAGAAACGCAGAACATCGCTTACAACCGTTCATATTTTATCATTATTCCGAATCTAATATTAATCCAAATTAAGGTCGCATTTGTGATGTTTATTCGTCGTGAGAAAATGTTTAAAAGAGATTTATACATTTTCGAAAAAAATCTACAAAAACCTAATGGTATGCAGTTGGTAAGTTTTTTAATATTGCTTCTATTTGTTTAATCAACCTGAGGGCAAGACCGTTTTTCTTCCAACCAATACTGTTAAACACGGATGCCAAGCCTCAACGTTGTTTTGAATTATTTGAATACTTCCGTTATTTTTTTATGAATTTTCACAGACAGAACAAAACTCAGCTTGATGTCTTACCAGTACGCATGCATTTTTCTAAACCAGGCCGCTAGTTTCAAAATATTCTAAGCCTCAAATTTAAAGCGTAGTGACTGATCTTAAGACCACAAAAAAAACGAGTTTTTTATCATAAGAAACCGGGTTGGGGTCATAATTCTGTATGTTCCAAAATGCGTTTCCCAAAATTCTGTATTTTAAAATTATGTAAATCTAAAATTCTGTATTTTAGAATTCTGGAAATCCAATATTGTTTTGATAATGAAAAAAAGTGCGCAATTTTTTATCATTTACAGAATTTTGAATTTGCAACATTTCAAATCTACTACGTTTTCATTGTAATTGAATTGAACTAATTTCCAAATTTGCAAATAAAGTTATCAAGGTTGATGTTTCTTTTAATCGGGCGTTCGTTATATTCCCAAAGTTGCTTTGAAGTAACTGATTTTAGTTATAGAGGTAGTGTTGCCAATGTTTTAATTTTCTAAATTATTTCCCTTTTTTTTTGAAAATGAGCTCTGTAACTGTGTTCAAATAGGACTTGTTAATATCTTTTGCATAATTTAAAACCGGGAGGTCTGGGTTCGCTTCCCAGCCTCAACCACCTAAAAAACTAAAAAGTTTTTTTTTTCAGGGCTACTGCCTCTTGCGAGGAATTGACAAATCCTCCAAGAGTATCTCTTGTCACGAATAAGTGCTTCTCGTCTAGCCGTTCGGATTCGCCATATAATTGTAGGTCCCTTCCATTCCTGTCGACAGGCGCACACAGGAATGGTTGCGAGTTGTTAGTCACTAGGCCCTGGTTTTTCACGAGCCGTTGTGCCACCCACTTTATTTATTTTATTTTATAATTTAAAACCTAGGCATTTTCTTCATATTAATTAAAATTATATCATTTATACTTAAGAGGATTGCGTTTGCGTCAGTCTAAACGATTCTACTAGATCTAAAGAAATCTTTGTGCTAGGGATTTACAAAAAGAGCCCACTTTTTTTTGTATATTCCACTCACTATCTACGCATATACCCCAAAAGTAATTTTCAAACGAAGTAAGTGTAAAAATCACATAAAGGAAAAGAAAAGTAACATATCGCGACGAAAGTCGTATAGTTTACTTTACAAGATTTGCCAACAATTGCCAAGCATTTAATTGTTATTTTGCTGAATAAAAATGTGTACAACATAACAATACACTATTTTAAATTTTCTAGAATTTTAATACAGAATTTTGAAATACAGAACTCTGAAAATACATAATTTTATAATGCAGAATATTAAATTTACAGAATATTCGAATACAGAATTATGGTCACACATAATTTTTGAGTCATTTACAGAATTTTGGTCATCGAGATTTTTGGATATTCATTTTCAAAATTCTGTATTTAAAAAAAAAATTATAATGTAAAAAAAGTGCGCACTTTTTTACATTATCGATACGATTTTTTTTTAAATACAGAATTTTGAAATACAGAATTTTCTTAATACAGAATTTTGTGTAACCAGAATTTTGAAAAACTGTATTTAAATACAGAATTTTGAAAACAGAATTTTGACAATACAGAATTTATACTTCAACCCATTCCAAAAGATTAACGGGTCGAATTTTTGGTATACGCGAAAAGAAACACTAACTCGTTTATTTGTATTATGTTTATGTAACGTTATTCAGTTTTGTAAACGCTACTTTTGAGGCTTGTTTTAAATTTTCGATGATTTCTGATTGCTCAATCAGAAATCATCAATGCAAAATTTTAGAATTTATATGATTATTTTTTTGAAAATTGTTACATTTCGAATAAAACTTTTTATGTTTTACGAAGTTTCTTGCTTTCTACCGTTCTGAAAAAAAATAAAATTTATTGTTTTTTTCTTCTTGTTGTAATTTATATATAACATATTTTATAAAATTCGGAGTAGTGGTGCAGATTTTATCAATTTTATGTATAAGTATTGTTACATACATTCAAAAAAAATTTTAAAACATAATGTTGATTACGCATTTTTTGGAGAAAATTGACCCCAAAGCTAAAAAATTACCATTGGCAGGAAAAATGGAACAGGCTAAAAAAAAACTGCATATCTTAAGACAGAGAGAAGATATACAACTTATTTAAACGCAGGTACAAAGGCTGGTATTTCTTCTAAAAATAAATGTCTAAGAGAAGTTTCTATCATTAATACCAACAGCGCAATTACCGTTAACATGAGTCAGGGTACACCAAAGTAAGACTTTTCCTTAATCTCCTATAAATGATATCAAAATTGGAGATAGGCCCCTACTGTAAAACGATTATTTCTTAGAAAATGCCCAAGAATCATGCCCTAAAATCATGCCCTAAAATCATGCCCTAAAATCATGCCCTAAAATCATGCCCTAAAATCATGCCCTAAAATCATGCTGATAAAAAAAAACCCAATTCGACTTTTTTACTAAGTGCAAACTACCTTAATGTATAAAGTTCCAATTAGAACACCGTTGAATTTGAAATTTAAAGACAAATTGAACTTTTCGAACATTAGAAAATACGAAAATTCGAACAAAAATTTCCCTTAGTCATGCCCATGGAAATACATTTTAAATTTCCCACAAATCTCCTCGCTACTGCCATCTATTTGAAGATTTAACCTTAAAGCACATTAGTTTCCCTATTTCGCAGAAGGTGGCAGTATATAAAATAACTGTTTTCATATTCTTAGTCAGATATAAAAAAAAGAGAAATAAAGGAGCTGGTCTTATCGTAAGGAATTACATTTCAATAGGAATGGTGTGAAATTGAATCAAGATGCACAGCCACAGCCATACAATTTCAAATATAATGATTTAAATTAAGTGCCGACAGTATTTGTTTTTATTTAAGTCTCCCGTCTTTCTTATTTATATGTAGGTATATGCTATTATTTATAAAGCATTTTACTATTAAAGTTTTCTTAAGTTCAGCGGAGTTTTTTTTTTTTTACTCAAATCCGTTTTAATAAAATGTTATGATTTTATTTTAAAAATCCGCGTCCTCAAATTTTTTTAATGTTAAGAAACAGATACAAGATATTGAGAGACTTTTTTGAATAAAAAACATTTTCCTACTTCACTAAAAATCTTCATCGAGGATAATATTTTATATGCCTGTTGGGTATCAATTTCCATTTCATAAAAACAAAACATCCATCTCATCACTTAATACTTGTTTCCCAAAACCACTCTGGAAGAAAGAAAAAATGAAAGTTTTCAAATTCACTCAATGCTTTGCACAATTTCAAGTTCTTTATCAGATTGTTTTCCCCAAGTTAAAAACAGGACAAATCATCTTTCCAGCCAGAGCTCAACGCAAGATTTTCAGAGAAGAGGAGAAATACTCGTAAAAAGTCATATTTTAAGAGAATTTCTGAAAAAGGACCAAGTCTGTTTGAGCAAAATCTGTTTGAGTGTTTTTAGTTGTTCTTACAATAACAAATCCAGCCCACCGCCACTCTAAGGGAAATTTAAAACACAAAAATTGTCGACTTTGGACTCTGGAGAGTAAAAAGAAGAAGGATAACAAATTTTGAAGATGGCCGTGAATTTTTACTGAAAGAGCTATCGGCAATGAAACGAAGGGATATAATCATTTCTGGTCTTTTTGTAGGTCGCTTCAAAGGCAATTGGAAATGGGTTAAGACCAGGACACTTTTGAGAAGTAAATTGTAAACTAAAACTTTAGGTAGTTAGGTATTTGTATATCAAGCATGACACTCTATGGGCTATGTGAAGTGTTTCACCTACAATTTCATTGATTGTCCGCTCTGTTTCTCTTGACTTTCGACTTCAACAATGATAATGGTGTCATTTCCATTCACCAAGATTGTGATGCGATGATAATGATGAAATGAGTTTTTTCGTTAATACAAATGAACCTACCTGCATACCTACATACATACATTAACTTATGTTCAATTTTTAAATCATACAAATTTACTTCACGTTAGGAAAATCAAAAACGTGCGTTGTAAAACATATCTATTCCAAACAGAATTCATACATATTATGTTTGTGAAGATTTGCAATTTACCAAAATATTTATTCCAAACAATACATTTTGTTTGTATTATTTGGAGCTTTTGCTTTCAAATTCAAAAATAGTTGAGCAACGTTAATTGCTCTATTGTTTAAGTATGTTAGAAATATTTCAATGAGTTAAAGAAGAAGTTGGACTGAAATATTTCGGCGTCACCCCTTGGAGATATTTCTGGTTTTCATTTAGGTGAAGAGATTGAAAATACATTTCCTTGGACGTGTACCCCGATGAGTTATCTTGTTCGAAATATAATTTTTTTAAAAATTGACTTCGAAAAATTAAAATTTCATTTTAAAATTTGTAAAAATTACTTATTTACACAAACTTTGAAAATGATTTTTAAAATTGTCAAATTATTCTGAACAATTTAAATTTTATTTTCAAAATATATATTGTAATTTAAAAAAAAATTGTGTTAGGTAATTTTTAATATGTAATTTTATACAAGTTTTATAAAAAAATTTAAAAACTTTGTGCGATATTTTAAAATTACTTCAATAGAATAAAATTGAAACAAATATCCGCATTCGGAGAATAAAAATAACAACTTCCGGCGATTTGTTTTGCACTTAAAATAAAATAACATGAAAACGAAATAGATCCAAATAAAAACAAAACAAACATTTGGTCTTATTTCTACATTACCCGGCTGGAAAATGCCAAGTTTCTGTTTAGTTTGGGCAAGGCCCTAGTAAGTTTTCTAGATCTAGACGAGGAGAACTAGTCAGATGCTTGGCAAGCAAGTCTCTTGTACACCAAAAACAAAATTTTATAACTAGGATGCAATTTTATTATCATACGACACTTTTTCTCCCTTTCCTTTGTCTTCTTCTTCATATCACACTTTTTAATATGTGTGTGAGACATTTTTGTATTATAGAAT
Source organism: Melangyna quadrimaculata (assembly GCA_949320155.1). Lineage (NCBI taxonomy): Eukaryota > Metazoa > Arthropoda > Insecta > Diptera > Syrphidae > Melangyna > Melangyna quadrimaculata. The sequence continues at coordinate 441,242 of OX439486.1, forward strand.
TGTTCAGTTAAGAAAAAGTCAGATCATAACACTACAGATTTGTGAGAAATGTCAGACAAGATTAACCAGGAAACTTGTTCTAAGTTGTTCTGCCTAGAAAGAAAGTACCAAAAAATGTTCTATTCTGTTTGAATTTGTTCTACAATATAGTATGAAGCTTATTCACTTTCGATAGTGAATTTTTGTACAGCGAGTAACCTCATAGGGTAGCGCATAAGACTGACAAGCAGAAGATCAGGGGATAAAGTCCCGCATAAACCAACTTTTTTTTTGTTTGCCTGTCGAGGCAAAAGGGTTCATAACCGCCAAGGCCCTTGTTTTAGCCTTTGCTAATCCTTGCTAGCCCCTTGCCAGAATCTATTAATCAATCTCTAGTGCCTTGTCGAAAACTAGATTGTTTCTCTGCGCGGGTAAAAACGAAAAAAGCCAATTTTTTTATTTTGAGCTTTATTTCGTTGAGCATTATTTCACGATACGATTTCTGCCCACCTCAGTTTTCTATTATTAAAAAAAATAATGTTTAAATTGCCTGTGGTACCTGTAGTTAATTTTGAAATAAATGCTCATATGGATTAGCATGTAAATGCAAAAAAAAAATTTGTTTCTGTTTATCAGGGCTGATCTCCGATTTAAATAAAGTGAACTTGACGGGTCTTAACTTTATGTTAATGGATGAGAGTTTAGAGAGAAATTATAAGGGTTTCTTTGAAAAAACAAGCAATCATGTGTAAGTTATGTTGCAAAAAAATTAAGCTGCTCGACAAAAATTTTAAACAAATAGAAAACATCAATTTTTTTTTTTTTGTATGCGAAATATAATTGACTTATTGGGATGGAAGACCATTAAACAAGTTAAAGGAAATGGGGCTCATATTGTAACTTAGATTATATGAATAGTCTACTATCTAAGACATTTTTGTTATCTGCCTGCTTGGCAATGTGAATCTTCAGAAATGCTAAACAGGTTGGTTTATGATTATGTAGAGAGGATCAAGGGGCACTACTTTATACTTCGAAAACTATAAAGGTTTTTTTTCAAAGAATATATGTAAATATAAAGATATAGAAAATAATGATTAATTTCATTAAAAATGTGGAAACAAAAATCGAAATGCTTTCTAGCAATTAGAAATCATCAGTTATAATAATAATTCAACATTTTATGAAAATTAATGAGTACATAGGTTGCTTTGAAAAAAAAAATAAAATAATTATGGAAACTTTAAATAAATACAAGAGCCGTGTTTTGTGTGAGAGTGTTTAAGCAAATTTTAACAAGTTCTTTGTTAAGTGTAATAATGTTGATGATTTAATTAGCGAACATGTGGACCGCGGTGGAAACCATATACTCTCAACATAACACAAACTTAAATACTCCGGTAAATGCCCTTATTAGATCCTAACGTAATAAGGCTCTGTCCGGCTATTAGAGCTTCACGTTCGCTTACCGGACATTTTCCTTGGATTTGCTTATATTAAAATAAAATTAAATAGACACAAAACGGATTTTCTGTTTCATTTTACAAGGCTTACATAAAATGATGTGTCAGCTTAGGAACTTTTTTTTTTGTTTAAAATGAGCAAGACAAATTGTCGTGTCCCTTTAAAGGAATGCAATTTGTATACGAAATTAGAAACAAAAGTTCTAGAAAATGCGTCCGTTCAAGGGAACTGGCCGCAGGCTTCGTTTCACTTCTAGTTGCAAATGTTTTGTCCAATATTGTAGGTGTTACTATATGTTGTTTTTTTTTTCTTTTGTTACATCATTAATGAATGTTTTTTTTTTTAATCAGAATAAGCAGAATTTTATTTCTCTACATATTACTTATCAGTATTTTGAAAAGCAGAATTTTAAAAAACATAACCGAAAAAAAAACCAGAATAAGCAGAATTTTGAAAAGCAAAATTTCGAAACCAGATTTTCGACCGGCTCCCTGTTTTTTGCATTGCTGAACTAATGATAATTTTATATTACCTTTTTGTTTTTCTTCATTAAAACCAAATTTCTAAATACTTTCTTAATACAAAAAAAAAGATTAATAAAACAGAAAACAGTGGATAAGTTAACTCTGTAAAATGCAATGATTGCGAAAAAATTGTAGAAACAATTCAAAAACTGGGGTCATGAATGGTTCAACATAAAAACGAATGTTTGAAAGTTTATGAAGGGTCGATCAACAAAAATATTTTTTGTAACGCTATATCAGTACTGCTTATTGCAAGCACTTGTAACATTACATATTTCTTTACTCATTAGCAGGGAAAGGATTTTGCCTATTCTTTTTACGTAATCGTAAGAAAGTATCGACTTTATACAAACACGATTCATGTCCTCCTGTTAAAAAAGCCACTGTTGCTTTATTCTCCTGTAAAAAAGCTATAGGTACTAAATGGGGTCTATCCCCTGCCGTAACTCACTGGCTCTACACTGCGGTCGTAAGACCGATTCTCACTTATGGGGTAACAATTTGGTGGACTGCTCTAGATAAAGTCACGTACTGTGACCAGCTGAGCAAGGTCCAGAGATCAGCAAGTATGTGCATAAGTGGAGCTCTCCGCTCGACACCATCAGCTGCACTAGACATACTCCTCAGCCTCACACCCCTCGATATATATGGCAAGCAAATGGCTGCGAACACAGCCGTCCGCCTTAAAGCCATTTCTCAATGGACCAACAACTCTATCGGTCATACTAAAATTCTAGACTTATATGAATCTATTCCTTGTCATTCCGACTACACCACATCCAAACTAAATTTCGACAAAAGTTTCCAGGTCACCATACCCTCAAGAGAATCTTGGGACGTTGGGGACCCTCTCAAAGGTGATTCAGTTCATTTTTATACTGATGGGTCGAAAACTGAGGAAGGTGTGGGTGGCGGAGTGTACTCAGACAGACTTAATTTAAGTCTCTCCTTCCGGCTTCCTAACCACTGTAGCGTATTCCAAGCGGAAATTCTGGCAATTAAAGAAGCTCTGTCTTGGCTGAGAGATACGTGATATCAACATCGGATATACGCATCTTCTCAGATAGTCAAGCAGCACTTAAATCTCTCAACTCTGTCTCTACCAACTCCGTTACGGCCCAAAACTGTCGATCGTCTCTTGAAGAGATGGCGGAACAGTTTAATATTCACCTTCTATGGGTGCCGGGCCATAGAGATATTCCGGGAAATTGTAAAGCCGATGAACTTGCCAGAAATGGAACTCTAATGCCCGTTTTGCCTAACAGGTGGAACATAGGTATACCGATCGCTACGTGTAAACTTTTGCTAAAACAAAACTCTGCAAGGAAAGCAAACTCTAGATGGACAAACCTTACTACATGTCTGGCCACAAAAGAAATCTGGCCATCGCTAGACCCTAGGCGCTCTAAAAGTTTGCTATCACTTAGCAGATCACAAATTAGCTCCGTAATAGGTGTCATAACAGGACACTGCCTTATAGGAAAACATGCCACAAGACTTGGCGTTTTCTCAAATGACTTCTGTAGAAGTTGCATGGACGAAGAGGAGGAGGAAACAATTCCTCACCTCCTCTGCACATGTCCTGCTCTTTCACAGAGGCGCAGACTCCTTCTTGGGGACTACTTTTTCAATGATCCAAGCGATCTAGCTAATACAGACATACACTGTCTCTCTCGCTTCATAAAAAGCTCCGAATGGTTTTCGTAATGAGGATAATCTCCTCATTCCTATCATGTGGTATCACAACGGACCTAATTATGGTCTAAGTGTGTCAGCCGTTTTCCTGACAGCCACTTTAACCTAACCTAACCTATGTCCTCCTGATTCAAAATATATGTATTTTAATTTTGCCTTTTTTATCCGTTAGTGTCTTTCTTGTCAATTTTGACTTGCTTGCTTTTTTATCAGAGTTAAACGAACAAATCTTCAAAAAAATTCTACAAACACAAACTGCATGTAGTTTTTCCATATCCAGTTGAGATGATTTCACTTAAAAACATGATCCTAATACAATGTAAAGCGCACAGAAAACAAATGTGCTTGCCCTCAACATACAAGAAAAAGAAAGCAGGTATAGTGTAGACGGAAGATAGAGTTACTATGATCTTTTCTCAATAGTATATCTTGTCCTTTTTTTGTTTTTTTTTTACTCATAAAAACTAGATCTTTTTATTTCTCCATGAATGATCGTGCATTTCCTTGCACTACAAATATCAATGAAAATTTGGAAAAATCGAAAGGGCCAATAATTATTGCAAATGAAGTGTTGAAAAAGTTACCTACTGTTTTTAATGTAAATCGTGGACTTAAACTGTTGAGAAAGTGCTGTAATAAATGGCGACGTCAACTCCTCACTTTCCGAAAACGTTCAAGTGAATGATGTAGAGACTAGAGAGTTTAAAATGGGCTAAAATGGGCTCCACTCGTTTCTGCTCAAGTAGAAAGGTCTTTTAAATCATTTAAGACGCTTCTAAGAGACAATCGTAGAAGGCTGTAACCTGAGACTTTCAAAACGCTGTTGGTAGTTCAATGCTATTATAATTAGACGTTAAGTTATGTTTATATTCTCTTTATTTAAATGCCTTTTTTTGCCTTTTTAAGAATTTTTGTTGGCCTTTTTTGATTTTTGTAGGTCAGCAAAATCCTTTCCCTGCTCATGAGGTTTTTTCACCTTCATGAAAACGAATTTACTAATACACTCTCCCAGAAGCATTTGAACAGTGTGACGCTTTACTGAAGTCAGTATAGGTACATTCCACTTGATGGCCACTCTTACTTGCTGCTTTAGCTGTGTGTTTAGGAAAATGGGTATTGTTTTGGTTTTGATAGAGCTAAAATTTTAAAATTAGAAGGAAACAAATTTTAGTTACACATTCATGAGGTCAACCAAATTTTAAAGAATGAGGAAATTGCGTGCAACTACAAAGCATATAAAACATACTTAAACATACAACAATCTCATAGTTAATGCTAATTTACAGATCAACCAAATTAAAAATCAAACCAATTTGTATACTTTAAATACTTGAATACCTTTATAGAAAAAATTAGTTTTGTTTTATTTTTAATTTCAAAACAAATGTCTAATATTTAAATTTAATTTATAATATTACAATTTTTATCAAATTTTGTATGTAATTTTTATTGATCTTGATGATGAGGAAAATAGGTCCTCGAAATTTATAGATCATCGAAATAAAATAAGAAAATCGCGTTTTAATGAATTTTAATAGAGAAAAACAAATTAATATTTGGTAGAAACGTATGTAGTTACCTTAACCCCTTTAATGGTACAACAAATAAAATCCAAAATTCATACACAAAAGTCAACCCCTGGTTAAGGGGACCATCTCGGGAGGAGGTGATTTCCAGAACCAGCTATTCGACGTGAGTTATATGCGAATAACATTTACTTCGTTGTTAGGAAAGAAATAGAGCAATAATGTCTGCTTTGTGCCTAAAAGCTAGCATAATCAGAACTATACAAATAAGATATCTACGAATTTACTAATTTCAATTTTTCTATATTTCAATTTCGTCAATACCTAACCTACCGAACATAGATATATATTTTTCCTAATATTTTTCCTGATACCATTTTTTTTTTTTTTAAGATCTCCTTTCTTTAATATTAAAAAAAAAAAATAATCCTTTTGAAAATGTCTATTCGTTGTAGGTACGTATACAGATACACAAATCGAAAACTTATCTTAATAGCAATCAACTGCTCTTAAGCTCCCACACCAATGCAAATATTTTTTTTATTTCCAACCGCCATTTTATGGACACTTATTTCTGAAGCATCGTTTTTGTCCTTCTCCGCTTCCTCCTTCACCTATAAGCAACCCCGTTATTTCGTCAAAGGCAAAACGACACACGAGCTGATGAAAATTTAAAAAAAAAGTGTACCTAAGGAAAAAAATTATAATCGTAAGAATAAATAAGTTTTTAAGAGAATTAAAAAGCAAGTCCTAGTTTTTCTTTGCCCGTTTTCAAAGCGAAAATCAACCCTTTTTACAAAAAGTTTTTCTGCCATTCCAGTACCACTACAATGAAAGAAGGTCCATCTATTCAGTTTTTATACTTTTCTTGCTTCAAAAATGTGCTATGAGAAATTAAGGTGGGTGTCTAGAAGGAGGACAATATGCAGGATACGGCGGGTATTCGGTTTGGTGCTGTGTCGGGCCATAAAGGAATAAAGTATATAAGTACACAATTTATATTTTTGATCACGCAAAAAAAGACACCCTGGGGTAGAACGAGGGTAGGGTGAGAATAGGGAAGTCAAAATTCGAGGGTGACGGTGGCAGTGGGGAAGAGAACGACGCGCGGAACGCGCTAGCTGCTTTATTACAAGCCATTATTCTTTCTTTTACAGCGTCGTCGTCGTCATCGTATTCGTCCTTCAGCTTCAACAAAAAAGCGCGTCGGTTTTTTTTTAATTTTATAATGTTCCTTCATCAAATTCCCTGATGAAGGCGATTCATGAAGCGATTTTGCTTTTTACACTTTTCTCATTTCTTATAATTTTCTTACGATTTTTTTAAGGTTCTGTTGTTTTGCTGATGCTTTTTACTGTTTGGGGTTGGCTTGTGCTGGGCTTTCTTCCTTTGGCTTCCATTGTCCTTTCCATTTTTTGTTTTTTTTTTTTTTTTTTTTTTTTCATTTTTTTGTTTCATTATTATTTTCGCTATAAGGAAAGTATACGAGTATAATTTTTTATTTTTCATTTTGAGAGATTTCTTACTTATTATGTGTTTATATTTCACCGTTGCTGGCTGATGGTGAAAGAAAGGGACGTACAATTTTGTAGGTACGGGATGCGGGAGTGATTTTTCGTTTGGTTTTCTTAGAAACTGTGTTCTTATTGTCAAAATAATTTAGAAACACCATCATCGTTTGATATATTGGTATATGGTGTGAGTAGTAGGGAGGTTTACATAGGAGAGATGGATGGTCTTCGAATAATAATGATGGTGGAAACATTGAAAGAAGTTTTTTTTTCTACGCTCCGCACATTCTTAAGAAGTATAAATATTCTTAAGGGACTTTGAGGTTCTTTCTTTTATTTGGTTGCTAGCGGTTTAAACCTGATCTAAGAAATTCATACTTTTGTGCTTCATGGGATTCAAAAGAGATATCAATTGCAGTTCGGGGATGAAATTTCAAGAATATAAATGGAATAAACTTTTTAACTATTCTCCAACTCCCCTTTTCGAGTCAAATTTGGTGTCGTTGAAGCCAGAAGACTTAAAATCAAAGAATTTCTGATGAAATTAATAATTGCGCAGTGTTTTAATGATATACAGGGTGGAAGAATGGTCAGGGAAGATTTTTGCTTCTTAATGATGTATAAAAAAATGGACAAAGAAGTTTAATTAATTGTAAGGTCTTTGAAGTTGAATTTACGTATGTACCTAAGTACGAGTACGTACCAAGTAATTGATATAAAAAGGTTTAGTTTCTTTTTCTAGCACAGTTTTAATTTTAACTAAGTACAGTTATTCAAAGACATTTTTTATTACTAATAGCAAAAACAAATTGTTCGTTTAAGCTAAATCAACGAAAAGTAGCTTTTTAAACCGATGTCAGCTTTATGAATGAAATATATGAAAAATAGTCTTTCTCTTTTTTTCATTTCTACTTCGCCAAGTAGTCTGAAATCCAATTTCCGAAAGCAAGTCACCAAAACATAAATGAGAAGTAACAAAACGCAATTATAGATGTCATATGATTGCCTTGTAAATATAGAAATCAATCAATACATTACAACGTGAAAAGTTTCGTCTAAAATATTGCTAAGCGGTGAAGTTTGATAAGACTCAGACAAAATAAGGAGGGTGGGGCTAAGCAATTTGCATGTTATGTAATTTTTTACAAGAGAAACAGCTCGGGACTTAGGGCTTGACAAGAGCTGGACAAAATAAAATAATTCTTTTAAAACTTACTTTATTCCAGAAAGTTTTGGGGCTTGACTCTAGGGACTTTCAAGTTTGGGCTAAAGCTTGAAGAGATAATTTAAAATCGAGTGGGGCTCGACAATTAACATGCCAAATGAAACAGCAATTTACCCTAAGAACTTAGCAAATTTTGCGAAAAAAACGAAATGGGGGCTGAACCCCAGGAGAATTTAGGAACAACAAATCAAAATCTGATTTTTCTCTGTGCAGTCAGAAAATCATGCAGGGGCATGTGAATATTCACGATCCCTCCAGACTGACTGTGGTTTAAAGCTAGGCTTGGCTGAAAATTGAAGGTTGAAAAAAAAAATAAGATAAGATTATATAATTTCATAACTACATCCTTTATATTCTATTTCCGCTTAAAAATATTTAATATGTTAAATACGACACATGTTATTGTACTTCACTTGACATTGAAAACATTTCAAACCGGGGATAGAAGCTGATATAAATGCAAACATAACACGGTTATTGTAAATGGAAAAGTGGGAATGTCAAAATACGTTTTCGATTATATAACATTGTATATTTTTTACAAAAAACCTTTAACTTAACTAAAATTTTACTTGATGTCTCAAACTGGATCTCCCTTCAATAATACATACACAAGTCTTACAAATATTTTTTTCTTTCTTTTCTAGTCTTCACCCAACCTACACGCTCTAGCTTTTTAAAAGACCTTATGCGAATCACCCTGCATAAGTACGTGGAACGCATTCTCATGAAAATCCATAAACTTCCTTGATTTTTAAGATTGTTTATTTTTTAATCGCCTGATAGTCATTAAACTCATATACTATAAGGTAACAAGTTAATTTAACCCAAATACTCGTAAGATGAATTCATCCTACTATGCAAACAAGGAATTATGAAAAAAAAAAAAAAATGATTTTGTTTCAAAACAGTTGGTTAGGTAGAACTTATAAAACATTTATAGGCATATGTATTTTAGAGTAGTTACTATAAAGTCCATTGTTTAATTTTGGTTGACACACCTCCCTAATGCCTTTAAAATAAATCGAAAAAAAACTACCTTTTAAGTTTCAGCTCTTTATATCAAAGTTAACCAGGCCCATAGACGACAGAAGCTTTATATCGCCTCAAAATAAAATAAAAAAAAAATATTTTCTTATTTTTTATTTGCTTAATTTAAACTTATAAGATTATAAGACCTTAGGTCTTTTTAAATGCAAGGCACTAGTAAGAAGGAAAAAACTTCTAAAGAACTTTTTTTTTATTTTTTTTTTCGATAATTATTTGCAGTTATAAAAACTCAAAGTTAAATCGAAGTGAATACATGTGTAATAATACATATACAACTTTCGTCGTCTTCAGGACCGGTTTAGAAACACTTAAATTTTGCAGTTACATATTTTTTTTATTATCAGGCATTATGAGGGGGTGCGTCAGTCAAAATGCAACAATTGCCGTTAAGGACCCCCATTACTAGAACATAGATACAAAATATTTCTTTTTAGAAAAATCACTTCAATTTGAATAATGCATTAAATATAAGTTTATTGACAGTTAACAGTTATGGTGCACTGAAACTTATTGAAATATTTTGCATTTTTTCTAGACTTCGGTTATGATTAATCGGTAGCAGCAACAAATTTCTGGCATTACCTAAAACGACTTTAAAAGAAAATACTTTATTTTTATTTTTATGTTTTTTTACAAGCATCTGATTTTATGAACTGATATACCTACCTCCTTTTCCGAGAGCAGTCCACTTTCAACAAAAATTATTGTACAAATGAATTTAGAGATTACCTATATACAGAGGAATGAGGCGAAGAAGAAGACCATCTGGTAAACCATAATATATTTAGGTCCACAACGAACCTTTCCCATGACCATTGGTCCTGTGTGAATATAAAATGCAAATCTAAATTTCATAATAAGCCAAAACAAAAAAGGACACACCAAACAATGGGGTTCATAAAAGCGAAAAATATGTTTCCTTAAATCTACTACTGATACCCTTATCCCATATGAGTAACTATGCAACCCATTATTACTCCCAAAAAGCATCATATAAACAAACGACTGAGAGGACATACATCGTCGTGGCATCGTCTTACGTATCATTTATGCATATATTACCTTCTTAAAGGGCTACAATATCAGCGTTTCGCGACATTGCTTTCTTAAAGAAGGGGTTGCGCCTATCGGCGAGAGAAAAAAAAATGAATTTCAAGAAAATCTGGACCGAACCAATGTTGCCTGCCTAAAAACCGCCTGTGTCGGTACCAGGACAGATGTCTACTCTGTCCGTTAGGAAAATCAGATGCTGCCATTTGGTCATTATATACGGTAGAAATGAAAACGGGTTTCACAGGATATTTTTGATAAATTATTTCCATCCTTTAGAAACACAATCAAAATACACACTCGGACGGGTCATACGAGATTAAAGGGTTACGAAAACTTGCTTGACAACATTTCCCATACGCAATAGTTATTAAGGAAACGGACACTGCATGGATCTAAAAGAATGATGCAAATCTCGGGTGGTGTTTAATTTGTATACCTTTACCTTTTTGGAGAGGAAAAAACCGGTCGTCGGTCACCGTTGTGAATACGGAGAATAGAGTCATTGTTCAAACGAAAGGGTTAGGTCAGTTGCAGAGTATGGACCGTTTGACGGACAGAAATGCGGAAGAATAAAACCGGATATGAAATGCATGTGCGTCTGAGATAACTGGTAAAACTGGTTCTGTTATTGAAATTTTCCATAACAAAATTCGAAAGGATTGTTTAGCTGAACTTGAAGGACATTATGCAAATGCTTATGTTTAATCCCACGTATGTATATCCTTTTTATAGACCGGTGACGACCCAAATGGGTGGTGTTGGAACTTTTTGAGAGACACGTAATCATACAGCGCGTGTGTCGTAACATATGAGCACATACAAATATGTTTTGGAAAAATACAGATAAACTTTGTATAGATTGGTCATTCGGTCAGTGTTTTTCGGATAAGAAAGTTCGTAGCGTTTTATTCTTTTTTTATTTGTTTGTCAAAAATAAAATATTAAAATTATTTATATTAAAAGCGATGACTAAAATTTAAACGGTGGATATCAAGTGTAAATTGAAATAGTGTTTTTAGTTCGAACTCAGAATCTTCATTTTATTAATGTTCATTAAAAAAAATCAAGTTGATTTTTTTAAGTGTTGATTTAATAATTATAAGACCAAGAAAATGATTGCACATATTTTCGTGCAACCAAGGTTTGTATAAATGAAGGTTAACTAAGTTAATTAACAGTTTCTGTGTGGATTTTGCCTTACATCCATTAATAGCTCTAAATTAAATTTATAATCAAATTTAACATTTGAGTGACGTATTTTAACAAAATACTAAGTGTATAAATATTACCTAAGCACTCTTAAAATTTATTTTCACATTGATTTTAATGTTGTTTTAAGAAAATAGCGGTAATTTTCATTTTTTTATTATGAAAAAATATTAAATCGGGTTTCTGATTTTTTTTTTGTTCAATAAATTCTTTCATTGCATTATTTATAAAATATCAGAGACCAAATGACTTGAATTCCACAAGCAACCATATGAAAATCTAAAGACAAAAAACCAAAATGAAGTTGTTTTCATTTCTTTGGCGATAGACACAAACAATGAACTCTCGAAAAAAGTATCATACCCGGTTGGAAAAATTCCAAGTTTCTGTCTTGTTTGGGCTAGGCCCTAATAGGTTTTCAGTATGGAAAAACAAGACAAGAAAAACTTGTCAGATATTAGCAAGCCCTTGTTAGACATGTTTCTGTAATCCATCAGGAATGTCTCTTGTAAACCAAAAACAAACATTTTATAAGCACCATGCAATTTCAGTATCAAACGACATTTGTTCTCTCTTTCCTTTGTCCTTTTCTTCATATAACACTTTTTACTATGGGTGTGAGATATCTGATATCATAGGATTGTTCAGTGAGGAAACAGTCAGATCAGAATAGAACATCGCATATTTGTGAGAAACGTCTGACGTTATAACCGAAAACCTGTTCTAAGTTGTTCTACCTTAAAAGCATACAAATCCTGGTTTATTCTGTATGTATTTGCTATGCAATAAGGTATGAAATAGGTATATGAGTATGAAACTTGTTGACTTTCGACATTGAATTTTTGTTATAGCGCTTAGCCCAGTTGATAGCGCATTACACTCACAAGCAGAAAATCGCGGGATCGAGTCCCACAAAAGCCAACTTTTTTTTATTTTTGCCGGACGAGGCAAAAGGGTTCATAGTCGCCAAGGCCCTTGTTCTAGCATTTGCTAACCCTTGCTAGCCCCTTGCCAGAATCTTTGTTAATCTCTCTAGTACCTTATCGAAAACTAGACTGTTTTTCTGCGCGGGTAACTAGGGGTGATGTCAGAATCTATGTTAATCTCTCTAGTACCTTATCGAAAACTAGACTGTTTTTCTGCGCGGGTTACTAGGGGCGATGTTTAAAGAATACAGATGTTAATCTTAAAAATTCTTTATGAATATCATTCGTAAAAAAGTTGATTTCAAGATTTTGGGCCTTATTTGAGAGTCTGTTGCCAGAAAGTCTAGACGACAAAAGTCAATCAGAAATTCTTGATAAAAATCAATTTTCTATATCAAATACAAAAATTCTTAAAATTAATAATAAACTGACAGAAAAATATTAACAAATAGATTTTATAATTGTCAAAAATAGAGTTTAAGAACCGTTTGCCGATACTAAACATAAATATTTAAGTTCAACATATAAACGCTTATATGTTCTACTTTTTCTTAACTTTAAGCTTTCACACAAGATTTTATGTTGAACTTAAATGATTAACTTCCGTACAAGCAAATGGGTTTATTTCTGTTCGTTTTTGAATTTTTTTTTAACAGAATCTCGCAATAAGCCACTTAAGATAATAAGATGGTGCCGTGACACATTGTGAAAGTGTCAAATGGCCTTATTCGAACCTTCATACATATATACTATTCTTCTGCAAATAGGACAAGGAATAGCGTTATTATTCTTTATGTAGATTTTTTTTAAATACTTGTATATCTTTAAAACGCGTGATTTTTTTTTTTAAATACTTTGTAGGTACCTATAATTTCCAAGAAAATATTTAAAAAAAATTAAATTTTGTTTTTGATATTTTATATTTATTAAAGCCAAATGTCACGGCACCGATTAGATGAGAACACGAAAAAGTGGTTCTGAAAATTCCAGATTTATACCTATCTGCAATTACCCCTACATCCTAGACCTTTGAAGCAATTTTGCGCTCCAAGGAAAATGGAACACTTCGGTATCTTGCATACCTACCATATACATATTAGTTTTAGCGAAGGCGATCTCAGTTGGTGGTTAGACTCACACCCTTATTAATAAAATTGCAAATGGTTTCCCACTTAAATCATTTCAAGTATAGATACAGGCCTAATGCCTTTTTTTAACTGTCATTTTACGAAGTACCACCCCTGTAAATCACACCAACACAACAAAAAAAAAAAAGAAATAAAAAGTCTCCGCGAAGGACAATAGAAGGGTCTGTTCTGTTTAACATATTTTTTTTTTTAATGCGTACTTCTTTGTTTTCCTTTTTCATTCCTCCAACACATCAACATTTTAGAGACATGTTTTTAAGAAGAAATGCTTTTGGCATAGATTCCAATTTAAATCACTTTTCTGGGTTCAATGGTGGTGGGTGGTTGATGATGCTTCCTTACCATAGTTAGAATTTTGCTTTCAAAAGGAAGGGGTTTTCAATTCGAATTTCAAAATAAGGACAAACAAAGACGATGTCGTTATTTTTCGTGCCCAACTTACTATTGGTATAGATAAAAAAGGAGCAAAATGACAGCGAAGAAAAAGTATAAAATTAAAATACAAAAAAAAAAAACATTTTATTTACCAAATGAAAAGGATAAAAGGAATAGCTTCCTCTAATGAGAGGCAGAAAATTTGAATATTTCTTACAAACACCAATGTAATAACTCAAGTTCTTATTTATATCCTAATAACGAGCAACGGGTATTCTTTTATATATAGTAAGGTATCTACCTAAAAACGCAAAATTTTAAAGAGAAAATAATTGGAAGCTGTTTCTTTAGGAAATGCCCAGAGAAACACTCAAAATAATAGATTGGGTCTGGTTGGTGGACGGAGAAGGGCAAGAAGGGGGAGGGCAGAACAAGAGAAAAGGGTGGTGGGTGCTGAAGCATTTTAATTTCAACAAAAAAAAAAAATAAA